>CM065125.1:39825000-40405000 GCA_033026305.1 Cirrhinus molitorella | reverse complement strand
TAAATGCGCAGAGCGTCTTTACGAACACATCAAACAGGAGACTTTTCAGATGTCTGAACTTTACTTCAGCACCAGACGCGAGTCAAACGACCGTGGAAGCGGTACCGGTGACGAGGAGCTTAAGTAAAACGTCAGTGAACTGCGGTCAGATGAGATGCTGTCAGGCCACATGTCGGTAAAAACGAATTTAATTGTCCTGTCAGCCTTTATACTCTGCTTGTAGCGCGCGCTCTTGAAGTTCACGCGCAAATGTGCCGACGCGCGCTGTATTAGGCTATATTAAACCCAAATGAAACTGCGAGCATGCAAAGTCGTAGTTATATCGTCAGGTAAAACATGAATTCACAAAAAAAAAAAAAAAAAAAAACGATTAAAGCTGCCTTCAAACTGTGCGTGTAAGAATGTATTATTTATAGGTCAAAGCAGTGTCAGATCAAGTTCAACAGCGACAACTTTTATAGTAACAGCAGCCAAAATATCCTTATAACCAGTTGCTGTGATGTCTGTTAATTAAGGAACAAAATTAAAAAGAGGAAATTAATAACTAAGTTTTATCTTTATATAATTTAGAATTTGATATAATTTAGGCTATATTTTCTTGCTGAAGGGCACAGGTAGCTACTAGCCCTATATGACATTTATTATAATGGGTTTGTGTGAAGATTGTTTCAAGTTCACTTAAATTATTATTATTAGTTATTTTTTTAAAAGTCTAATAAATGATAAAGTGATAGCTCTTAATGATACTGTAATGTTGAATGATTATATATATATATATATATATATATATATATATTCAATGGTTAAGTATTAGGGGGAAAAATCAATCAGTGATACTTGCCTTCAGTCCTAAAACAAGATGGCGTTAAACACATATTAAAAATATATGTTCTTTATGTTGTTTCTACATTAATTTGAAGCATTAAAGTGGAATTATTGCAATATAAAAATATAATTAAAAACTTTAAATGTCAGGTAGAATTAATCGCGATTAATTTCAGGTAAAATGTGCAATTAATTAGTTAATTTTTTTTAATCGATTGAAACCACTAAAATATATATATATATATATACACACACATACAAATTTGTTTCATGACTTCATTTTAATTAATGATAATAACCCCTAATAAACATTAACTTAGTGTAGTATTTCAATGAAGCTGAACAAATGAACTGTCTATCAAGCACGACAGAGATGCATGTGAACCCCACCAAACCTTTTAATGCATGTGTAAAATGTCATAGAAAAACAAACGCATTGGCGCCTAATAATAAACAGAAATCCTTTCACAGCTATAACTTAATAACGTCTCCGAGTTTATGGCCCGTTAAGGCGATCTGTCCTGAGAGCTGGAACTCCTGCTTCAAGAAGTTGCCAATATATTCAGAGTAAAAGACGTCGCAGTAGAGCCAGATCTGAGCCAGCGCTCTCTGGTAGTTAGCGTTGCATGTGGGCAGTCGTGAGCGTCTGATGGCTCGGTTCAGATCCAGCCAAAGCTCCTCCATGCTGCGAGCGCCACGGTTTCTCTCACACACCACCCATTTGACTCTCTGATGGAGATGCAGTCCGTGTTTCTCGATGGCTTTGCGAAAAACCCGTGAGAAGGAGTGCGTGATCTTCAGCGGGGAGCTTCTGTCCGTGATCACGCACCACGAGCGCCTGAATCTCTTCGCCTCGCTCTCAGAGGGTTTCCTCTGGTCTGCGGCGTCCGAAGCATCCGCCGGTTCCACCAGACGGAGCCTGATGCTCTGCAGATCAGAGGAGGAGATCAGAGGAGCAGGTTTGAGGGGTCTGATGGGTTTGTGGACGTCAGATGCAGACGGGAACCAGGGCTTGAATTCGGGAAGGACTCTGCTGGGAAACTCCTGCAGGACTCTGTGTGTGAGGAGAACTGCGTCTCTGACCTCCAACAGCGGACGGAAATACACACTCACATCCTGAAAACACACCGGCAGAGACAATTACTGCCATGTTTGACCACACACAGGAAACACTCTTCTGCTCACATTTATCTGTTCAAATATACAGATAATCCCAGACATAATTTTACCATTCGAAAGTGCTTTTTTATGTGTGAATTTATTGTAAAACGTAATTTATTTCAGTGATGAAATGCTGAATTTTTAGTTGGGCTGCTTCATATTTTGGGGAAACTGTGATATGAGACTTTTAGAAAATTAAAAGAAAGAAATTAACACTTGACATGTTACAAAAGTTTCTATTTCAAATAAATGCTGTTGTTTTGAACTTCCTATTCATCCGTGATTCGAATACTGCAAAATAAAATGTATGGCGGTTTCTACATAAATATTGAGCAGCAACTGTTTTCAACTGTTATTTTGACTACAATTTTGTGGTCATACAAATGATAAATTATATTAAATAATAATAGTAGTAAAATTACAATAATTTTAAATGGTATCAATTAATTACTTTAATTTTTTAAATATTATTGTATTATTATTATTATTATTATTATTATTTCTCTAATCCTAATTAAAAATATAAAACTTGCTAGAATAAACTGTAAATTATAATTATTATTATATTACAATTTTAATTCTAAATTAAATAATAATAATAGTAAAACATTACACTAATTTTAAATATCAGCAATTAATTATTTTAAAATTATTGTTTTATAATAATTTCCCTAACCCTAAATAAAATATATAAAAATTACTAAAAATATAATAATATAAAATAAATATAAAATAATTTTAAATGGTATCAATTAATTACTTTACAATTAATTATTATTATTATTATTTCCCTAATCCTAAATAAAAATATAAAAATTGCTATAAAAAAAAAAAAAAAAATAAATAAATAAATATATATATATATATATATATATATATATATAAAAAATTGGGGCTGCATGACTAGGCCAAATTTGTGTGGTTATACAAATTATAAATTATATTAAATAATAATAATAAAAAAAATTACAATAGTTTTAAATAGTAGCAATTAATTATTAAAAAAATATTATTTTATAATAATTTCCCTAACTCTAAATAAAAAATATAAAAATTACAAAAAAATAAATATACTACTAATATAAAAATATTACTAATAAAAGCTAACACTTTTAAGAAACTAATAAAAAACTTAATAAAGTTTTTAGGGCCGCACAATTTGGCTATCAATTGTTATTTGGCTTTCTATTCATCTGTGAATCGTGAAAAAACAAAAAAAACAAAAAAAAAAAGTAAGACGGTTTCAACATGCTTGTTTTTAGGGCTTTATGATTTGACCAAAATGTTGTGGTTATACAAATTATAAATTATTAAATAATAAAAGTAGTAATTATTGTATTATAATAATAGTAATAGTAGCTGCATGACTTCGCCAAAACTGTGTGGTTATACAAATTATATCAAGCATTTTATTCATATAATAATAGTAATACATTACAATAATTAGGGTATTACAATCATTTCCTAATCCTAAATAAAAATAAAACATTTACCAAAAAAGTAACAATATAAAATAAATATTACTAATAAAAACTAATACAGATAATAAAAAAAAAAAACTATTACTAACAAATAAGTAAATAAATAAACATACAAAGTATTTAAGAACATTTTTAGGGCTGCACAATTTGGCTATCAATTATTATTTGGCTTTCTAGCCATCTGTGAATCCTGAAAAAATAAAATGTACGAAAAATATTGGGCAATGTTTTCAACATTGATAATAATCAGAAATGTTTCTTAAGCAGCAAATCAGTATATTAGAATGATTTCTGAAGAATCATGTGACACTGAAGACTGGAGTAATGATGATGAAAATTCAGCTTTGCATCACAGGAATAAATGACAGTTGAACAGATATCACATAGAAACAGACGTTTTAAACTGTAATAATATTTCACTTTTTTTTACTGTATTTTTGATTAAATATACATTTTTATTTCTTAAAATATCTTAATTTCAACCTTTTAGCAAATAACTTACGTACACAATAGACAAAATACACAATAAATGTATGTACTGTAGTATGATATGTTCAAATAAAGCATAAATAGTGTTGAGTATTGCACGTTTTTGTTTTGTTTTTACAAAGTGGAGACAAACAACAACAAACACATTATACACATAATAAATTATAACAGGTGGTAATGTGGAATTACATTCAAATGTTTAACTAAAACATTAAATGGCTAAACTGACATGACATAAAACACTATATCATCACATGAGAAGCTAAAAACATTGATTTGTTTATGGGCACATGCAGCAGTGACGCTGAACTAACGTTAGCGGGTTTTGTAAAACGGTCACATTTACAATCAGCTCCTGTGTTACTCACCTTCACATCCTGTGACATATTTCATGATCTTTATGAACATCTTATCGACTTTTGCGGTCGCGTTAAAGGTAAACATGCTGCATGCTAACTGCAGCTAGCGCTCTTTGGACCGACAGGCGGCGCTGTGACGTCACGCAACCGCTTACGCCGCTGCTGACGAGCGGAAGAAGGCGCCTCGCAGCCGGAAGTGTCGTGTTCATAGAAACACTCATCAGCATTTCACTTCCAAGCGTTTGGAATCAAACGTGTACATTTCAAACGCGAATTAAACCGAAGAGAATTTGAAGATATGGCGCATTTAACGACAAACCCGGCGGATAAAGAGCGGTTAGTGTGATGCACACTTACTTTATTTAACTGATTACATCTGATTACATCACAGTTTAAATGCAAAACTCAGTGGAGTACTGTGTAAATGCTATGGTAATCACTTCAAGTGTTTCTAGTTTCTACTATTTCTCATTCTCTCTCTCTATATAAGTGTTTTATATTTAAATATATATTCACTATTTATTTATATGTTTTATGTCTTTTGTTTAAAATATAATTATATGATATTTAAAGTATTTTATAGTTACATATTTCTATATTTTTTATGTAATTCGATTTGTTTTATAATAATAAAATACATCATATACATATATATATATATATATATATATATATATATATATAAAAATTTAGCTTTTAAAGTATTTTATTTAAATATATTTATTTTTTACAAATTTATATATTTCAAAATGTTATTTAATATGTATTTAAATATTATATTGAAATATTTTTTACGTTTTATATATATATATATATATATATATATATATATATATATATATATATATATATTTATTTAATTATACTTGTATATTCAAATATTTATATAGAAAATTAAGTTATTTTAAGTGTTTGTTTTTATATATATATATATATATATATATATATATATATATAATTATACTTGTATTCAAATATTTACATTCAACATATGCTTGTTATATTGAATATAAAACACTTTAAACAAATTAAATGTATATAATTTCTATATTTAAAAATATATTGTATGTACTTATATATTACATTGAAATATATATTTTTCATGTTTTATATATAGAAATTTAAGTATTTTACATATACATATTTATACGATCTAGAAAATTGTTTTATATACCTAAATAATTATTTATATATATATATATATATTTTGTTTGTTTTAAAAATATTTTATATATTTATATTTATATATTGAATATATATTTTTAATAATTTATTTTTAATTACTATATTTTTCCCACCAGGTTTTTGTGCATCTATCCAGCATACATCAACAGTAAAAAGACATTAGCAGAAGGCAGAAGAATACCTGCAGAGAAGGTGAGTGTTTCTGCAAGCGTTGTTCATAACCTGAGTGTTTTTGTGCATTTGTGTGTGTTTTTAATCAGTGTGTATGATGTGTTTGTCCAGGCCGTGGAGAACCCATCATGTGCTGAGATCCGGGACGTTCTCACCGCCGCTGGACTCAATGTTCTGGTGGAGGTCTGGTCATGGGTTTATACATGTGCTGATTCCCGTATTTAGTGTCAGTGTGACATCCTGACATCATTTCCCTCTTACAGAACAAGATGTATTCGCGCGAGTGGAACAGAGACGTTCAGTTCAGAGGAAGAGTGCGGATTCAGCTCAAACTCGAGGATGGAAGTTTGTGCCAAGAGAAGTTTACATCTAGTAAGTGATGCATTGAATAAGTCATTTTCAAGTAGGGCTGCAAGATTTTGACAAAACTGATCAAACTGACAACGTTCTCATAAAAACTGACTGCAGTAGAGGGTTTGGATAATGGAGATACTCGGATGTAAACAATAGCATGCTGTTTTTCCTTAAAATCAGCATGACTACAAATGTGACGTTAATTTCACACAGTTCAAGAGACATGAAGTTAATATTGACTTAAGTTTTAGACAGCATATTTCCTGTTTTTGCTTAATTTCAACAACAAAAATCACTCCAAACACAGCCACAGCACTGTTTTGCGTCTCTGAGCAACATGAAGGTGTTTAGTTTCTGAATGAATCAACCGTTTAAATGATTCGGTTCAATCGCAATGACTCTCTTATTAACAGCGACTTACTGACACCTGCTGGCGGTTTTAGTGTGTAAATGCATCTAAATGCCACTTTATATGCAACTTCTGCAAATATGAATTTTGTTGATGCTGATTTGATTTTAGTAACAGACTATTATTATGATTGACTGATTAAATTTAAGAATTAGACTCAAAAGTTGATGCACGCTTTTAGGAAAAAAATGGCTTTGTAAAGGTAAAAATGCCCATAAAGGTCCATTTAAAAATCCATTTAAGCTTTTAGGAAAATAATAATTATCACTGCTGTGAACTGACCATATATGACCAATATGAATAATATCAAAAACTTTAGCACTGTAGTCCTTTAAGTACAATAGCACACACAGCAAAAATATCGTCTAATTATCGCCATCGACAAAATCCCAGAAAATATCAAGATATTATTTTGTCAATATCGCACACCCCCAGTTAAGATATTAGCCTCATATTTCAACTACCTGACTGGAAATAAGAATAAACATGAATGTTATCAGGATTCTTGTCCTGGAAATCCTGGTTCAGTTTGGCCAAACACAAACGCCTTTTGTTTCTCAGTTTGCACTCTTCTACTTGATTTGTAATAGCTTTTGGCAGTCTATAGTACTCCAAATGATTTCCCTGGTCTGACCGATTACTACAGCCCAAAACATGATGATAATTGACCATTTTCAGCAGCAATAATCAGCAAAATATGCAAGTTTTATTCGGTTCAGTGGCATTGTTTACGTTCTGTGGCGCCAATATGGCCGATTGATGACGTGTTGTGAAAACACTCAGGTTTGATGTACTTGGGCTGCATGATTTTGCCAAAAATCTGTGGTAATGCAAATTATAAATTCTTGTGTGTGTATGTATGTATATGTATATGTATGTATGTATATATGTATGTATATATATATATATATGTATGTATGTGTATATATATATATGTATGTGTATATGTATATGTATGTATGTATGTATGTGTATATATAAATATAAATATATAAATCTAATATTAAAATAGAACAATAGCAAATTATAATAAGTAATTTAAAATAATTATTTTTAAAATAATATTTTGTATTGTTTTAACATTGGGAAAAAAAATTAAATCATATATATATATATATATATATATATATATATATATATATATATATATATATATATATATATATATATATATATATATATATAAAAATGTATTTAAGAAAACTTCAAGGTTAGCTCTGAAAATAAATTTTACAATTATATTTATTACCCTAACCCTGGACAAAAATATAAGTTACTAAATACCATATATATGGAAAGAGAGAAAAAAATATTTTATTGTTAAATAAAAATTATAAAATGAATATAAACATTATTAGGAATGTAACAATATCAAAATCTCATATTAAGTACGATAATTCCTCGAAGTCTTAATTTTTTTTTTTTTACATAAAAAAAGTTACATTAAATTTTACAATTTAAAAATTAAATACTTCTATCTAATGCACTTTGAGAGTTTAAAATTAACAGCTCCAACCCATGTTCCTTAAAATCAACCTATACAGTGTAATTTTAGAGAAATGCTTAAATGCATTACGCTGTAACTAAACCCATTCGATTTTAGCCTTAATATCGTAAGATACAACAAGACTAAAACTAAAAACCATTCAGATGACTAAATGGCATTTTAGTCAAAAGACTATGAATAAGACTAAATCAAAAGTTGCTGTCAGAATTAACACCACTTTAAAGACCTTTTATGTTAGAATAGAAAGTTTAAATGTATTAATTTTTAATTCTTTTGCCTGGAAGATCTATCATTGATATTAAGTTTTAATAATATCATTACATCCCTATTGTGCAGCCATACTTTCAAGTGTTGTTACACGCTGTGGAGAATAAAAAGGGGAAATGACATCAGTCTTGTGTTTTTTTTCCTTTTAGGGAAAGATGTGATGTTTTATGTTGCGGAGATGATCCCCAAACTGAAGAGCAGAACGCAGAAGAGCGGCGGAGCCGAGGCCGGATCGCAGCAGGGAGAAGGAGGGAAGAAAGGAAAGAAGAAGAAGAAGTAGATGACAGAAGATGGTTTGTTTGCACGACGTGTTTTGGTTTCCTGGCTGATTTTTGTTGGACTCTGGATGTTTGAGCATCTCTGTTTTCATTCTACACACTCATTGGCACCTGATGGACTTTTGTTTGCGCTCCAGATCTTTAGTTTTTAATATTTGCTGACCTCTGACACAACAGCGAGACCGAGGTGTTTCTGTTAATTATTGTTGATGGATTGTGTTTAAACAAGCGCTGACAGAGCTGGAAATACACGGGCGGCTCGCATGACGCCGTCTTTCAGCGCTCCTAGATGCGTTTGTCCCGCCGCGGAGGATCAGTGTTTTGACACGGCTGTAACAGGCTGCGAAATGCCAGCGCTCGTGTCCTTCAGCGCACCTGTTCGCACCGAACGGCGGCCAGAGCGTCTACCGCCGCATGAATATTTCCATCTGTCTGAATGTGTGAAATAAAGAGAATGGAACAGCAGTCTGTGACACGTGTGTTTATTGAGCTCAAGTCATCTGCGTGTCACGCACAGTTAGTTCGCCGTTGGATTCGCCCCACGGTTGTCGCCAAAATTCTTCAGATGTTTGGTCCGGTTCTCCAGCCTGGTGAGCCACTCGTCACGCAGCCTGAAATCACAGTTAAAACATTTACAACGGGAAACGCATTGCTGTAGAGTTCCTGCATGTCAATCAAGGGCTCAGGGTTTTGCTGGTTAGTAGAACCCTTTTAAAAAGTACCTTTTTTAAGCACTTGAACAGAGGTTACTTCTGCTCACCAAGGCTGCATTTATTTAATCAAAAATTAATCAAAAAATACTGTAAAAATGTGAAATATTTTACAATTTTAAAATAGCTGTTTCTATGTGAATATCTGTTGAAATGTAATTTATTTCTGTGATGCGCTGCTGAATATTCAGCATCATTACTCCAGTCTTCAGTGTCACATGATCCTTCAGAAATTAGTGAAAGAAGTCTCTTCTGCTCACCAAGGCTGCATTTCTTTGATCAAAAATGTAGTAAAACAGTGAAATATTTGTTAGATTCAAATAGAAAGCAGTCATTTTAAATTCTATTTTAAAATGTAATTTATTTCTGTGATCAAAGCTGAATTTTCAGCATCATTACTCCAGTCTTCAGTGTCACATGATCTTACAGAAATTAATAAAAGAAGTCTCTTCTGCTCACCAAGGCTGCATTTCTTTGATCAAAAATGTAGTGAAATATTTATAGAATTTAAAATGACTGGTTTCTATTTGAATCTATTTTAAAATATAATTTATTTCTGTGATGCGCAGCTGAATTTTCAGCATCATTACTCCTAGGCTTCAGTGTCACATGATTCTTCAGAAATCATTCTAATGTGCTGATTTACTGCTCAAGAAACATTTCAGATTTATTATCAATGTTGAAAACAGTTGTTGCCCAATATTTTGTAGAAAGAGATGCATGTTATTTTTCATGACTCTGTGATGAATAGAATATACATTAATAACATTATAAATGTTTTTACTGTCGCTTTTGAGCAATTTTATGCATCCTTGAAGAATAAAACTATTAATTTTGTTCTTTTTTCTTTTTATGACGCAAAAACATGAAGCAGCACAACAATTTTCAACATTGATAATAATCAGAAATGTTTCTTGAGCAGTAAATCAGTATATTAGAATGATTTCTGAAGGATCATGTGACACTGAAGACTGGAGTAATGATGATGAAAATTCAGATTTGATCACAGAAATAAATTCCATTTTAAAATAGATTCAAATAGAAAGCAGCCATTTTAAATTCTAAAAATATTTCATCTTTTTACTGCATTTTTGATCAAAGAAATGCAGCCTTGCTGAGCAAAAGAGATTTCTTTTAAAAACATTAATTCAAAAATAAAGTAAAAAATTGTGAAATAACATTACAATTTAAACTAGCTTGTTTTCTATGTGAATATCTGTTAAAATGTAATTTATTTCTGTGATCAAAGCTGTATTTTCAGCATCATTACTCCAGTCTTCAGTGTCACATGATCCTTCAGAAATCATTCTGATATTCTGATTATCAATGTTGAAAATAGTTGTGATGCTTCGTATTTTTGCTTCTTAAAAAGAAAAAAGAACAAAGTTAATAGTGACACTGAAGTAATGATGCTGAAAATTCAGATTTGATCACATAAATTACATTTAAAAAAATAATTCACTTAGAAAACATCTATTTTAAATAGATGCATTTTTGATCGAAGAAACTTGGTCTTGGTGAGCAAAAGAGACTAAAAACATTAATAAAAAAATACAAAAAAAAAGTAAAAATTGTGAAATAATATTACAATTGAAACTAGCTTGTTTTCTATGTGATTATCTGCTCAAATGTAATTTATTTCTGCGATCAAATCTGAATTTTCAGCATCATTACTCAACTGTAATATTATTTCGCAATTTTTACTTTATTTTTTAGTTAATGTTTTTAAATAAAGTCTCTTTTGCTCACCAAGACTGCATTTCTTTGATCAGAAATACAGTAAAATGATTAAATATTTGTAGAATTTAAAATAAATGTTTTCTGAGTTAATTATATTTTAAAATATAATTTATTTCTGTGATCAAATCTGTATTTCCAGCATCATTACTCCAGTCTTCAGTGTCACATGATCCTTCAGAAATCATTCTATATACAATTTGCTGCTCAAGAAACATTTCTGATTATTATCAATTTTGACAACAGTTTTGCTGCTGAATATTTATGTGGAAACTGTAGGTTTAGTAACAATTTAAAAAGAAAAAACAAAATGAATAGTCTTATAAATCAAGGATGCATTAAATTCCTCAAAAGTGACAGTAAAAACATTTATAATGTTACAAATAAATGCTGTTTTGAACTTTCTATTCATCTGAAAATCCTGAAAACAGTTGTGTTGTCCAATATTTTTTTTGTGGAAACTCTCATGCATTTTATTTTTCAGGATTCACAGATGAATCAAAACAACAGCGTTTATTTGAAATAGAAATCGTTGTAACATTAGAAATGCCTTTACTGTCACTTTTGATCAATTTCAAAAATGCATTTTCAAAAAGATCAAAAAGCAGCGTTAATAAATCTCTAATTGACAGTACGTGAGAAATACGGTTGAATGTATCTGCGCACCTGCCACCGTCTCAACACGGATTATTGAATTTGAGTGCCGTTATTCTGATAATCTTCTGTCCTCAGCAGGACGTTCATATTAAATATCAGCTGAGAGAAGCACAGCACAGCCGCTGGACTGTTACAGTATAATAATAATACATGTGCCATCAAACAAAACCAAAAAAAAGTAGAATTCGGGGTGTTTTTTAATTGCAATTATTCTTGATTATATTATATTATTGAGTCCAGCACTTTAAGAAAACAGTATAACTGATTTATTCTAAACAGTCTTATGTCGATGTAAGACTCACTTGGTGAGAGCGCTCTTCTTCATCCTCTCTTCTTCAACTTCGATCATGTGATAGTGGTTGTTGATCTTCTGCTCCCAGAATGATTTGATGAAGAGTTTGTCATGAATGAGAGCTGAACTCATCTCCTGTGGGCAGAACAAACTCCTCAAACACCTCTGATCATCAGATTCAGCTGTTGTCTCTGTATGAATGTTTACCTGTTTGTGTGAGGAACAGATCAGCACACAGTGAGAGTGATCTTCATCGTCCAGACGGCGAGAGCCGCGTTTGACTGTCCTCGCAGATCCGCTGTGTCTTTATTCCGGTGGCTGGAGTGTCATCAGCACCTCTAATGATGTTTCTGAGCTCCTCCTCGGGTTTATTTCGGAAGTGACTCTGCTCTGCGCTGATCTCTGTGGCTGTTTCTGTTGGGATGGGCGGCACACATTCACTTCACACGCTATCTCTCCTCACAGGCTGCTGGAAGCTTCTGCACTGCAAACAATGCTTTCTTCCTCTGGATATTCGTCTTGTTAAACTTACTATTGTTCTTCTTCTGACACAAAGTTATCAACTCTATCTCCTCCTGGAGCTTTAACTCTACAAACTGCAAACTCAGCCCAGATCTCCAGACTGATCTGACGTTTTCTAACTGACCCTAAAAATGACGATTAAAACTGGGGAAAATCCCACAATCCCTTGAGACTCAATCTAGCTTCCCTTCTACAAACTATTTCTAATCCATTCAAACTCATTCAAGCTAACTTGCTAATCATGCTAACAATATGCTAATCATGTTAGCAACATGCTAATAATTTGCTAATCATGCCAGAATCATACTAGCAACTTGCTAATCATGCTATTAACTTGCTAATCATGCTAGAAACATGCCAAGCATGCCAGAATCATGCTAGCAACTTGCTAATCATGGTAGTAACATGTTAGAAAATGTTAGCAATTTGCTAGTATCATGCTAATCATGTTATAATCATGCTAGCAACTTGCTAATCATGCTAGGAATTGCTACCAACTTGATAGTACCATGATAATCATGTTATAATCATGCTAACAACATGCTAACAACTTCTAATCATGCTATTAACTTGCTAATTACGTTAGAAACATGTTTTTAAACACTTTTAAATGTTAGAAACTTGCTAGTGCCATGCTAATCATGTTATAATCATGCTAGAAACATGCTAGCAACTTGCTAGTAACATGCTAATCATGTTATAAACATGCTAGTAACTTGCTAATCATGCTAGGAACATGCTAACAACTTCTAATCATGCTATTAACTTGCTAATTATGTTAGAAACATGCTAGCAACTTTTTAGTAGCATGCTAAGAAATGCTAGCAATATGCTAGTACTATGCTAATCATGTTATAATTATGCTAGCAACTTGTTAATCATGCTAGAAACATGCTAGTAGCATGTTAATCATGATATAATCATGCTAGCAACATGCTAACATCTTGCTAAACATGTTATTAACTTGCTAATTAATGCTAGAAACATGCTAGTAGCATGTTAATCATGATATAATCATGTTAGTAGCATGTTAATCATGATATAATCATACTAGCAACATGCTAACAACTTGCTAATCATGCTATTAACTTGCTAATTATGCTAGAAACATGCTAGTAACTTTTTAGTAACATGCTAATCGTGCTAGGAAATGCAAGCAACTTGCTAGTACCATGCTAATCATGTTATAATCATGCTTGCAACTTGTTCATCATGCTAGAAACATGCTAGCAACTTGCTGGTAACATGCTAATCATGCTATTAACTTGCTAATCATGCTAGAAACATGCCAATCATGCCAGAATCATGCTAGCAACTTGCTAATCATGGTAGTAACATGTTAGAAAATGTTAGCAATTTGCTAGTATCATGCTAATCATGTTATAATCATGCTAGCAACTTGCTAATAATGCTAGGAATTGCTACCAACTTGATAGTACCATGATAATCATGTTATAATCATGCTAACAACATGCTAACAACTTCTAATCATACTATTAACTTGCTAATTATGTTAGAAAACATGCTAGCAACTTTTAAACGTTAGAAACTTGCTAGTACCATGCTAATCATGTTATAATCATGCTAGAAACATGCTAACAACTTGCTAGGTACATGCTAATCATGTTAGAAACATGCTAGTAACTTGCTAATCATGCTAGGAACATGCTAACAACTTCTAATCATGCTATTAACTTGCTAATTATGTTAGAAACATGCTAGTAACTTGCTAATCATGCTAGGAACATGCTAACAACTTCTAATCATGCTATTAACTTGTTAATTATGTTAGAAACATGCTAGTAACTTGCTAATCATGCTAGGAACATGCTAACAACTTCTAATCATGCTATTAACTTGCTAATTATGCTAGAAACATGCTAGCAACTTTTTAGTAGCATGCTAATCATGCTAAGAAATGCTAGCAATATGCTAGTACTATGCTAATCATGTTATAATCATGCTAGCAACTTGTTAATTATGCTAGAAACATGCTAGTAACATGTTAATCATTATATAATCATGCTAGTAGCATGTTAATCATGATATAATCATACTAGCAACATGTTAACAACTTGCTAATCATGCTATTAACTTGCTAATTATGCTAGAAACATGCTAGTAACTTTTTAGTAACATGCTAATCATGCTAAGAAATGCTAGCAACTTGCTAGTACCATGAAAATCATGTTATAATCAAACTTGCAACTTGCTCATCATGCTAGAAACATGCTAGCAACTTGCTAGTAACATCCTTATCATGTTAGAAACATGCTAGTAACTTGCTAATCATGCTAACAACATGCTAACAACTTCTAATCATGCCATTAACTTATTAATTATGCTAGAAACATGCTAGCAACTTTTTAGTAGAATGCTAACCATGCTAAGAAATGCTAGCAATATGCTAGTACAATGCTAATCATGTTATAATCATGCTAGCAACATACTAGTAGCATGTTAATCATGATATAATCATGCTAGCAACATGCTAGCAACTTGCTAAACATGTTATTAACTTGCTCATCATGCTAGAAACATGCTAGCAACTTGCTAGTAACAGCCTAATCATGTTAGAAACATTCTGAAATTCACTAGAAATAAATATTGCTTTTCCCATCTCCTCTCTTCACTTTTGAGCAATTCCCTTTATTCCGGGTATCTCCCGAAACATCACTATCTCTGCTCTCCAAACATGGTGTTAAATATTGTATAAAACCAATCAAAAAGCTTAGAAATGTACACAAACTGTGACACAAACGCTGAAAAACACACCTACAGAGTGCCGCATAACGTTACATTAGGTGATGATTCTGTAAGTGTGCATTTAGAGTGCATTCTTTCGCTGCATGATTCAGTCTATTAAAATGCATTTAGACTGATCACAGAATTCAAGATATAGGGGCAGAAAATGTATATATTTATATAATTTCATTTAGTTAAACAATATCACAAGAAGAGTGCTGTTTATTCCTTCAAAAATCAGCATGACTACTAATGTGATATTGATTTTATAACAGTTCAATAAACAAGAAGTTGATATTAAAAGACAATTTAGACAGCATATTAACTGTTTTTGCTTAATTTCGACAAACAAAAATCATTCCAAACACAGCCACAGCACTGTTTTACATCTCTGAGCAACATGAAGGTGTTTAGTTTCTGAATGAATCAACTGTTTAATTGATTCGGTTCAAACGCAATGACTCTCTTATTAACAGTGACTTACTGACACCTGCTGGCGGTGAAATAGTATTAAATATAGCTGCATTATCATGTGTCAATGCATCTAAATGCCACTTCTTATGCAACTTCTCCAAAGATACATTTTGTTGATACTGATTTAATTTGTTTAGCAACAGCCTAAATGTATTATAATTATAATTGACAGATTAAATGTAACAATTAGACGATGCACACTTTTGGAAAAAAAATCTAATTATAAAGGTAAAAATGCCCATAAAAAGTAAAAATCAATTGAAACTTTTAGGAAAAGAATAATTTTTATTACACACACACACACACACACACACACACACACACACACACACACACACACACACATCCTCTCTCTCAAGCAAAAATGTAGCACCTCTGTTCAATGTTTTTGATTTTAGTAAATCTTTGTAAAAGTGCCTTTTAAAATATTTATTCAAATAAATACTTTAAAATAATTTGAGCTTCAGCCTGGTTTAATAGCATTTATATATATACACAAATGTCTTTGGTCAAATTAAGCTGTAAAATAAATAGTTTATCCCTTTAAATGGAATGGATTTTTAAAGATATTAACAAAAAAACGAGCAAAAAAATTTTCTCAGGTTTTTAATTGGAAAAAGAGGGCAGACAACCATAACTCAAATGGGTATATCTTTAAAACCATTCAAGGTGTGACTTTGACTTTTCATTTTAAAGCTAGCTTATGATCTCCTCTTTCCATTGATATCAAAATCTCAATTTTGAAATTTGGGTCACTGTGACTCATTTTGCTGGATCAGGTCACGTGTTTCTTTTATGCCAAAAATCATAAGGATATTAAGTTCCATGAAGATATTTAGTAAATTTCCTACCGTAAATATATCAAAATGTAATTTTTGATTAGTAATATGCATCGCTAAGAACTTCATTTGGACAACTTTAAAGGCGATTTTCTTTTTTTTCAATACTTAGATTTTTTTGCACCCTCAGATTCCAGATTCAAATATTGTCCTATCCTAAAAAAAAAAACATACATCAATAGAAAGAAAGTCAAAAATTTGGCCCTTATGACTGGTTTTATGGTCCAGGGTCACATATAACATATAATAATATTAAAAACATTATTGAAAGTTGTGAGAATGTTCCATATTAGTTTTTTTTTTTTTTTTTTTTTTTTGACATTTTGCTTCTCCAGTAAATTATATTTTGATTAAAGAATGTTTTTAATATTTGTACTGGAAATCAAGACAAGTACTGAGGAAGATGCTAATTTTTTGCAGTCTAATACAGCTTGAATCACATCCAAAGCAGCAGCAGGAACTAATGCAACTGAACACTGCAAACTAATGAAGTTATTACAGCCAACATCTGATGGCAGTCTCAGGTTCACATGTACAGTACAGCCTGAGATACTAACAATCAGACACAAACGGTGTCAGCAGCAGAGTTCACACCTGATATCCGCCGGCCTCCATGACATCATGTATTTTTAAGGTGGAAAACATCTTGCATATGTTGTAAAGGACCATCACATCCAAAATAAACTCTCTAATCATCAAGTGACAGACACATTAAAACACATGTCTCTGTGCTCGGTCTTCACAGAGGAACCAGAGGCGACATCTCTCACGTTTGTCAATGCACAGAAATCTTAAACCAGACTCAATTACTTCACAGTTATATTTTTGTCTGAACGGATGCGATCTGATTGCAGATTCTGAAAGCGCTGTTTATGTGAACACTAAATGTTGTTGCACACAGATTTACGTCTCCGTTTACATGTGCATTACTTAGTGCAAACCAAACTTCAGCACATGTGCAGTTTACATCAAAGTAAATTAAATAGTAAATATGAAAATAAAAAGGGTCATTGCAATTTATCTCACAAGTTGGACTTTCTTGCAATTGCATGTTTATATCTTACAATTTAGATTTTTATTTTTTCATAGAATTGTGAGATACACTGCACTGCTTTTCTTACTTAGATTTTTTGTCTTGTTTCCAGTCAAAATATCAAAAAATTCTAAAATCAAGAAGGATTTTCTAGACAAGCAAAAATGATTGTCTTGTTTTCAGAAAAAAAAGTCAAATTTATGTGAGTTTTTGCTTGAAACAAGCAAAATAATCTGCCAATGGGGTAAGCAAAATAATCTAGTTTTCGGCTTGAAATAAGATTATTTATAAGATTATTTTGTCTACCCCAATGGCAGATTATTTAGCTTGTTTTAAGCAAAAACTCAATTTTGACTTCTTTTTTTCTGAAAACAAGACAATTTTACTTGTCTAGAAAATTGTTCTTGATTCAATCATTTTTAGATATTTTGGCTGGAAACAAGACAAAAAAATCTAAGTAAGAAAAACATTTTTTTTTTTGCAGTGTACAAACTTTCTTAAATTAAATTATTTTTCATTGGTTTTTATTGCATGGTGAAAACAAGCTCCCATAAAAAAGCTTATATTGTAGAACAGCTTTTTAGCAAAACCTAAGATGAATATAAACGTACTGTAACAGGCGAGGCAGAGGCAAGGGGATCCATGTGCAAGCTTTATTGAGATCAGGAATCGTGGTCCACAAGCAAGGTCAATAACCAACAAACAGGAGTTGTAGAGATAATCCAGAGAGAGAGTTTAGAGACCATGCAAGGGTCGGGGCAGGCAGCGAGCAATAGAATAGTCCAACAAACAATCCAGAGGTCACAAAGGCAGGCGGAAAACAATTGGCAACGAGGGACAAACAGGGTCAGCAACAGGAAAGGAAACACGGAAAGAATGCTCAGAATTGCCAAAATAACTTAACAAGACTTCACGAACGGCAGTGCGTGAGAATGGCTTTTATACTGTGGGTGATGAGGTGTAATAACTGTCAGGTGTGTGCGGGTGAAGGAAAGATGGCCGACCGGGGTGAGAGGTGAGAGGACACAGGAAGTTCATGAGAGGGGGTTATGGGAAATGTAATGAATTAATTGTCCATGATGAGATGAAGGCTCCCTCTAGAAGAGGAAAGAGGGAGCTATGACAGCACAGTTTGTGACAGAGCCCCCCCCCTAGGAGCGGATTCCAGACGCTAAAGACAGTCCAATAGTACCAAAGGGTGGGGGGGTGGGACAGAGTGCAAAGAGGTGGACCAGGTCCATGCGGGCTGACTGAGTTTGGAGAGGCAGATAGTTCAGGAGCTGTCGGAATAGCAGCAGAGCAACAGAACTGCCAAAAATGTTCAGGGGACCACCAAGACAGAGCAGATATACTCCTGAGCAGTGCCGGCAGAGCAGACAGCCTCCAGGGCGGAGCAGACAAATCAGATGCCCTCCAGGGCAGATCAGGCGAAGCAGGCACCTTCCAGGGCAGATCAGACAGAGCAGGCACCTTCCAGGGTGGATCAGGTGGAGTAGATGCCCTCCAGGGTGGATCAGGCGAAGCAGGTACCTTCCAGGATGGATCAGACTGAGCAGGCACCTTCCAGGGCGGAACTGGCGGAGCAGGCGCCTTCCAGGGCGGATCAGGCGGAGCAGACACCCTCCAGGGTGGATCAGGTGGAGCAGATACCCTCCAGGGCGGATCAGGCAGAGCAGGCGCCTTCCAGGGCGGATCAGGCGGAGCAGACACCCTCCAGGGTGGATCAGGTGAAGCAGATACCCTCCAGGGCGGATCAGGCAGAGCAGGCGCCTTCCAGGGCGGATCAGGCGGAGCAGACACCCTCCAGGGTGGATCAGGTGGAGCGGTCTCCCTCCAGGGCGGATCAGGTGAATCAGACACCCTCCAGGGTGGATCAGGCGGAGCAGACACGACTGGAGCCCTCCAGGGCGGAATGGGATCCCACCAGGGCAGAGCGGACAGGTTTGTAACATAGAGCATAGACAGACACACAGAGAGAGAGAGAGAATCAGACGCCCACCAGGGCGGGTCAGACAGGACTGGAGCCCTCCAGGGCAGAGCGGGATCTACCCAGGGTGAAGCAGATAGGACAGGAGCCCTCCAGGGTGGAGCGGAATCCCCCCAGGATGGAGCAGACAGGACAGGAACCCTCCAGGGCAGCACGGAAGCCCCCCAGGGCAGAACAGGCAGGACAGGAGCTCCTGGCCAGGTTGGGCTGGATTCCCAGCATATAGAGGAGCTCTGCGGCTGAATTGGGACTGGGCGAGAGCTCAGAGTGGTATGGGTTGCTGGACGCTACCACCGTGCAGGAAGCAGGTGTGACCCTCCCCTCGGCTTGAAGATCAGTGGCCTTGACCACCTCCTCGGGGAAGGCCACCCTCAGAGGTTCTGCGGAGAGAACCGCCGCATCTGAGGACTCGGTGGTGGTGTACGCGGCCCAGACAACCCAGAGAGCAGTTCTCAGGAGGAGCAGGGCCTCAATGAAGGCCAGTTCCAGAGCAGCGATAGTGGTTTGGCCTGGCTCAGGGGTGATATTGGTAACCTTTAGAGCAGCTGTGGGGGTGTGGCTTGGTGCAGGATGGAGGCTCCTGCGTCGATGCTGGACTCAGAAGGAGCGGTTGTGATTAGGGTAGATTCTGGAGAGGCAGCTGCTACAAGGCTTGACTCAGGCGGGGCAGCGACAATGATGCTTGACTCAGAGGGTGAAGCAGCTGAAACGTCACTTAACTCTGGGGGAACAGCTGCGACGACGGCGCTTGACACTGGAGGCGGAGCAGCTGCGAAGACGCTTGACTCAGGAGGCAGAGCAGCTGCGGCAGAGCTAGACTCTGGAGCGACATCACTTGACTCTGGAGTGACAGTTGCGACATCACGTGGCTCTGGAGAAGCGACTGCGATGACTTGGCTTGACTCTGGAGGAACAGCAGTGACTTGACTTGGCTTTGAGGGAACTGCTGTGACTCGACTTGGCTCTGGAGGAACAGCTGCTGAGATGTGACCAGGTTCAGGAGTGACCACTGCGACGATGCTTGACTCGGAAGCAGCAGCTGTAATGGGGCTTGACTCAGGATCGACAGTGGTGACGTCATTTGGTTTGAGAAAAGCTGCTGTGATGTGACTTGACTCTGGAGCAACAGCTGCAATGTGACTTAGCACTGGAGCCGTAGTGGTGACTTGACTGGGTTCAGGAGCAGCAGCTGCAACAGGGCTTGACTCAGGAGCAGCAGTTGCAACAAGGTTTGACTTGGAAGCAGCTGCAGAGGCGTGACTTGGCTTGGGAACTGCAGCTGTGGCTTGACAGGGCTTGAGTGCTGCTGTGTTGAGACAGGGTTCAGGAGCAGCAGCGACGAGGCCTGACTCTGGAGGAGCGGCTGCGGTGACGACTCTTGACTCAGAGGGAGGAGCTTCGGTGACAATGCTTGATTCAGTGGAAGGAGCTTTGGCGATGGCGCTTTCATGGCACATTCATTTGGAGGTTCAATGTGAAATTGACCATATAAATATGCAATTAATCATGATTAATTACAAAAAAATGAATGAAGCCACAGAATCTGAGGAGTCCCCATCCCATAAAGTATAGTCCTGTGTGGCTAAAAAACAGGAATGCGGCAGTATGTAATCGCACGCCAGTGCGGTTGTCATAGCGTGGTCATGCTCCCACTCCGCAAAATCTGCGGCGGTGGGTGATGAAACCCCGCACCCCAAAGCACAGTCTATACAGTCCGAAAAACACGAATGAGGACCCTCAAGTCGCAGCCTTGACCTGAGTGGTTCATCGAGCGCATCACAAAAAATGTCCATAAAGAGTATCTCATCATAGAAGGAAATTTGGTACATCAGATCACTAAATTCATACACAAAATCCTCAATGAGCATACTGTGTTGTTTTAGCTGGAGAAGTTGTTTGAACGGGTCCATGGTCGAACTGGGGAAGGGAATAAAGCTGCTGGATCCGTAGGTGGCGAAGTCTTCTGTAACAGGCGAGGCAGAGGCAATCAGGAATCGTGGTCCACAAAGCAAGGTCAATAACCAACAAACAGGAGTTGTAGAGATAATCCAGAGAGAGAGTTCAGAGACCATGCAAGTGTCGGGGCAGGCAGCGAGCAATAGAATAGTCCAACAAACAATCCAGAGGTCACAAAGGCAGGTGGAAAACAATCGGCAACGAGGGACAAACAGGATCAGCAACAGGAAAGGAAACACGGAAAGAATGCTCAGAATTGCCAAAATAACTTAACAAGACTTCACGAACGGCAGTGCGTGAGAATGGCTTTTATACTGTGGGTGATGAGGTGTAATGACTGTCAGGTGTGTGCGGGTGAAGGCAAGATGGCCGACCGGGGTGAGAGGTCACAAGAAGTTCATGAGAGGGGGTTATGGGAAATGTAGTGAATTAATTGTCCATGATGAGATGAAGGCTCCCTCTAGAGGAGGAAAGAGGGAGCTATGACAGCACAGTTCGTGACACATACTGTATGCAAATTTATATGACAAAATAAAAGCATTATGGTATTGCAATATATTTTTCAATCCAAAATAATCATGTTCAGGCATTTACATGCTTAAATCTTTCTTGTTGATCCTGTTCCTCAGATCAATTGTGATGTTTATAGGTGACCCTGGACCACAAAACCAGTCATAAGGTTTTTTTTTTTATTATTATGAGGCTCCATGAACACTGTATAAATAATGCTTTTGTGCTAATGTTTTGAGATTATTATTAAAGTCCAGACCAGACTCTGAATGATCTTTCTATTAACATCACTAGAGGAATGTTTCTTCTTAAAGGAGAAGTTCAATTCCAGAACAAAAGTTTACAGATAATTTACTCACCCTATTGTCATCCAAGATCTTCATGTCTTTCTTTCTTCAGTCGATAAGAAATTATGTTTTTTTGGGGAAAAAAATCAGGAATGTTTTCCATATAGTGCTCTTTAATGGTGTCCATGAGTTTGAACATCCAAAATGCAGTCTAAATGCAGCTTCAAAGGACTCTAAACGCACACAATTATGTCAAAATGCGTGGTTTTGGCGAATTACCTCATAAACGTAGTCTTAAATGACCGTAAAGAGTTGGGAGAAAATCGGATGTGTCAGATTCATGTCGTGCATCAGGTTTTAAAGATGCAGCGCTGCTTTTAAAAGTGAAACCTTCTGAAGTCTGTCATTGATGTAAATCAAAGAAAAAAAAAGAAATCATTCGACTACTCTAGTCTCTGATTAACTTTTGTAGCTTAAATAAAGATGACTTTATTGATGATTTGTGATAAAATCACAAATTAAAATTTGTTATATTTCAGAGCCTATTAAATGTTTAAAAAATAATGGCTAAATGGCTATAATTCATAGTTTGAAATTGAGGAAAAATGCCACTTAGTAAAATGAAGCCATTAAACATTTATTTTTATGTTGTTTCTACATTCATTTGGAGGTTCAATGTGAAATTGACCATATAAATAGGCAATTAATAATGATTAATTACAAAAAAATGAATCTTGACCAGGTTAAAAAAAAAAAAAAATCAGGCAAAATTATACATTTTATTACCTCAACAGCCATTGGCAGGTGTGGCAAAAAGTTTGTTTTAGGCCCTGATCACAGCTGATGAATAAGGGGCTTATATAGCAAAATGACTGGTTATTTTCTAAAAAAAAAAAATAATAAATAAAAATGACATTTTGTAGACTTTTTAACCTCAAATACTCATCTTGTGCGCTCTGCATCAACTCTGTGTTTCAAGACAGTCAGGGTATGTCCAAAAACTCCCATCTCATTTTCTCCTCCAACTTCAAAATCATCCTTGCCGTTTTACTTTTTTTTTTTTTTGTAAAGGCCATTTGACTTTCTTTGCACGTTCACTTTGTAAACACTGGGTCTGTACTTCTGCAGCAACGTCGGATAATTTTAAAATCGGAGGACAAAATGAGATGGGAGTTTTTGGACATACCCTAACCGTCTTGAACCGGAGTACACAGAGTTCACGCAGAGCTAGACAAGACGCGTGTTTGAGGTTAAAAAGTAAATAAAGTGTAAATTTAATTGATTGTTTGGCTGATAAGACCCTTCTTCCTCATCTGGGATCATTTAGAGCCCTTTGAAGCTGCATTTAAACTGCATTTTGGAAGTTCAAACTTGTGGGCACCATAGAAGTCCACTATATGGAGGAAAATCCTAAAATGTTTTCCTCAAAAAAACTATTTCTTTAAGAGTGAAGAAAGACGTGAACATCTTGGATGACAAGGGGGTGACCAAATGATCTGTAATGTGTTGTTCTGGAAGTGAACTTCTCCTGTAACTTAGAGAGAACCTGCCAGAACATTTTGAGAATGTTCCCTGCGGCCGCGGATTAAAGCGTGTGCTAAATGAATAAACGCTGCGTTTTGGACGGCGATGGCCTCCGACCGCGCGCCTCATCTGATCCATTGTTCGCTCACATTACGGCACATTAACGCCTGCTCAATTTCTTGCCCTTTTACACAAGGCCAAATGCATCTGGAGAATCTGGGTGTGATACAAAAGCCGAGCACACATGTGTGAGATTTGATGTCTTTTGGGCGTGAGTCCTGCTGAGCTCGGGGTCTTAACCAGCGCTGGCTGGAGCTCTATTTTAGTCTCGGCAGCGTGTAATTATGATATAAGACACTAATGCCGTTTAAGACATCAGTCACAGCTGCACAGGCGGCCTGACTCATTGTTCTAAAATAAACTCTGCTGTATGCTTGTTTTTTGAACTTGCGTTGATGATATTAAAGCCCAGCATGTGATGCAGGCTCAGGAGAGCTGGCCTTTCAACCCACTTATCTTGGTGTGATGTAAACGTCTTAACCGCATTAACTACAGCTTTAACCCCACTCATTAACCGGATCTGGCGCTTCCCCAGCGAACAGGGGCGTTCTCGGAACATTCTGGCAAAGCTGTGAGGAAAGATTTTTCCTGTAACATTAATAGAATGTTCATTCAAAGTTCTAAAAAACATTATTTAGACATCATTCAATTGGAATGTTTTAAATTGTTACTTTAATTGTTACTTTCTGCATTTCAGAATGTTCAGAAGTAACATTTAAATAACTTAAGAACATAAATATATTTAGAATGTTCATTCAAAATGATTAAAAAAAAAAAAAACATTATTTGTGACCCTGGACCACGAAAACAGTCATAAAGGGACACTTTTTTTGAAATTGAGATTTTGAGAAGCTGAATAAATAAGCTTTCCACTGATGTATTGTTATGACAGGACAATATTTGGCTGAAATACAACTATTTGAACATCTGGAATCTGAAAAAAAATCGAAATATTGAGAAAATCATCATTAAAGTCCAAATGAAGTTCTTAGCAATGCACATTACTAATCAAAAATTAAGTTTTGATGTATTTAATATCTTTACAAAATATCCTAATGATTTTTGGCATAAAAGAAAAATCTGTAATTTTGACCCATACAATGTATTGTTGACTACTGCTGTCCAGGGTCACAAATGTTTTATTTGGACATTCATCTAATGTTTTTTTTTATTATTATTATTATTTTAATAGAATTGTTACTTAAATTGTTACATTCTGTGTTTCAGAACATTTATATTTTATATAAATATATATTTATATTTCCTGTAAAATTAATAGAATGTTCATTCAAAACGTAAAAAAAAACAAAAAAAAAAACATTATTTGTGACCCTGGACCGCAAAAATAAATGGAATAAATAAGCTTTCCATTAATGTATGGTTTGTTAGGATAGGACAATATTTGGCTGAGATACAACTATTTGAATATCTGGAATCCGAAAAAAACTAAATATTGAGAAAATCATCTTTAAAGTTGTCCAAATGAAGTTCTTAGCAATGCATATTACTAATCAAAGATTAAGTTTTAATATTTTTACAGTAGGAAACTTACAAAACATCTTGGAACATGATATTTATTTAATATCATAATGATTGGCATAAAAAAAAAATCTATAATTTTGACCCATACAATGCATTGTTGGGTATTGCTACAAAAACACACGGTTTTGTGGTCTAGGGTCACAAATGTTTTATTTGGGCATTCATCTAACGTTTTTTCAATATTACTAAAATTGTTACTTTAATTGTTACGTTCAAAAGGAACTCTCCCATAATGTTTGCGAGAACATTTAAATAATTTAAGAACATATTTTTACTGAATCTTGACTTCAATACATGAATTTAATGTGATTGTTCACCCCCCAAAAAATTAAAAATCTGTCATTTACAGATTTTCTGATCTTCATGTTACAAACTATGCACTTCTTTCTACTGCAGAAACACAAAAATATATATTTTGGTTCCCATTGACTTCCATTGTATTTTTATCCATGTAATCACAAATCAATGGGAACAGAAACTGTTTGGTCACCAACATTCTTCAAAATATCTCCTTTTAAATATAGAAATGATGAGCAGCACAACTGTTTCCAACATTAATAATAAAAGTAATAAATCAGTATATTAGAATGTTTTCTGAAGGATCATGTGACACTGAAGACTGGAGTAATGATGCTGAAAATTCAGCTTTGACCACAGGAATAAATTACATTTTAAAGTATGTTAAAATAATAATAATTAAAAAAATGTTATTTTGAAATGCAATGATATTTCATAATATTACCTTTTTTCTATTTATTTATTTGTTTATTTAAACTAGGACTTACATTTATGCATTTTAGCTGACATTTTTTGAAGGAACATAAGTGGTCAGCAACATTAAAGCTCTGTTATACAAGCTTGTTTCTTTTTTTCTACTGAATATAATTTTTTTTTTAACGGTACTGTGGTTTTCATTTCACAATTCAGACTTTTTTTTCTTGCATTTCTGAGAATAGAAGTTTTGCAAGATGTAAACTCAGAGTTGTGAGATATGATCTTGCAATTACAAGAAAAAAAATGTAATTGGGAGATGAAAAGTCAGTTATCTTTTTTATTTTTTATTCTGTGGTGAAAATAAATCAAGAGGTAAACTCAGAATTGAGATAAAAAAAAAGTCTGAATTCTATGAAAAAAGTTGTGAAAACTTTAATTCAGAGAAAAAGCCAAGTTATGTGGTGTGGTCACAGTTCTGAGAAAAAAAGAAAGCCTGAATTGTGAGATAAAAAGTCACAGTTATCTTTTTTTTTTTTTTTTTTTTGTCTCTGTTGTGTTTTCTATGTCTATTTAAAATCATGAAGTGATCAAATTAAACACTCAACATTTAGAGAACAGATGCAGCTGAACGATGAATTTAGCTAATAATTGCTCTCTGGATGAACCCTGTCGTTGGCCTCAGGCCTGATGCAGAAGTCTGATGTCATTGACATGGAGATAAGATTAGAAAACACAGGCAAACAGAGCCGCTCGCCAGCTTTAGCAAGTTAACCAGATATCAGATGAAGTGACAGCAGATCTGCTTTCAGCGCTGACATTCAGAAAGACAGAGAAATGCTGTAATACATTCTACAGTCTTCCTCACTCACCCACAATGCATCTGGAGAAATAATGAGCCACATGGGGAGAGAAACTGGATTCTCTATTGTTGAGCAAACACTTCCAGAAAAGCAGCTCGAAAACAGTCTGCATCTATGCATTCATTGCTATTTACAGTTATGCATTTGTCAGATGCTTTTATCCAAAGCAACTCATTTTGCATGCAAGATACTTTTGATCAGTTTTGATCACTTTGGAGTTTTTAAACAGTTATGAAAAGGTTAAGGCAAAACATTTTTAAAGTAATGTTTATGGAACGTTCTTATAATGTTAATATTTGATGTATGTTTTTTACAATGTTAAGAGGAAACAATGTTCTCAGAATGTCCTCATGATGTTATTTGCTCTTCAGAACTGTGTTCAGTAACATTTTTCAGTAATAATAGATTAACATTCTCACCTTTTCAAAATAATAGAATTAAATGTTTCTCTAAAGCTCACATAACCAAGAAGAAATGTTCCTAATTTATATCTAATAAAATGTTTACATAATCAAGATTTTTTTTTTAAATCTAAATAAATATAGAATGTTTCTCTAATATTTAGATAACTGAAAAGTTTTAAATGTCATAAAAAAAACCTGGTCGTTCTGAAAATGTGAAAAGCATAAAAAAATATATATATATATCAGAAATACAAAAAAAAAATGTAATGTTGCTTTAATGCTTAATGCTAAACATTCTTAATGCATTAAAAACATTCATAATGGTTTCAAAATTATAAAATGGAATGTTCCTCAAACAGTCGCATAAACATGAAAAAACACTTTAAATATAAAAAATGGGTGATTTAAATATTGAGAGAACATGCAAATGTAATGTTCTCATAATGTTGCTCTACCATTCACATAACCAAGAAACAAAGTTTCCTAATGCATTAATAATAATATGCACTGCAATTAATAATATTTTCATTTATTTGTCATTAATAATATTTTAATATATAATAAAATATATAATAAAAAAATATTTTATATATGTGACCCTGGAGCACAAAACCAGTCATAAGTCGCTGGGGTATATTTGTAGCAATAGCCAAAAATACATTGTATGGGTCAAAATTATTGATTTTTCTTTTATGCCAAAAATCATTAGGATATTAAGTAAAGATCATGTTCCATGAATATATTTTGTAAATTTCCTACTGTAAATGTATCAAAACATATATATATATATTTTTTATAAGTAATACGCATTGCTTAAAATTTCATTTGGACAACTTTAAAGGTGATTTTCTCAATATTTTGATTTTTTTGCACCCTCAGATTCAAGATTTTCAAATAGTTGCCAAATATTGTCATATCCTAACAAACCACACATCAATGAAAAGCTTATTATTCCGATTTCAGATGATGCATAAATCTCAATTTTCAAAAACGGATTTTTACAACTGGTTTTGTTGTCCAGGGTCACATACAATAAAATGTTTACATAATCAAGAACAATGATTATATATATATATATATATATATATAAATTAAAAATAGAATGTCTTTGAGAATAAAAAATGTTTTC
Organism: Cirrhinus molitorella; assembly: GCA_033026305.1. NCBI lineage: Eukaryota > Metazoa > Chordata > Actinopteri > Cypriniformes > Cyprinidae > Cirrhinus > Cirrhinus molitorella. The sequence goes on along the minus strand of CM065125.1, from coordinate 40,376,532 downwards.
AGACTTTCAGAATGACTTTCAGAAAACTTTCAGATAACATTTTCAAAATTATAGAATATAATGGTCCTCTAATGTTCACATAACTAAGAAAATTTTTAATTAATAAAAAAAACTGGTCGTTCTGAAAATGTAAAATAAATAAATAAATAAATAAAATCAGAAATCATGTAAAAAAATAAAAAATTTAATTAATGTTGCTTTAATGCTCATATGGATATAACTCTATTTAGATATTAAAAAAAAATGCTTTAGATATTGAGAGCACATTCAAATGTAACATTCTCATAAGACTTTTAAAATGTCAAAATGGAATGTTGTTCTAATGTTCACATAACCAAAACAAACATTCTTAATGCGTTAAAAAAATAATAATAATTTTGAATGTTTAGAAACATTCAGAAATAACATCATAATGGTTTCAAAATGATAAAATGGAATGTTCCTCAAACAGTCGCATAAACATGAAAAACATACTTTAAATAAATAAAAAAAATTGTGATTTAAATTGAGAGAACATTCAAATGTAACGTTCTCATAGCATTTTCAGAATAATAGAATGTAATGTTTCTGTGATGTTCAGATAACCAAGAAACAACGTTTTTATCAGTAATTAACTAGTCTATGTTTCTATTTGTAATTCTGCGTATTGTATTTAGGCTTCATAATTCATAATAGCGGGGTTCATTTGTAAAAATGATCATTATGAATAAAATGTGTAAGGATCATAAACTTTTGTTGGTCACAGAGCTGATTTTCTGCAATAATCCAAAGCCCAATGAGTAAATCATATTGGGTTTTTGTGGATGCAAACTACAAAAATACGTCATCACTGCAGCGCTTTATCAGACATCTGAGACACTGACTGTCTGTACTTGACCAATACTGCACTCTGCTGCTCAGTCTGGGATGTGTTTAATCTTATAAAATATTGATATTATATTATATTATATTATATTATATTACTTCTTTTCCTTTATCATTTATATTTTGTGACAGATAAAACAACATTGTTTGTATAATGCATGTTGAGTCTATAGTGGGGCATGTTGTCATTTATTTATTTATTATAGGTTATCACACACACACACACACACACACACACACACACACACACACACATATAAATTACCCATCTTATTTATTGTATTGATTTAAATAGGATAATCTTATACCGTATTAATATAAAAATACAAAGATTTAATTAAAATAAGTAATTATAAAATCAATGAAAACAACACTTACTAAAAAAACATGTGTGTGTGTGTGTGTGTGTGTATATATATATATATATATATATATATATACATACAGTTGAAGTCAAAAGTTTACATACACCTTGCAAATGTGAATTATTTTAGCAAAGTAAGAGGGATCATGCAAAATGCATGTTATTTTTTCTTTATTACTTACCTGAATAAGATATTTCAAATAAAAGACATTCACATACAGGTGCAGCTCAGAAAATTAAAATATTGTGGAAGTTCATTTTTTTTATTCTAACTTATTTCAAAAACTGAAACTTTCATATATTCTATAATATATAAAGTAAAATATTTCAAAAGTTTTTTTTTTTTTTTGGTTTAATTTTGATGATTAGAGCTTACAGCTCATGAAAGTCAAAAATCCTGTATCTCAAAATATTAGAATATTTCCTAAGATCAATCAAAAAACAGATTTGCAAAACAGAAAAGTTCAAGTTGTTTAAAGTATGTTCATTTATGCACTCAATACTTGGTCAGCAGCACACATTACAGCAAATGACTTGCTCCTAGCACAAATGACAGCACAGAAGTGTGGCATGGAAGTGATCAGCCTGTGGCACTGCTGAGACACCATTGAGCCTTCAGATCGTCTGTGTATTGTTGGATCGACTGTTTCTCATCTTTCACATTTTTTATTTTTCACAAAATATCCCATAGATTCTCAATGGGGTTCAGGTCAGGCATGTTGGCTGGCCAATAAAGCACAGTAATATCATGGTCAGCAAACTGTGGGCAGGTGCTAAAGTCCTGCTGGAAAAGGAAATCAGCATCTCCATGAAGCTTGTCAGCAGATGGAAGCATAAAGTGCTCCAAAATCTCCTGGTAGATGGCTGCATTGACTTTGCACTTGATAAAACACAATGGACCAACACAAAATCATCACTGACTTCAGAAACTTCACACTGGACTGCAAGCAGCTTGGATCCTGTGCCTCTCCAGTCTTCCTTCAGACTCTGGGAGCATGATTTTAACATGAAATGCAAAATGTACTTTTATCTGAAAAGAGGACTTTGGAGCACTGAGCAACAGTCCAGTTGTTTTGCTCCTTAGCCCAGGTAAGATGCTTCTGACGTCGTTTCTGTTTCAGAAGTGGCTTGGTAGTCCTTTTCCTGAAGACGTCTGAGTGTGCTGACTCTTGATCTTCATTCTACTCCTTGTGAAGCTCTCCCAAGTGTTTGAATTGGCTTTACTTGACAGTATTCTCGTATTGATTTTAAAATCTTGCTAATAACTTATAAAGCCCTCAGTGGTTTAGCTCCTCAGTATTTGAGCGAGCTCTTATCACATTGTCATTTTCTTACTTAGTGCCAACACTATGGAACAATCTACCTAATTCTGTTCGGGAGGCAGACACACTCAGTCAGTTCCCGGTTCCGGTTGACCTGATTAATGCAGCCTAACAATCCTTTAACGGATTTGAAAATTAGTAATATTTAAATGTGTTAAGTGTATGCCAGGTTAAAGAGATGGGTCTTTAGTCTAGATTTAAACTGACTGAGTGTGTCTGCCTCCCGAACAGAATTAGGTAGATTGTTCCATAGTTTCGGTGCTAAGTAAGAAAATGATCTGCCGCCCGCAGTTGATTTAGATATTCTGGGTATTATCAGACTGCCAGAGTGTTGAGAACGCAGCGGGCGTGAGGGACTATAATGTGATAAGAGCTCCCTCAAGTACTGAGCAGCTAGACCATTGAGGGCTTTATAAGTAATTAGCAAGATTTTAAAATCAATACGATGTTTAATAGGAAGCCAGTGCAGTGTTGACAGAAGCGGGCTAATATGCTCATACTTTTTGGTTCTGCATTTTGGACCAGCTGGAGTTTGTTTATTAAGCAGAACAACCACCCAATAAAGCATTACAATAATCTATCCTGGAGGTCATGAAGGCATGGATTAATATTTCTGCATTTGACTTTGAGAGCATAGGTCGTAATTTCACTATGTTTTTAAGATGGAAAATGCTGTTTTGCAAATGCTAGAAATGTGTTTTTTGAAGGAAAGATTGCTATCAAATAACACACCTAGGTTCCTAACTGATGATGATGAATTTACAGAGCAGCCATCAAGTATTAGGCTGTGTTTTAAGTTATTACTTGCTGAGGTCAGTACATATAGACCACCTCTACAGGTCTGTATGGGAGTATAAACTACTTGTTTATTGGTCAGAGGAGAACTGACCCCCCGACTGAGCCTGGTTTCTCCCAAGGTTTTTTTTTTCTCCATCAGTGTCACAGATGGAGTTTTGGCTCCTTGCCACTGTCGCCTATGGCTTGCTCAGTTGGGGACAACTAAATTGGGGACAATTAATTTGGGACAATCCATTTATTAATTTGCAACTATTGATTAATTTCCTCTAACTAAAATTGTTGACGGTTTCTTTTTGCATTTTGATAATTTATTTTTTTTTATTTGATACTGTAAAGTTGCTTTGACACAATTTGTATTGTAAAAAGCGCTATATAAATAAAGCTGACTTGACTTGACTATTCTCAAGCTTGGAGTCATCCCTGTTGCTTGTGCACCTTTGCCTACCCAATTTCTTTCTTCCAGTCAACTTAGCATTTAATATGCTTTGATACATCACTCTGTATACTTTTAAAATGTTTTACTTTACATGTAATGAATCTAGAATATATGCCATTTTAATTTTTTTTAAATAAGTTACAATTAAAAAAAAAAAAAAAAACTTTTTCACGATGTTCTATTTTTTTTTTTTTTTTTTTTTTGAGCTGCACCTGTATAGTCCACAAGAAAATATAATAGTTGAATTGATTCAGAAGTTACATACACTTGATTCTTAATACTGTGTTGTTCCTGAATGACCCACAGCTGTGTTTTTTTGTTTAGTGATAGTTATTCATGAGTCCCTTGTTTGTCCTGAACAGTTAAACTGTCTGCTGTTCATCAGAAAAAATCCTTCAGCTCCCACAAATTATTTGGTTTTCCAGCATTTTTGTGTATTTGAACCCTTTCCAACAATGACTGTATGATTTTGAGATCCATCTTTTCACACTGAGGACAACTGAGAGACTCATATGCAACTATTACAGAAGGTTCAAACACTCACTGATGCTCCAGAAGGAAAAAACATGCATTAAGAGCCGGGGGTGAAAACTTTTTGAATTTGAAGATCATGGTAAATTTAACTACTTTTGTCTTCTTGGAAACATGCAAGTATCTTCTGTATCTTCTGAAGGGCAGAAAAAATATGATATTTAGGCAAAATAAGAAAAATGCACACTTCATTCTGTTCAAAAGTTTACGTTATGAGAAATTAAATTAACAAAGCATTCCATAAACATTGCATTAAGAATGTTTTATCATAACATTTATGTAATGTTTAAAAAAAATCTAGCAAAAGTTTTACTGCAGAAACAGCATTTGTCTCATATTTGATGACGTTTGCATATAATTATGATCATTGAAGCTGCTTCAAAACAGTTTTATATAAAGTTCTAGAAAAATAAATGTGACCTGACATTAATAAAGATCACAGCATATTTTCTGTGTGTGTGTGTGAGATGAATCCAGAGCCATGAGCGAGTGATAAATAATGTGTGTAATGAGACCCTACAGAAGGAAGGTCAACATGTCAATCACCTCAGAGGTCACGACCCTTCAGAAAAAGATCACGCTTGCTTTATTTCAAGAACAACAGGCTATATGTGTAAATGCAGGCGTGTGTTTTATGTTTGTATACGTACTGAAGCTGTGAGTGTCATTTAGGGATCAGTATGTGTGATAGTGTGGACATGTGGACGCATCCAGACACCGTGACACAAGGCATCGAATCACACGCTGTAAAAATAGCAGTATGCTCATGCAGCCGTCTAAATACAGATGAGCAGTAAACAAGCGGCTAAACCTGGAAAGAAACGCAGAGGAGCTGCTCACAGCCGCAGGTACGCCAATTCTGCTTATTAATGACCTTTAAATGAAGATTAACAGCAAACTAATCTAATATCCAGGCCATCTGTGTATGTTCTGGGTTAAACGGGGTGACTTTTCATGGGCTGGAGGTCAAAGTGACTGTCGCTGAGTCACAATCGCAATACATTTGTCCTCAAACAGACGAACGACAACATGATTCATGCTGAGAAACTGCTAAACGTCTCAGATATACATGTGACCACTGAGACGACAACTTCTCATTTCATAGCTCAGCAAAACTTTACATTAACTCTGGTATGATATGACTCAGTATTGTTTGTTTTCCAGTGAAAATGTCTAAAGATTGTTAAATCAAGATACATTTACCTGAGAAGCAAAATGACTGTTTTTCTAAAAAAAAAAAAAAAAAAAAAAAAAAAAAAAAAAAAAAAAGATAAAAATGAAGTGGTTATACTATAAATAAATAAATAAATATATATATATATCAGTCAGTGGAGTCACAAAAATAATCTGGCTTCTGTTTGAACTACTTTTATTTTTTGACCCCATACTTGTTTTAAGCAAAAACCCCCAAAACAATCACTTGATCTTAATACATGTTTCAGGAAACAAGGCTTCATATCTCATTTTGCTTGTAAGTGACTTTATGTAAGAAACTTAAGACATTTGTACTGGAAAACAAGGCATTTTAGGAGTGCACACCTTAATAACCTAATAAAGCAGAGGTCAGTGACTGAGGTGCAGACGGTGTCTTATCACAGATTTACAGACTCTATTTTTACCCCCTGCTGGTTCTGAACAACATATTTCCAGTAGCTTTAATAAGGTCCATTGTTTCCAGCTTTCTGTGTATCATATGAAGCAAAATAATGTAAAATGTAAAAATGAAAATGTAAAAATGTAATGTAAATGTAAAAATGACGGGTTAATTGTGAGAAATAATCTGTGGAGCTTTTAATAGGATGATTTTGAATTCACTGCTACAAAATGATGCTGTTCCTCAGGATATTTGTGTTGTTTTCCAGTACAAATATATATTTTTAAATCAAGATATATTTACCGGAGAAGCAAATTGACTTAATATACATCTGAAAAATAATAATTAATATTAATCTAATTTATGTTCAGAACAAGAAATAATGTCTGCCATTTGGGTAAGAAAAGCTCAATGAATATATATATATATATATATATATATATATATATATATATATATATATATTAGGGCTGTCAAACGATTAATCATATCCAAAATAAACGTTTATATTTACATACATATATTTAGTATATTTATATGTATATATATTTATACATGTATATAATTTTACTTTTATATAAATACAAATATTTTATATATAAATCAAAAATATTTTTCCTTAATATATACATGTATGTGTTTGTATTTATATATACATAATAAATTTACACAGTACACAGACATATAGTATGTACACATAAACTTTTATTTTGGATGCGATTAATTGTGATTAATTGTTTGACAGCACTAATATAATATATATTAACATATATATATATATATATATATATATATGTTTTTTTTTTTTTTTTTTTTTTTTAATATACAAAAAATATTACATATATTGCTTGCTGATTTTGTGACATGTGAATGTAGTATTTTCATGGACTGAAATATACTGTGTAAATATAAATGTAATTGCTTTTTGTTGTTGTTTCTTCTGTTCACCAAGCCTGCATTTATTTACAGCAAAAGCATTAATATTGTTACTCTGTAAAATAACGGTTTTAGAAATTATAGAAATTAACATCCTTATTTATAAGGACACTGTAAATTGATCAAAAGTGATGATAAAGACATTTATAATGCTACAAAAGATTTCAATTTTTAGATAAATGCTGTTCACCAAAGAAACCTGAAAAAAAAAAAAGTTTTTTGAGCAGCAAATCAGTATATTAGAATGATTTCTGATGCTAAAAATTCAGTTTTGAAATCACAGGAATAAATTACATTTTAAAATATATTCACATAGAAAACAGTTTTTTTAAAATCATCAAAATATTTCACATTTTTACTGTTTTTGTTATACTTTAGATCAAATAAAAGCAGGCGTGGTGAGCAGAAGAGACGTCTTTAAAAACATTAAAAATCTTACTGTTTAAAAACTTTTAACTGGTATTGTATTAGAAGAAAATATATTTCCATTAATATATATTTGAAACATCTTAGCAAATGCATTTTTGCCCATTTATGTCTATTTTTAAATGTATTTTAAAATATATTTGAATTTTTACAATCATTTTTCTGATCTTGTTAACAGATATTTGTTCTTGTTTTAAGCATAAACTCATTTAATTTTGCTGCATTTGTCAGAAAACAAGACTTAATATCTTAAGCAATTAGCTTCTCAAGTAAAAAATGTCTTGATTTAAGAACGTTTAGACATTTGTACTGGAAAACAAGACATGAAATACTGAGGAAGAAGTTGGTGTTTAGCTGCTGTCAGTCACATGTGTGTTTCACATACGTTTTGTCTGCTCCTCAGCATCGGTTCCCATCATGAAGGCAGAGCGGATCGGCATTGACATTCCCGTGTACGACCTCTCACTGATCCGAGATCTGTGGGAGGGACGCGTGAAGAAACACAAGCAGAGGCAGAAGAAGGAGGAAGAGCGGATCAGTAAAAGTGCTTTGGCTAAGTGAGGATAATCCAGAATCTAGAGCAGGACTCTTCAGTTCTGACCTGGAATTAAACACACAAACTCATCTAATCCAGATGATATGATCATTACAGACAGCTGTGTTTGGTTAGGACTAGAACTAAACTCTAGGTCATAGATCAGGATTGAACAGCCCTGCTTTAGAGAAACACTCAGATGAGCTGGGCCCATATTCACAAACCAGTTCTCCTAAATAGAGGTAAAAATTTTCTCTTAAAACCTATTCACAAAGCTGCTGAGACAAAGTTTTACCAAGGAATAGAGAGAAGTCTTAAATCTTAAGCTAAGAGAAAAGGCGGAGTTGACCTCATTGCTATGGATGATGTCAGCATGCTCATTAACTATGCACACTGTGATTGGCTGATAGGGGAGGAGTCTCTGTCAGAGATTTGTTCATTGAAATATTATAGAGCGCGATATTACGTTTTAAAATAAAGATGTCGCCACATTCAAATAAAGATTTTAAAATGCAGACTAAGCATCACTAATTAAACAAATATATGTTCAGCTAATTGTCAGCATCTTACATGTGTGCTTCTTGTAAACAATTAGCGGACATAAATATAAACAGATTTTTAATTACAGAGTAGAAATATAGCTGCAAGCAACAATTACGGGGCCAAGCATTAGGCAAGGGAAGTATCAGACCAACTGCAGCAATGAGCATTTAAAGAAATGATTTTAGTCCAAATGGGTGAAAAATCATGAAAACAACCATATATGATTAACCGAATATGATTTAATCAGCTATCACTTTTGACCACAAGGTGGCACTGTCTCAAAACGTTTTGAGTACTTTCAGGACATGGTTTTGATGGGACATACAAAGTTTTGTAATGGTACACCAATGCACTGGTAAAAATGTAGCATTTTATATCATAATACTCCATTGCAGTCAATGGCAATTTCATTTTTGTTCAATTATAGCGCCACCAAGAGGCCCAATCCCACCAAATTTGGTATGTGTCATCAGAGTGTGCCCATACATATGTGTGCCAAATTTGGTATAAATATCTCATTTTGTTTTGGAGTTTTAGACAATTTTATATATGAGAAGAAAAAAATGGCCGATGGCTGACGTTGTTTGCATTTTCTTGCCACTTACTATCAAAACTTTGGCAATTTGGCATTAGCATATAGCCGGCATGCTATGTTTTCAAATTTTCTATGGTGGTTTCCTGTCGATCTGAGTAACAGTGTCTAAGATATTGGCAAATGTTTTTTAAGCGCTAAAATGCAACATTGCACAAACCATAAGGCAAAACCTGGCATGTTTGGTATCGCTGGACTCGGCAAGGATTCAGGAGTCTAAAAAGGTGACTCCAGTGAAAATAAGTCGAACACACCCAAAGTTATAAGCGTGCGAGTATTTGATTTGGCTTGAAACTTTTCAGGCTCCTTCAGGGCATCGTGCTGATGACCCATACCGAGTTTTGTAACGATACGTCAATGCGTTCGCAAAATATAGCATTTTAGTATAAAATTGTAAATGGCCAATGCGCAAAATGCCGACTTGGCATGATGCACCGAATCTAGACCAGTTTTGTGATTTTGACCAAACCATTCAGAAGTTATAAGCTAAAATAGCCATTTTTTGTATCTTCTGACCACTAGGTGGCACTGCACCAAAACATTGCAAGTAGTCTCAGGTCATGCTTGTTATAAACACACACCAAGTTTGGTCTCAATACGCCAAACCTTTGCAGAGATATAGCCTCGCATCCATTTTTGTGTGCTTTTCGTAGAATTCATTCATGCATTAATCGAGAACGGTTTGACTAATCAACTTTAATTCCTTAACTTTTTTGGTCTGAAGATGATCTGAGCCAATTTTGGTTAAAATCGGACAAACCGTCTAGGAGGAGTTTGAAAAAGTAGGTTTTTCAAACAATTACAAATAGGAAAAAAAAAAATAAACCTTAGATTTAGATTTTTGATTTTGGTGTTAATTCAACTTGGCATGAGTCAAGGATTCAGAGAAAAAAAAATATCTCTGGGCCAAATTTCACAACTTTCCTGTATGTGGTTCTTTGGGTTGCCATAGACTCAATGGTGGAAGAAACAGAAGAAGAAGAAGATGGCAACGAATACAATAGGTGCCTATGCACTTTCAGTGCTTGGCCCTTAATAAAAAATGTGTGCCAATAAATACTGTTTCTAAAACATTTCCATTCTGAGGCAGATTGCTGGCAACATCCATTTTGTTCCTGCTGAAAAAACAACAACAATAGAAACCATCACAGAATTTGTAATGTTTTTACTGGTTCTAATGGGAATTGTACTGGTTTTAATGGTAACTGTTGGTCTCTACTGGTAATTGGTCACCTTCTGTTGGTGACTTGTTAAAACCACTAAATCCTAATGGAATATGTCTCAAAACACACTACAGAAAACCATTTTTTAATGGTTAAATGCCTAAAATTTGCTGGTTATTTGTAGTGGAAACCATTATAATTTCTGTGATGGTTTGTATTGTTTTTTCAGGTGGGATGATAGTTTGAGATTTGGTCTTAGTGATTTAAAAGTCCTCTTTACTACTCTTAACTTTTCACAGATTTAAGAGCTAGTTTTAGAACTAAAACACTTTGTGAAATACTCTTAAAGAGTAAAAATGTAGGAGTCCTAAATTTAGGATTGACACACCCACTATTTTTAAGATTTTCTCCTAAATTGGCAAGTTATGAGCTACTTTTAGGATTAGTTCACTTTCAGAACAAAAATGTACAGATAATGTACTCTTGTCATCCAAGATGTTCATATCTTTCTTTCTTCAGTCGTAAAGAAATTGCTTTTTGAGGAAAACATTTCAGGATTTCTCTCCACATAATGGATATGTATGTTGCCCCAAACTTTGAACTTCCATAATTCAGTTTAAATGCAGCTATAATAACAATAACGTTAATACGTCTAAAAAAACTGGACGGTTTGAACGTTCTAAGAACATTCAAACATAACATTTTTATAACTTTATGGGAACGTTAGAGAAACGTTCTTAGAACATTTTAATAACATTTTAAATAACGTTCTTAGAACATTAATATAACAAGAGACCAAACAATAATGTTAATACAACGTCTAAAAAACGTTCTAAGAACATTCAAACATAAGGTTTTTATAACTTTATGGGAACGTTACGGGAATGTTTTTATAACAAAAAATCGTTAGCTGGGGAGACAAGACGAGACCAGCATTTGAGGTTGAAAAGTATATAAATTGTCAATTTCTTTTGAAAATAATCGATCGGTTCGCTAGATAAGACCCTTCTTCATCAGCTAGGATCGTTTAGAGCCCTTTGAAGCTGAATCTAAACTGCATTTTGGAAGTTCAAACTCGGGGGCATCATACATATCCATAACATAATTTCTTCACGACTGAAGAAAGAAAGACATGAATATCTTGGATGACTACATTATCTGTACATTTTTGTTCTGAAAGTGAGCTAATCCTGTTCAAAAGATGTTTTGTGAGTACAGGTCTGATGTGTCTGTGGTTTGTTGGTTGTTTGATAGGGTGAATCAGCAGTGGCAGTATCGCATCGCATGCAGGAAGCTGAAGAGCACTGAGGTCACAGCGCTGCAATGTTACCTGGAGAGATCAGCACTCAGTGAACTACACATCCTGCCCTCCCATAACAACGGTGAGGCACAAAACACAGGCGAAAACTGACATAATAAACACTTGATATTCAGAATAGTTTCAGAATAAGTCATGCCCAGCTCTAAAATAGCGATACTCAAATGTTTTTGTTCACCAAGTGCCTTTGATCTAAAATATTTACCTCCTATTTTGAGATTTCAGAGAACTAAGAATGTCATATTACAGCAAAAGCAATAATAGTGAAATACAAAAATAATAAAAATAAAACATTTACTAAAAAATAGTTTTTATTTTAAGAAATATTTTATGTTTACCTTCATGTCATGTGACCATTAACCAACATCAGATATGCAAATGTGCTCTTATTTAATATTTAATCTTTTTTAGTGTTTCATTTTTAATTAAGTTATTCATAATTAATTATTATTTTTTGCATTATTTTATTATTATGGTTTTATGTTTAAATAAATATTTGTATTTATTTTTATGACGTTTTTAGTTCATAATGGTTGGTTAATGGTCATGTAATGTGTAGATAAACATAAAATATTTAATATTTTTCATTGTTTCATTCAAGTTATTTTTGTATTATTTTATGGTTTTAAGTTTAAATAAATATTGTAATTTATTTTTATGACTTTTTTAGTTCTTAATGGTTGGTTAATGATCACATGGTGTATAGATAAGTATAAAACATTTAATAGCTTTATTGTTTCATTTTTGTATTTTATTTTTTTTGTTTTTTTTTTTGTTTAAAAAAATATTTTAATTTATTTTAAACATTTTTAGTTCTTAATGGTTGGTTAATGTTCATATGATGTGTAGATAAGCATAAGCATTTTTTTTTTTTTTTCCATTTTTTTTTTGTATTATTTTATTTTTATGGTTTTACATTTAAAAAAATAATAATAATAATGACATTTTAGTTCTTAATGGTTGGTTAATGTTAACCTGATGTGTAGATAAGCATAAAATATTTTGTATTGTTTAATTTTTGTTATTTGTTATTTTATTTTTATGGTTTTAAGTTTTAATAAATATTTATATTTATTTGTATGACATTTTTAGTTCTAAATGGTTGGTTAATTGTCACATGATGTGTAAATAAGCATAAAATGTTTATTATTATTATTATTATTATTATTATTCATTATTATTTTTGTATTATTTCATCATTATTTTTTAAGTTACAGTTTTTAATATGACATTTTTAGTCCTCTGTTGTTGGTTAATGGTCACATGACATGAAGGTAAACACAAAATATCTAACCCTTTTCATAATTTTTTCATAATTTTTATTATTTTTTATTGTTTTATTATTATGGTTTTAAGTTTAAATAAATATTTGTATTTATTTGTATGACATTTTTAGATCTGAATGGTTGGTTAATTGTCACATGATGTGTAAATAAGCATAAAATGTTTATTATTATTATTTATTATTATTTTTGTATTATTGCGTCATTATTTTTTAAGTTACAATTTTTAATATGACATTTTTAGTTCTCTGATGTTGGTTAATGGTCACATGACATAAAGGTAAACATAAATACCTTTTCATCATATTTTCATCATTTTTATTATTTTATTATTATGGTTTTATTATGGTTTTAAGTTTAAATAAATATTTTTATTTATTTTATTTTATTATTAGGACATTTTTAGTTCCTAATGGTCACATGATGTGTAGATAAGCATTACATATATTAGCAAGTGCTTATTATTATTATTTTTGTATTATTTCATTAAGTTACAATTTTTAATATGACATTTTTAGTTGTAATCAGAAATAAATAACAAGATAATAGTTACCATGAAGGAATCCTCCAGATTAAATTTCAAATCAAATTCAACAGATAATGCACCAGTATCTTGTAGTGTACATTTTAGATGATGTTCTAGCATTTGTAATGAATTTCCTACTTCATTGTTTTAATGTTTAATGTTTAATGTGTGCGCAATGTTCATTTGTCTAAACTTCCCAAAGAGTATTCCTGCTGAGACTCAATAAATCTGACCTCTGACTGTCTGTGTCTCTCATCCAGACAATGACGCTGACAACAAGAGGTTCATTTTTGAGCTGAATGGAAAAAAATGGATGGTAACCATCTGAAAAAGCTTTATCAAAGATGTTTTTCAATTGCATTTGCACCGTCTGAGATCCAACTGTGATTCTGATCTGCAGAAATTACCTGAAGATCTTCAGTATATGACTTATCTCAAGGAATGGCACATCCACGGGACCAGGATTCCCGAGATTCCCACTTACATCGAGGCGTTTGTGGATCTGCAAGTGCTGGACGTCCCGAAAAACGGCCTGACGAAGCTTCCTGTTGAAATAGGTCAGCAAAGCTAAACACTAAAATCATAACTCCACATGTCAGGAATCCAAAGCAAACGTCTCGTCTCTCACAGGAAAACTGATCAACCTGAAGGAATTAAATGTGAATTATAATAAACTGTTGAGCATTCCATCTGAACTCGGAGAATGTGAGAATCTGGAACGATTAGAGATGACAGCAAACGGAAACCTGGCCGAGCTTCCCTTTGAGGTGCGACACGATGATCTGACGGCATATAAACTATGTTCTTATGCATGAACTCCTTTTCAAAACATTTTTTATCTGTATTATTCAGCTGAGTAATCTCAAAAAAATGAAGCACTTGGACATAGCAGAGAATCAGTTTCCCAGCATTCCCATCTGCGTGCTTCGCATGGAAAACCTGAAGTTTTTGGACATCAGCAACAACAGACTCAAAGACCTGCCAGAAGACATTGACAGGTGTGTGTCTGCAGTTTTTCAGCTCATAATCTTCTGTTCATCATGTGTCTGACACTGTCAATCTGTCCTCATTAGGCTGGAGTTATTAGAGACGCTGTTCCTTCACAAAAACAAAGTGCGATACGTGCCAATGACCATGACGAACCTCGTCCATCTGAAGATGCTCATCATCAGCGCAGACGAGCTGTACAGCATCCCGTCTCAATTAATTGACAATCCTAATATCAAGTAAGCGTAAACCCTAGAGACACCCATGATACCCATGAAAAAATATTATTTTCTTTAACGTTCATGACTTTTATAGCGCCAAATGTGGTCTGATCTCCTTAAACCTTTGCATGCTTGTTTAGAATCACCTGTCGCATGTGCTTATCAGGTTTCGTAAAGTTTTGAGTTTTCCTTTAGACTTCATAGGATTTGGGGTGAATTTGGACAGGCCCCTTTTCTAAACGACCCTGTTATAGCTTCCAGAAAGGGTCTGGTTTGGTTCAGATCAGCCCAAAAACCTAGGACTAGTTCACGAAAGTAGGTTTTTGAAAAAAATTGAAAAACCAGAGACAATTTAGTGAGCCAGATGGAGTGAAAAACCTAGGACTAGTTCGCTAAAGTATTTTTTTTTTTTTTACATCCAGAAAATTTTGTCTCAGTTAGTCCACAATCCTACTATTTGTTCATTTTTCATGAAGTTTCGAGTTTTCCTTTAGACTTCATAGGATTTGGGGTGAATTTGGACAGGCCCCTTTTCTAAATGACCCTGTTATAGCTTCCCGAAAGGGTCTGGTTTGGTTCAGATCAGCCCAAAAACCTAGGACTAGTTCACGAAAGTAGGTTTTTGAAAAAAATTGAAAAACCAGAGACAATTTAGTGAGCCAGATGGAGCGAAAAAACTAGGACTAGTTAGCAAAAGTTTTTTTTTTTTTTTAACATCCAGAAAATTTTGTCTCAATTAGTCAACAATCCTAATATTTCTTCATTTTTCATAAAGTTTTGAGTTTTCCTTTAGGCTTTCTAGGATTTGGGGTGAATTTGGACAGGCCCCTTTTCTAAACAACCCTGTTATAGCTTCCCAAAAGGGTCAATGTATTGAGCGAAAAACCTAGGACTAGTTCGCAAAAGTAGGTTTTTCACAAAATTGGAAAAACCAGAAAATTTTGTCTCAATTAGTCGACAATCCTAGTTCAGCTTTTTTGATAATTATTGGCCTAGAGTCCAGAGAATTGTTCTGCAGTGGTTTCTCCTAGATTAGGTGAAAAACCTAGGACTAGTTTGCAAAAGTAGCTTTTTTATCATCTTCTTAATCATTCAACAAACTAACTGATTGACAGCAGTGGTTCTAGAGGCAAAGTTTTCTAGAATGAGGCCCTTTCGAATGTTTTGGCGTCCCTTTTGCAACAGTGAATCAAAAGTTAGACTTTTTTTTATAATTATTGATATTCGCTCTCCAGAGAATTTTTCTGCACTTGTTTGGTTCAGATCAGCCCAAAAACCTAGGGCTAGTTCGCAAAAGTAGTTTTTCAAAAAATGTGAAAAAACAGAAAATTTTGTCTCAATTAGTCGACAATCCTAATATTTCTTCAAGTTTCATGAAGTTTTGCATTTTCCTTTAGGCTTTATAGGATTTATGGTAAATTTGGACAGGCCTCTTTTCTAAACGACCCTGTTATAGCTTCCCAAAAGGGTCAATTTATTGTGCCAGATTGAGCGAAAAACCTAGGACTAGTTCGCAAAAGTAGGTTTTTCACAAAATTGGAAAAACCCGAACATTTTATTTCAATTAGTCGACAATCCTAGTTCAACTTGTTTGATAATTATTGGCCTAGAGTCCAGAGAATTGTTCTGCAGTGGTTTCTTCCAGATTAGGTGAAAAACCTAGGACTAGTTTGCAAAAGTAGGTTTTTTTACATCTTCTCAATCACTTAACAAACTAATTGATTGACAGCAGTGATTCTAGAGGCAAAGTTGTCCAGAATGAGGCCCTTTTGAATGTTTTGGTATCCCTTTGCGACGGTGAATCGAAAGTTAGACTTTTTTAAAATAATTTTTGCTATTCGCTCTTCAGAGAATCTTTCTGCACTGGTTTGGTTCAGATTGGGCCAAAAACCTAGGATTAGTTTGCAAACATTTTTCACAAAATTGGAAAAACATAAAAATGTTGAAAATGTCCCTTAGGCTTTATAGGATTTGGGGTGAATTTGGACAGGCACCTTTTCTAAACGACCCTGTTACAGCTTCCTAAAAGGGTCTGGTTTGGTTCAGATCGGGGGTGAAAACCTAGGATTAGTTTGCAAAGGTAAGTTTTTTACAAAATTGGAAAAACCCCAAAATTTTGTCTCAATTAGTCGACAATCCTAATATTTCTTCAAGTTTAATGAAGCTTTGAGTTTCCCTTTAGACTTTATAGGATTTGGGGTGAATTTGGACAGGCCCCTTTTCTAAACGACCCTGTTACAGCTTCCTAAAAGGGTCAGTTTTTTGAGCGAAAAACCTTTTTTGAAAACTAATTGATTGACAGCAGTGGTTCTAGAGGCAAAGTTGTCTGGAATGAGACCCTTTCGAATGTTTTGGTGTCCCTTTGCGACGGTGAATCGAAAGTATTTTTTATTTTTTTTATAATTATAGATAATTGCTCTCCAGAGAATCTTTCTGCACTGGTTTGTTTCAGATCGGGCCAAAAACCTAGGACTAGTTCGCAAAAGTAGGTTTTTCACAAAAGTGTAAAAACCTGAAATTTAGTCGACAATCCTAATATTTAAGTTTTGAGTTTTCCTTTATGCGTTATAGGATTTTGGGTAAATTTGGACAGGACCCTTTTCTAAACGACTCCATTATAGCTTCTCAAAAAGGTAAATTTAAACTTTTTTATTTTTTTTATTTTTGATAATTATTGGCCTGAAGATTACAGAGAATTGTACTGCAGTGGTTTCTCCCAGGTTCATTGAAAAACCCAGGACTAGTTTGCAAAAGTAGACTTTTTTAATATCTTCTCAATCATTCAACAAACGATTTGATTGACAGCGGTGGTTCTAGAGGCAAAGCTGATCCAGAAGTTTTTAAGAGCTATCATTATAGTGCACTTCTGTATTATGCTGCACTTAAGACTCATATCCAGATCAGCTTGCATCAGTTAACTGTGTTGCAAAATTGATGCATTTCTCCAAGAAATGTTGTGTTTGCTTACAAAACATTTCCATTTTCTTGCCAATCTTTCGTGTTTTCCAAATAAACTTGCAAAACCTTTGCGTTCTTTTGCAAAAGTACTGTGTTCTTCTGAGAAACATTTTTTCTTTTACCATCATCATTTGCCGTTAGGAGCTATGCAGAATACAATCATATGAAGGCCATCAGAGCAGGACGCATCTCATCCTGTGTTATTTTTAGAATCTAAGTATAAAACAGGAGCAGCTGCTGCTGTCTGTCCTTTCAAACCCCTGAAAACACTCTTTCTGTTCCAGATTAATCCGATTATATGACAATCCATTAAACACTGACAATGAAGAGCTGAACATGGACTCAGAAACTCTAGATGAGCGAGAAAAGGAGTTCATGAAGACATACATCGAAACCCTTCAAGACAGAGGTGAGAATGATGAATGATAATGATAAATCCAGGAATTGAATTTAAATATGAATAATTTTATTACATATATATATATACACACACTGCCATTCAAAAGTTCGGGATCAGTAAGATTATTATTATTTTTTTTAAAGTCTCACTGCTCATAAAAGTTCAGTTTATTGAAATTGATAAAAATACAGAAAAAAAGTAATATTATGAAATATTTTTGCTATTCAATATATATGTATACTTTAAAATATAATTTATGTCTGTGATGCAAAGCTGAATTTTCAGCATCATTACTCCAGTCTTCAGTGTCACATGATGCTATTTGATTAATAGAGCAGCATTTATTCAAAATAGAAATCTTTTCTAACAATATAAGTCTTTACTTTCACTTTGTATCAACTGAACACATCCTTGATGAATAATAGTATTACTTCATTTCAAAGAGTGACCCCAAACTATGAACTAGGTGTTTATTGTTAAGTAAATGCTGTTCTTTTTAATGTTTTATTGATCAAATAATCATGAAAACGTATCACAGGTACCACTGATAATAAAAAAATCAATGATTTCTGAAGGATCATGTGACACTGAAGACTGAAAATTCAGCTTTGCGTGACAAAAATAAATTATATTTTAAAGTATATTAAAATAGAAATCCACTATTTTAAATTGCATAAACATTTCACAATATTATTTTTTTTCCAGTATTTTTAATCAAATAAACGCAGCCTTGATGAGCAGAAAAGTTGATCGATTTTTACAAGAACATACTATTTGAGTGTTTCTACCTTGTTACTTGTTTTTTTTGTAATTTACTAGCAGTTTCAAAGTAAATGCAAAGCCTTTTTTTTAGTGCATCAGTTAATTTGGAAAACAATTTGTGCATGATTTGCAGATATTAACCTTTAGCTGATTGTTCCCTGAATGACTCTTTTTCAGAAACTCAGCCGGCATACACCACTAAAGTCTCCTTCAGCTGCCTGCTGTAGAACCAGATGAACGTCTGCATCACAACTGTAAATATAACACAGATTGATAGCATTGTGTTTTAAAAGCTTCCACTGGAGTATATTTATTAGTTTTCTCATTCCGAGTTTGATTTAAAACTAAAATGCAGGTGGATGCCACATTGATAAGCTGTTAGTATCTCAAGGGTTTGGGTTTCTTCTGTAGCAGCGTTTAATACTATTTGTGACCCTGGACCACAAAACCAGTCAATAGTTTCTTGAAATTGAGATTTACACATCATCTGATGCTAAATAAATAAGCTTACCATTGATGTATGGTTTGTTAGGATAGGACAATATTTGGCTAAGATACAACTATTTGAAAATCTGGAATCTGAGGGTGCAAAAAAATCTAAATCTTGAGAAAATCACCTTTGAAGTTGTCTAAATGAATGCATATTACTAATCAAAGATTAGGAAAGGTACAAAATATCTTCATGGAACATGATCTTTACTTAATATCCTAATGATTTTTGGCATAAAAGAAAAATTAGTTACTTTGACCCATGCAATTTTTTTTTTTTTTTTGCTATTTTTGGCCAGGGTCACATTTGAGAAAAATAGCAAGAAGTAGGGTTGAAGTTCATATTTTACCTTTTTGACTGCATTTATCATTCTTACTAGTTAAAATCTGACCCCAAACCCATTTGATTTGGTTTTCTGTGAAGATTTCCATCGTTTAGTTTGTTTGATGTGACCAAACGTTTCACAGCATGCTCAGATGCTCAATATTTCTGTCTAGAAGTCAATGTTTTATAAGATGTATCAAAAAGGCGTGTCACTTTAATTTATTGTAATTAAAACAAATCCAAACTACATTTTTCTGTTTTGCCTTCAGCCATAAATAGGACAAGCAAACACTTAAGAGTTTCTCTGTCAATGGCAAAAATGATAAACCCAATCCTGGAATATGAAGTGGTTTATTGAAACATAGATCAATGAAAAGCTCAACAAACGTCTCGGCAAACGAATGCTCAATGTGCATCGAACGCATCAAAATCTCATCAGAAGGCATCTACAAACCAGCCTTCGAGGAATGGCTGCATAGACATGAAGAATGGCACCTAGAGCCGAAACATCATTAAAAACAAAGTGCAGTTCATTGGAAAACATCTAAAATGACTTTAGCGGGGGCTAAGACCTTCTCAAGTCAGTGCACATCCATCCACAGCACCGATTGCATAAATAAAGTCACATCTACGCTGCAAAAAATTATTGTTTCCAGCCAAAATATATATACAAGTAAAGTAAAAAGTAAAAATGGTCTTGTTTTCAGACAAAACAAGTCAAAATGAAGTGAGTTTTTGCTTGAAACAAGCAAAATAATCTTGTTTTCTGTTTGCTTACCCCATTGGCAGATTATTTCGATTGTTTAAAGCAAAAACTCACTTAATTTTGAGTAGTTTTGTCTGAAAACAAGACCATTTTTACTTCCTTCTTGATTTAAGATTTTTTTGATATTTTGGCTAGAAACAAGACCAAAAATCTAAGAAAGAAAAGCATTTTTTGCAGTGTATAATTCTGCTCTGACATCATTTTCAAGTATTCGTCATAATCAGGTCCCCAGAATTGGCAACTGAAACATTTCCTCTTGCTCTGTGCTAAATCTGTGCCATGATAAAGCAGAAATCGTCATGGATTTAGGCTGTTATTGCTGCAGTGTGTTACATGATAAAATGCAAGCGATCGGATCATCTGCTGATAACTTAGTCGTGATGTGTATGGAAACCGATATTTGATTTACTCCGCTTTAAACATGCAAAAAAAGATACTTTTTAATTAAATAAATTCACATAAAAGTCAGTAAAAGAGTCGGCTCTGTTAGGAAGCAACGATAGATCAGTAAAGCTGTTTTTAAAAACATTAGATTCAGTCCTCAGGAAATCTACTGGAAATGATATCAGGACATCGGAAACATTAAATGCCTTACACGAATAGTTCAGCCAGAAGTGAAAATGTGCTGAAAATGTGTGATTCTCAGGCTCTAAAAGATGTAAGTGAGTTTATTTCTTCATCAGATTTGTAGTAATGTGTGATTCCATCAGTGTTTCACCAATGGATCCTCTGCAGTGAATGGGTGCCGTCAGAACGAGAGTCCAAACAGCTGATAAAAACATCACAATAATCCACAAATAATCCAGTCCATCGGTTAACATCTTAACAAATCCATCAT
Organism: Cirrhinus molitorella; assembly: GCA_033026305.1. NCBI lineage: Eukaryota > Metazoa > Chordata > Actinopteri > Cypriniformes > Cyprinidae > Cirrhinus > Cirrhinus molitorella. The sequence goes on along the minus strand of CM065125.1, from coordinate 40,355,555 downwards.
TAGGATGTTTTTAACTAAAATATGAGTCCATAATAACACTTCCTCCAGTGAAAAAGTGGTCTGGTCTAAATCAGGAGAGAAATCTAGAGATTTACAAGCCAAAACAGCTCTAAACAAATATGTGGCTGGATTTTTATGTGAGAGACAAGTGTTATTATGAATTATGGACTCATATTTAGCCAGAAGTAATGGCTTTCAGCAGTTTTATTATAGAATTTTACTCCTGTTTAATAATTAATGTTTATTTGCTGCTGTAACTAGTAGTAAAGATGGAGGAGGTGATCGGTGATCTGTCACCACAAATTAAAAAACAGCAAAAACACATTTAGTGCATTGATTTAGTGATAAAACTGACAGAAATTGAAAGATGAGACCTTGTTTTACATATCAAAAGTAACAAAACAAAAGATTATTGCAGTTATTGGATGACAGGAGCTACAAATTATGTTTAAAGTTTTCTTTAACATTTAAAAAAAAAAGTGGCTGGATTTTGATGGACTTTTTAGCAAAAAATAATGCTAAAAAGTCCATCAAATCAGGAGCTACAAATTATGTTTAGTGAAGTAACATTTAAAAAAAGATGTGGCTGGATTTTGATGGACTTTTTAGCAAAAAATAATGCTAAAAAGTCCATAAAAATCCAGCCACATCTTTTTTTAAATGTTAAAGAAAACTTCACTAAACATAATTTGTAGCTCCTGTCATCCAATAACTGCAATAATCTTTTGTTTGTAATGCTAAAAAGTCATATGAAATCCATTTTATTTCTTCCCAAATTCTGATTTTTTTTTATTTTATTTTATTCATTTTTTCTGTTTTAATTTTTCTGGACTCCTTTTTAATGGTTAAATACAATCTAATTAATAAAAAAAGCATGTCTAATTAATTAAAAACCTTAAAAGAAACTTATAGTTTAACATCAATTTATTAAAGGTTTAACAAAAATGAACCCATTTAGGGCCCTGTAAAATATATTTTATTATTAACAAATTAAGTTTTTGGTTTTCAGTCTAATTATTTGAAAGCATAACAACTTTTATTTATTCTTACAATAGCCTTATGAATTTTTATTCACTCGGAAATTGGGTGATGTGCTTTTATATTAACAGAAGGCATGAAAAAATATCTTTTAATTAATGAAAATTAAATTGTATTTTTGGCAAGTAAAAGGGATTGACCAATTAAAATAAGAAAGAAATATTTTGTAATTATTTCTTTAAAAAATAAAGTTTTATTAATTGTTCAACAGCAGTAGCAGTATTACGTACATTCTAGATATTAAAAATATATTTCTGTCATAACCGAACTTTTATTTTGACGAGCTGTCGTGAATTCCTACATTGGCTACATTGGATACAGCTGCGGCCAGAAGCCTACTTTTAGTTAAAAGTCTCTTAATGATGGATATGTTTCAGCTTTTGCCTTCTCAAGATGTTTACTGATGAACTACAGTGGTGTGGATTACTTGTGATGTTTTAATCAGCCATTTGGACTCTCATTCTGACGGCACCCATTCACTACAGTGAGTGAAACAGTCACAGAATGACATTTCTCCAAAATCCGATGACAAAAACTCATCCTAATCTCGTATGACGTGACCACATTTTCAATGCATTTTAACGTTTGGCCTTTAAATCAAGTGGATGTGTCATTGTGAGGTAGCAGCTCTGTGTTGAGTAGCTGGTGCTCATAAACGAGTTACAGATTTAAATACATTTACTTTGTAATAATTCATCTATCAAAGCTGCACCTGACCTAAAGACAACGATTATGTCCTTTTTGTGCCGTTTGTCGATAAAAGACGCTGCGCTCTGGCTGTACGTGCACTGCATGTTTAAATGCTTTTAACTAATTTGCCACTATGACAATATATTATTGCAGTCTGTACAAGTTTAGCGCAGAGGTTAAAGTTCAGTAATACAGTAAAGAACTACAGTTTACATTCAGATACACGGCAGCACATGAACTACACTGCAAAAAAAAAATAAAAAATTGTCACTTAGTGCATTTTGTTTTCCGATACAAATGTACAAACTCTTATATTAACATGCAAAATAAAACTTAACTCAAAGGGAAAACAAGACCACATTGGCAGATATTTTTTCTTGTTTTAAGCATTAATTTATCACAAAAAAAAGTTATTTTTCAAGTAAATGTATCTTGATTTTGTACTGGAAAACAAGATGGAAATACTGAGTAAGAACTTAATTTTTTGCAGTGTTAGCCAAAATATGGAGAAGGCACATTCTCTTTCAAAGACTGAAGGATAAAAAAAAAGACAGACGTTTAGACATTCAGTAAAAAGCTTTGTCAGACACACTGCTGGAATAAAACCCAAACCGGAGGAGTTTGCATTTCCTCTTGGGCTTATAAACTGCTGTCCTCTAAAAGAGGCTCGTTGTCTTCGTCGCTCACAGGAACCGATCCGTTCTCCGCGACGCCGCTCGCGGGCTCCGTCAAAACACGCGTGCTGCACGTCTTCACCGCCGGCGTGTGTTGAGCCGGAATGAAAACCGCCACCAGCATGGCCAGAATAACTGTACACGCGCCGAAGAGGAATGGAGGACCTGGAATCACAGGCTTCTGAAAGACAAAAGACACACACACTGTACAGAAAGATAAAAGAGAAATAAACACTTGATGTGGAGTGATTTCGTTCAGCTGGCTCTCGTACCTCTTCGGTGTCGGGTGAGACGGGGTTCGGCTGGACGGGGCTCATCTCCTTCAGCTCCACATTGAAGAGGAAGAATATGAATCCGAAGAGAGCCGGGCCGAGGCCGTTACACAGACCTCGAATGCCTGTGATCATGCCCTGAACCGCTCCTAAACACAACACATACAAATAGTCAATGCCTGGAATGTCATGTTAGGTGTGTGCATTGCAAAAAAAATAAAAAAATAAAAAAAATGAATAAAATGAAATAACCAAATTAAATAAATACATGTAAATAAAAATACAAAAATTAATAAATAACCAAATACATTTTAACAAAAAAAAATATATATTAATAATATTTTTAAATATCCAAATATTTAAGCATTCTTAAATCAAGATGCATTTACTTCAGAAGGTAGAAACTACTAGAAAACAGATGTTTATGTTTTGAAAAATAAAAAATACTATATATATATATATATATATATATATATTTATATATATATATATATATATATATATATATATATATATATATATATATATATTTATATTATATAAATTATATATATATATATATAAATAATAAAAATCTAAATATCGTAAAGGTATTTAAATAAGATAAATTTACTGGAGAAGAAAAATGACTTAAGACATTAAGTCTTGTTTTCAAAAAAAAAAAGCATTAAATAAATAAAATAAAAAAATAAATAAATAAATAACCCAATACTTTTTACACAGTCAAAGTTTTTAAACATTTTAAAAATAAAGATGCATTCACTTGAGCAACATGACTTAAGATATTAAAATGGCAAAAATAATATTTAAATACAATAATATTGAAAAAAATACAATAAAATAAAAATAAATAATAATAATTATATATATATATATATATATATATATATATATATATATATATATATATATAATTAACAATATAATATAAATATAATAAAATAAAAATCATAATAAACTTAATCATACACGCAAAAATTTGTAGCTTTTTTTCCCCAGTACAAATATCTAAAGATTCTTAAACATTTACTGGAGAAGCATGCATCAACAATCAAATAACTATCAAATTATTTATCAAAATAAATAAGCAAATACGAAAAAAATCGTACTTAGTATTTTTATAACAAGATAAAAATACTGAGTAAGAACATGATTTTGTGCAGCATTGTTGAGTATGATGTTGCATTTGGTCTCTCACCCTGCTGGTCGCGATCAGTGCAGCGGGACACCAGCGCGCTCACAGCAGGAAAGGTGATACTGGACAAGGCAGCGACGGCACCGGCGGCCCACATCATCCTGCGATCGACAAACACAGAGTTATTTTAAACCCAGTGACTCACGCCATTCACAACTCTGCTCATTTTCCCATTACAACCAATGCCAGGTTCTCCTCACCATGGTTCAGACCCGAAGCCGTACCAGGCCAGCTGGAACAGCTGAAACCCGAGTCCCAGCAGTACTGTGCTTTTATTTCCAAGCTTCTTCATTAGAATGCTTAACAGTAATGTCTGCAAACACAAACAATCATGAAGGAGTCCAGAATCAACTGTATATGTGACCCGGGACCACAAAAACCAGTCATAAGGGTCAATTTATTGAAATTTTGATTTATTCGTCATCTGAACGCTGAATAAATAGGCTTTTCACTGATGTATGGTTTGTTAGTATAGGCAATATTTGACTGAGATACAACTATTTGAAAATGTGCAATCTGAGGGTGCAAAAAAACAAAAATATTGAGAAAATCACCTTTAAAGTTGTCCAAATGAAGTTCTTAGCAATGCATATTACTAATCAAAAATGAAGTTTTGACATATTTATGGTAGAAAATTTACAAAATAATTTCATGGAACATGATCTTGACTTAATATCCTAATAATTTTTGGCATTAAAAAAAAAAATCTATTTTGTCCCATACAATGTATTTTCGGCTATAGCTATAAACATACCCCAGCGACTTATGACTGGTTTTGTGGTAGAGGGTCATATCTTATCTCATAAATGAGTGTGTGGAGCTGAAAGTCCGTACCTGTGCTCCGATGGACAGGATTCCCACCATCGCAATAAACCCTGCTATCGCTTCCGATGAGAAGTTAATGACCTGAAACATAATGCACAGTTTCTATAGCGCTTTATACAATACAGATTGATTCACGGCAGCTTCAGAGATCCAACAGGAAAATAACAGTGTTAATGATGCAAACATCATTTATTTTGAACAGAGTTTACGTTCAGCAGCTCTACAGAAGATAATGGTGTCATTATGCATAATGATTAATGCAACATTTGTTTTCCAACCCAGTATTTTTGTCTCGTTTAGCAGTATAAATATCTAAACATTCTGAAATCAAGATACATTTACCTGAGAAGCAAAATAACTTATGATATTGGGTCCTGTTTTCAGAATAAAATCAGTAAAAAAAAAAAAGTTAAGTAAAGTAAGTTAGCGCTTAAAACAGAAAAAAAAAGAAAAAAAAAAAAAAAAAACTGTCAATAGTTCAAAGGGAAATATTACTTTTACGACCGCATAAGCAGAATTTCTCTTGATTTAAGCATAAATTCACTTCATTTTGATGCATTTTTCAGAAAACAAGACTTAATATCTTTAATATCAAACATCCTTAAATCAAGATACATTTATTTGAGAAGCAAAAGAATTTAAGATATTAAGGCTTTTCTGAGAAATGTATCAAATTTAAGTGATTTTTTTTTTAGGGAAAGGAAAAAAAAATAAAGGGAAACATTTATTTGTACGACTGCACTGAATCTACCTTGATTTAAGGATGTTTAGATATTTGGAGAAGAAAATAAGACAAAAATCTTATCTTATCTTACTGAGGTAAGAAATCATTTTTTGTCCAAGCCAATGAAGTCACATCTAACACAACATTGATTTCTTATAAAATTCCCCGTTGTAAAATAATTAACATATTGCAGATGAAATGGGGATGTAAACTTTTGACTTTAACTGTATACTGGAAAACAGATAAAAAAAATAAAAAAATAAAAGAAAAATGTCAATAAAATAAATCATACATGTAAAAATGTATTTTCTTACTTAGTGTTTTTGTTTTGTTTTCCAGTACAAATATCTAAACATCCTTAAGTCAAGACACATTTACTTAAGAAGCAAAAAAAGGAAAAAAAAGAAATAAAGGCTTGTTTTCTGAAAAATGTATCAAATTTAAGTGAGTTTTTCTTAGGGAAAGGGAAAAAATTTAAAGGAAAAAAATAATTTTTACGACCGCATAAGCACAATCTTTTCTTGATTTAAACATAAATTTATTTAAATTTGAAGCAAGTTTCAGATAAGACTCCATATCTTATGTAATTTTGCATCCCCACTAAATGTATCTCAATTTAAGGCTGTTTAGATAATTGGACTAGAAAATCACAAAAAAAAAAAAAAAACACCTGAGGAAAAAAATATAATTTTTCATGTCAGTGAAGCCACATCTCTACATTGATTTCTTGTAAAATTCACTGTTGTAAAATAATTTACATTTTGCAGATTCTGAAAGGGGATGTACATCTTTTTCTTACTTAATTGTTTTTGTTTTGTTTTCCAGTACAAATATTTAAACATCCTTGAAATCAAGATACATTTACTTGAGAAGCAAAGGAATTTAGGATATTAAGTCTTGTTTTCTGAGAAACGCATCAAATTTAAGTGAGCTTTTCTTAGGAAATGGGAAAAAAAAATCAAAGGGAATTAACTTCAATTTGATGCACGTTTTCAGAAAACAAGACTTAATATCTTAAGTCATTTCGCACCACCACCAAATCTACCTTGATTGAAGGATGTTTTGATATTTGGACTACAAAATAAGACAAAAAAGTAAATGAAGTCACATCTCACGCTACATTGATTTCTTGTAAAATAATTAACATATTGCAGATTCTGACTTCAACGGTATACTGGAAAACAGATATCTAATTTGTGTGACCAAAAAAAAAAAAAAAAAAATAGAAATCACAATAAAATAAAGCTTACTTAGTGTTTTTGTTTTGTTTTCCAGTACAAATATCTAAGCATCCTTAACTCAAGATAGTTCTTTAAGAAGCAAAACAATTTAAGAAATAAAGTCTTCCTTTTCTGAGAAATGTATCAAATTTAAATGAGTTTTTCTTAGGGAAAGGGAAAAAAATCAAAGGGAATTCACTTCAATTTGATGCATGTTTCAGAAAATAAAACTAATCTTAAATCATTTTGCATCCCCACTAAATGCATCTTGATTTAAGGTTTTTTTTTTATTTTTGACGTTTAGATATCTGGACTAGAAAATCCTTTTTTCTTTTTTTTTTTTTTTTATAAATCAATTTGTCCAAATCAACGAAGTCACATCTCATGCTGCATTGATCTCCTGTTAAATTCCCTGTTTTACTCTGACATACAGCACACTGCAGGAGTGAAATGGGCTGTGAGCAGCGTTTCGTGACACGCACCTGTCCCAAATAGAGGAAGAAGCTGGAATACTGTCCGGCCTCAGGCAGATATGACAGGAACACTGTGACACAGATCAGCAGCACCGTCGAGTCTTTACCCACCTTCCTCAGAGACTAACACACACACAAAACAAGAGTTGGACACTGCAGTGAGGTTTACAGTGAATATTAACAGCAACATCTGAAAAAGCACATTCTGCATTATCTGTCATGTGATATGAATTTTTATGATAGATCAGAGACTCTTTCATAAAGGTGAGCTTTAAAACTAGTGATGCATTGAAATTTTAGTAACCAAAGATTTGACCAAAAACAGGTGTTGGATGGCCAGAAATAAAAAGAAGGGAGTGCTGTTTATTTGGCATATTTTCATGCATTATCAGAGCCTGTTTCTTGCACACAACATGCATAAATTACAACAGCACTAGTGCTGGATTAACTAAATCAATTTCCTGATTTTAATCAGAACTGATATTGATTCTTAAATCTCAAGATCAATCTTTTACTCTGTTTTCAGTTAAACAATCTTTGTGTTTTGTTACTTTTGATATGTAACAAAGCCTCAGCTTGCAATTTCTGTCATATTTATCACTAAATTAATGCACTAAATGTGTTTTGCTGAATTAGTGGTGACACCTCATCCATCTTTAGAGGAAGTTTAAAAAGTTTAGAAAGTTTAAAACGTTTTAAATTTGACAGTTTTCAGTCTGAAATAGTTTGAAGCTTAAAGTAGTTTTAACTAGCATGTTGCTAGCATGTTTCTAAAATTATTAGCATGTCATTATCATGTAGTTAACATGTTTCTAGCATGATTAGCATGTTGCTAGCATGATTAACAGATTTGTAGCATGTTGCTAACATGATTAGCAAATTACCAACATGTTTCTAGCATGATTAGCAAGCTGATAACGTTTCTAGCATTAAGTTATTAACATGTTGTTAGCATGATTCTAACAAATTAGCATTTTGCTAACATGTTTCTAACATGATTAGCATGTCAATAACATGTTTTTAACAAGTTACTAGCATCATTAGCATTTTTCTAGCATGATTAACATGTCGCTAGGACATTTCTAACATGATTAGCAAGTTACTTACATGATGCTAACATGATTAGCAAGTTACTAGCATGATTAGCATGTTGCTAGCATAATTAACATGTGACTAACACATTTCTACCATGCTTAGCATGTTATTAGCATGTTACTAGCATGTTGCTAGCATGATTAGCATGTTGCTAGCATAATTAACATGTGGCTAATACATTTCTACCATGCTTAGCATGTTATTAGCATGTTTCTAGCATAATTAGCATGTTTCTAACTTGATTAGCAAGTTGATAACATGTTTCTAGCATGATTACGTTATTGGCATGTTGTTAACATGACTAACAAAATTAGCTTTTTGCTAGCACATTTCTAGCATGATTAGCAAGTTATTAGCATGATGCTAGCATGTTTAGCAAGTCATTAGCATGTTTCTAGCTTAATTAGCAGGTTTTTCTAACTTGATTAGCAAGTTGATAACATGTTTCTAGCATGATTAAGTTATTAGCATGTTAGCATGACCTTAACAAAATTAGCATTTTGCTAACATGTTTCTAACATGATTAGCATGTCACTAGCATGTTTTTAACAAGTTACTTGCATCATTAGCATGTCATTAGCATGTTTCTAGCATGATTAACATGTCACTAGGACATTTCTAACATGATTAGGAAGTTACTAACATGATGTTAGCATGATTAGCAAGTTACTAGCATGATTAGCATGTTGTTAGTATTATTAACATGTGACTAACACATTTCTACCATGCTTAGCATGTTATTAGCATGTTGCTAGCATGGTTAACATGTTGCTAGCATAATTAACATGTGACTAACCCATTTCTACCATGCTTAGCATGTTATTAGCAGGTTTCTAGCTTAATTAACATGTTTCTAACTTGATTAGCAAGTTGATAACATGTTTCTAGCATGATTACGTTATTGGCATGTTGTTCGCATGACTAACAAAATTAGCATTTTATTAGCACATTTCTAACATGATTAGCAAGTCACTAGCATGTTTCTAGCTTAATTAGCATGTTTTTAACTTGATTAGCAAGTTGATAACATGTTTCTAGCATGAATACGTTATTGGCATGTTGTTAGCATGACTCTAACAAAATCAGCAGTTTTTGCTAGCACATTTCTAACATGATTAGCAAGTTACTAACATGATGCTAGCATGATTAGTAAGTCACTAGCATGTTTCTAACTTGATTAGCAAGTTGATAAGATGTTTCTAGCATGATTACGTTATTAGCATGTTGTTAGCATGACCTTAACAAAATGAGCATTTTGTTAGCATGTTTCTAACATGATTAGCATGTTGTTAACATGTTTCTAGCATGATTAGCATGTCACTAGCACATTTCTAACATGATTAGCAAGTTACTAGCACGATGGTACATTATTCATGCTATCTAAACATACAAGAGGTGATCAAAATTTCAGAGGCTATGCCCATGATAAACAAGGGAAAACTGTCCTCTTTAGGGTAACATTAGTCTGTTTGTGTAATGATGCAGTATAGTGCTCCATTAAACCTGTGAAGTGAAAGTAAACCTGTCTCACTTTAAACCTGTTTTTCTCAAAATTCCATTCCTGAAAATCACAGACTTCAATAGCCATAACTTTTGTTACATTCAAGCTATGGACAATAAATATATAAAAACATTTTTGAAAAATTTCACTGTGTTGGGTTTTCCTAGATTTAGTGACCAATAACTCTTAAATACACTTTATTTTGGGTTTCAGATAAAACTTTGAATAAAATTTTACTTTTGGTTTAAGTGTTTCAATAAAAAAAAATATTTCCATGCATCACTAATTAAAACTAAAGGTATCCCTCAATAGCTAGCATTCATAACAGAGTATATAAAACTATAAAATGTGTAACCCACAGCAAAAGGATCGGCCTGCTCCCAGGAAATGGGCAAACCCCACGACGACAGCCTCATTTTGTCCGGCAGGGACTCGGGCACCACCAGCAGGATGAACAGAATATCAATCACAGCAATTATAGTAGCGAGCAGGACCACCAGACTGTCTCCGTACCGCAAGGACAGGAAGGCTCCTATAGTGGGACTCACCACTAAACTCGCCGCAAACGTCGCAGAAACCTGAAACCGAAGACCAGCAGGACGGTTCAGAAAGACGCAGGACATGAGTGTGAGACAAACAAAGCATCTAAAACACAACGGGAATGACACTGATTTTAACACAGTCCTAGGGATGGCTCGATACCATAATTTTGGCTTCGGTACGATACCAGAATGTAATACTTCGGTATCGATACTAAATGGATACTGTAGTAAGTAACGTTAATATACTAAAAATGTATTAGTTTATTTATAATTCATAAATAATTATTGACCTAGATTAATGAGTGCTGTAATACTGTTAGGTCAGCTCAGGTCAAGGTTTCTTTACTGTAAAGTGTTATTCTAACAGTCAAAATATTCAAAATCACTTTATTAAGTCTCTGTCTCTCTGATTGTTTTTAGATTTCAGACTCTGAAAGTTTTTACTCTGCTTTGAAAATACTTTTCCAGTGTCTGTACTTTATTAGTGTTTTCTTTAGAAAACTTTGCTTCACAACATTCCAAAGCATAATATTGTACTTTTTAATTCACTCTTTCATATTAAATATTTAATACTTTATTACATTAGAATTATATTACATTCTTACTTTTACTCAAATAAAAGTAATTCTAAAATTTACTTGAGTACAAGAAAATACTACACTGTTAATATTCTTAATTATCAGAAGTAAAACAAACAACAACTTTTTTTTATAAAATGTAGTTTAGAAAAAGTATGACATTATGCTTATGAATGGAGTAAACATTTTCCAAAGAAAAACACTCTGATAAACTACAGATACTTTTTAAATGTACTTGAGTAAAGTAAAAATACTTCACTACTGTCCACTATCATTTGTGAATAAAAGTTATTAAAATATGAATTTTTGATTGATGCACTCATCTGTCGATCTCTAAATTAAATTAGTGGAAAAGATCAGGATGAGCAAGTGACAAATGCTTGGTGATTTATAGCAACGCTTGCACACAGGTGCAGTAAGGTCAGTTCGTTCACCTTTATCATCAGTTTTGTATTCAAAATATTGCCATATTTCACTTCTACTGTCTTTATTTACTAGTTTTGAGCGCGTTGATGGAGTTTCATCTGTTTGATGATCCATCGCGTTTTTCTTTTGTCACATTTACCGGTTTTGCAGCAATTTGGGAAGCGCCTACAGGTGAACATCGGAACTGCAGCTTATGAAATACCGAACTGGGCAAAATGATGATATCGAACCATTTGAAATATAATATATATACACCGGTATTTTTCCATTACCGGTATACCGCGCATCCCTACACAGTCCTGCATTGTTTCTAACTCATTTTGGCTGCTGATATCAAATATAGTGTCACACTTTCTCACTAAATATGATGCATTTCCCAGCATTTTTTTTACAAGCATTAATAAGGTGAATTAGTCTTTTATTCTCCCTTAATTAGCAGAAAATCACCACAAACTTGATTCCTCTCTGAACCTGAGCCAGATTAAGAATATTTGTGACCCTGGACCACAAAACCAGTTATCATTTTTTGAAATTCAGATTTATACATAATATGAGAGCTAGGGCTGCAATGATTAGTCGTCATTATCGATAATGTCGACAATCTTTTATTTATTTATTACAATCTTAACTATTTTTGTTAACATGTTGTGGAGTAGTGGTTTGATCTCATGTGACGTAATGTAAGAGCCTGCAATAATGCGGTTTGACCAGTGTGGCGCTGTAGCGCAAAACTAATTTAGCCCTCCTGGATGCAATTCAAGAGAAGAAGGCACACAGCGCTTCAGAGCAAACGCAGCAGAATCTGAGCGGCGTTTGGATGAATATGTAAATGTATATTGCACGCTTTCCTCTCAGTAACAAAATAAACAACAAAAACTGACAGCAGTGTGAAAGCAGCAGTTAAAAGTGCATTTGATTACAATGATGTGGATGTTTTCATGAGCTCTGCAGTTCAGTAACTTACTCCAGTAATGTCCAAACACATCATGTTTATTTATGTAGTACGTTATGCAACAGACAGCCAAACAGCTTTGCGGTATTTAACATGAAAAACCTGTCCCTTTCTGTTAGAATTACAACTTGATTTCCTGTTACAAAGCAGCTCTTTAGTGTGGAGCTGCTGGCTAAAGAGAAAGTATTTTTATTAGTGGGAAAGTGATAATTTGGTTTACAGAGATCAAAACTTGATCTAGCTCAGGACCGTTTTGGTTATTATGACCCTAAAAGGCATTTTAAGACATTATGTTTTAAATAAGAATAGTTTATCCAAACTCAATAATTTTGACCCATACAATGTATACAATGGCTATTGCTACAAATATAGCCATGCTACTTAAGACTGGTTTTGTGGTCCAGGGTTAGATTTGATCAATTTTCTGCCTGTTTGCACATGCATGACATTGTTTGATGCCTGATCCTGATTTCATGGACAGAAGAACATGCAAACATGAGTCAGATGTTTTCTGCTAAACTGTGAATATTTTACTGCATCCAAAGAGCAACAGAAAATTACAGATTTTCAATTTTAAATAAGCTTTTTTTTAGTTATTGGACATTAAATGTGGTATTTTAACATATTTTTCCACATGATCATAATATAGTAGTCAACATTTGAAGAAAAAAAGAAGAAAAAAAAGGACGAGTATTGTTTTGGTTTTAGGACAACTTTGATGAAAGACTTTGATTCACTTCAAATGCTGACTACTGTACATGCTAAAAACAATGTGAAAAATCTTAGAATTTTACTGATTTGTTGCTGTTTTTTATTAATACCAAAGAAACACCAAAGAAATAATGTAAAAACATAAAATCTCTATGAACATGTCATATGACGGCGACAGGTGTTCTTACCAGTCCATACGCTGTGCTTCTTTCATTCTCTTCTGTAATGTCAGCCACATACGCAAATATCACAGAAAACGTAACAGAGAAGAGTCCAGACACGGACATCAGAGCAAAAAACCACCTGATGAGGAGAGACAGAAACACATCACTTTTAGGCTTTAGGTGTTTTGAATCATTTAAGGTCAACCATTTGAACAACAGAAACATTAATAGGTCCACAAAAACAGTCACTTAATAAAATCAATGCATTCAGCTTTAAAGGAATAGTTCACTTAGTTGAAAACCGGTATTTCAGGCTAAAACACAAGTCTATAATACATAATAATGCTTCCTCCAGTTAAAAAGTCTATCTCCTGTTGTCTCTCAAATCAAAATCCAGACTAAGCAGTGTTTGATGTGTGCAGATTTCTCTCCTGATTCAGACCACACCACTTTTTTTACTGGAGGAAGCGTTATGATGGATTATAGACTCGTATTTTAGTTAAAAATGTCTTGATGGATTTGTTTAAGCTTTTGTCTAGAACCAAAATGAAAATGCACCGGAATGAAAAATCTTAGCCGAAGCCAAAAGCGAACAAAATGAAACCCTGGCCAAATTTTTTTGTGTTCAAACTCCAACTGTCAAAACTCCCAGAATCCTTTGAGACTCAATCTAGCCTCCCTTCTATGTACTATTTCTAATCCATTCAAACTAACTCGCTATTTATGCTAACAACCTGCTAGTAACTTGCTAATCTTGCTAGAATCATGCTAACAACATGCTAGTAACTTGCTAGCCATGCTAGAAACATCCTAATCTTGCTAGAATCACGCTAACAAGATGCTAGTAACTTGCTAATCATGCTAGTAACTCGTTAATCATGCTAGAAACATGTTATTGATATGCTAATCTTGCTAATCATGTTAAAAACATGCTCGCAACTTGTTAATCATGCTATAAACATGCAAATCTTGCTAAAATCATGCTGGTAACATGTCAATCTTGCTAGAATCATGCTAACAACATGCTAGTAACTTGTTAATCATGATAAACATGGTAGAAACTCTGCTAATCATGCTAGAATCATGTTAATCATGGTAGAATCATGTTAACAACATGCTAGTAACTTGCTAATCATGATAAACATGGTAGAAACTCTGCTAATCATGCTAGAATCATGTTAATCGTGGTAGAATCATGTTAACAACATGCTAGTAACTTGCTAATCATGATAAACATGGTAGAAACTCTGCTAATCATGCTAGAATCATGTTAATCGTGGTAGAATCATGTTAACAACATGCTAGTAACTTGCTAATCATGCTAGAAACATGCACGTAACATGCTAGTCATGTTAGAATCATGCTAGCTACATGATAGTGACTTGCTAATCATAATAGAAACAGGCTAATAAAATGATAATCATACTAGTAACTTGCTGATCTTGCTAGCAACATGCTAGTAACTTGTTAACGACATGCTAGTCATGCTAGAAACGTGATAACAACATGCTAGTAACTTGTTAATCATGATAAACATGGTAGAAACTCTGCTAATCATGCTAGCAACATGCTAGTAACTTACTAACGACAAGCTAGTCATGCTAGAAACATGCTAACAACATGCCAGTAACTTGCAATTCATGCTAATTATGCTAGCAACATAGTAATCATGCTTATAACTTGCTAACAATATGCTTGTAACATGCTAACCACTTTAAAAACATGCTATTATCTATCTATCAAACATTATGCTTTTAAAACCATTTTAAACTTCAAACTATTTCAGACTGAAAACCGTCCAACTTAAAACTTTTAAAGCTATTAAAACTTGTAAAACTTTTTGCACTTTCTAAACTTCTTAAAACTTTTTTTTTTTTAAATGTTTAAAAAAAATTCAACTTTTAAAAACTTTTCAAACTTTCTCAAGCCAACTTTGTCTCGACAAACTTTTTTATCTGGTTATTGTTACCATTATTTTTGTCTTTTTTATTTTATTTTACACAACAGAAATACAATTACAATACTAACATTTATGAATGTTGACTTATTTTTGGCGGAAACCCGCAAGAAAACCTCAGTATTTTCTTTTGTTGACAGCAACAGCTTTATGAATAATTCTCACAAGCAGCGCTGTCAGAATACATACAATTCGTTTATGTATTAGAAAACATAACGTTCTGTAGTTTATGCAGTAATAGTTTAAGGCCATTTCGCATTTTCAGTCATCATTGTGGATTATTGAGGTGTTTTTATCAGCTGTTTGGATTCTCATTCTGACGGCACCCATTCACCGCAGGGTTCCATTGGTGAGACAGTATTGGAACGACACATTTATACAAATCTAATGAACAAACAAACTCATCTACATCTCTAATGGCCTGAGAACAAGCACATTTTCTGCATATTTTCATTTTCGGCTGAACTATTTCTTTAGATGGAAAAGAAAAGCCTGAAAAGCTTAAGTCACTTGAGAGTCATGTGATAGCGCACACACACACACACACACACACACACACACGCAGGCCGTACCATGGGCTGAGCCTCATTAGTGGGATGGGGGCGCAGGTGAAAAACACTGTGAGCAGCAGGAAGCTCTTTCTGCCCCAAACATCAGACAAGGCACCAATCAGAGGAGCGCTCATGAATGACAGAAATCCCTGCAAACACACTGCAGTTATCATACGCAACACTGGCTTTCAGACAATAACAGAGCAAGGTTCATATTTGGCCTTTTTAGCAAATAATGATCAACAGCTATCACATATTATAATTACAAAACATCAAATGCATGGCACTGTACAACAACAGATGCACCAGATTCACCTTGACGCCCTGAATGAGGCCGTTCATGAGAAACGTGTGCTGTGGAAAAGTTTCATGCAGGACCTAGAATGAGGAAACATCAGAAAACACAGCACAGACCATAGGGTTTCATATCACTTTCACTGTTTGCATTTGCACATGAGTGAATGCTTTAAAAACTGAATGCTTTGTTTTGCATTTGCATCTGCAATGTATTACGGGAAGGTGCATTATCAAACCAGAGGACATTTTTGCTTTCTTCATCTTGAAAAGAAAGTGAAAGTCATGCTTGTGTGATAAAATCTTATCCAATAGAGAGGTTCATATCAGGCTTGGCTAGTTGACTACAGCTGAAAATGAAACTGAAACCATAAAAGATATTTTCATTACTTGAAATAAAATAAACGTTATGTAAAATGCTTTTCAGAGCCATGTAGCATCATTTATTAAAGTGCAACTTGCTTGTAATTGTAATATTGTTATTATTTTCAATGTATTTTCAATATTAAGTTGTGATGTGATGTGTGTTATTTACAGTTGAGGTCAGAAGTTTAAATACACCTGGTAATGACAATTATTTTACCAAAACATGAGGGATCATATCAAAATGCATGTTATTGTTTTTTTAGTACTGACCTGAATAAGATATTTTTCTCATAAAAGACATTTACATATAGTCCACAAGAGAAAATAATAGTTGCATTTATAAAAAATGACCCCTTTCAAATATTTACATCACCTTAATACCTAATAAACCTTAATAAAATGATTCTTAATACTGTGTTACCTGAATAGTTGTTTACGAGTTCCTCGTTTGTCCTGAACAGTTAAACTGCCTGCTGTTCTTTAGAAAAAATCCTACAGGTTCCACAAATTCTTTGGTTTTTCAGCATATGTGTGTGTTTGAAACCTTTCCAACAATGACTGTATGATTTTGAGATCCACCTTTTCACACTGAGGACAACTGAGGGACTCATATGCAACTATTACAGAAGGTTCAAACACTCACTATGCATTAAGAGCTAGGGGTGAAAACTTTTGAACAGAATGGAGATGTGTACAATTTTCTTATTCTCTCTAAATATCTGTTTTTTTTTTTTTTTTAGTACTGCCCTTCAGAGGCTGCAGAAGAAAGTTACATGTTTCCCAGAAGACAAAATAAGTTAAATTTACCCTGATCTTCAAATCTTTTCACCCCCGGCTCTTAATGCATGTTTTTCCTTCTGGAGCATCAGTGAGTGTTTGAACCTTTTGTAATAGTTGCATATGAGTCCCTCAGTTGTCCTCAGTGTGAAAAGATGGATCTCAAAATCATACAGTCATTGCTGGAAAGGGTTCAAATACACAAAAATGCTGGAAAACCAAATAATTTGTGTGAGCTGAAGGATTTTTCTGAAGAACTGCAGACAGTTTAACTGTTCAGGACAAACAAACAACAAAACACAGCTGTGGGTCATTCAGGTAACAAAACAGCATTAAGAATCAAGGGGATGTAAACTTTTGAACAGGGTCATTTTTATAAATTTAACTATTATTTTCTTTTGTGGACTATATGTAAACATATTTTATGTGAAATATCTTATTATGTGAAATAATATAAATAACATGCATCTTGTAATCCCTCTTATTTTGGTGAAATAATTAAAATTTTTAATGATTCTGAAAGGGGAATGCAAACTTTTGACCTCAACTGTATATGGTGCAACTTACTTGTAACTGTCTTATTTTTATTAGTATTTTCAATGCATTTTTAAACATTACGTTGCGATTTGATCATGTGCATGTCATTTATGCATATGCCATATGTTCCTATTTTCTTCCCATAGACTGCAGATGAAATTCATTTCTGGGACAGATCATTCTCCCAGTTAATTAAACTATTAAAAATCAGTCTAAGATCAGATTGGTTTGTTTAATGCTCACTGTCAGCATCGGTGTTGTCAGGAGACCCCAGGCGAAAAACTCCATGAAGATGACTGCCACTGCATGGGCCACCTTCGCCCGGCCGATACTGCGCTGCTGAAACACAACAAAAACACTAAATACACCAATACAGTCTAATGCACTATATATAGAGATGTATGTGTGTGTGTGTGTATGTGACCCTGGACCACAAAACCAGTCATAAGTCGCTGGGGTATATTTGTAGCAGTGGCCAAAAATACACTGTATGGGTTAAAATTATTGATTTTTCTTTTATTTTTCTTATATATATATATATATATATATATATATATATATATATATATATATATATATATATATATATATACACCAGAAAAATATATGTCACACAATATCAGATAGGCAAATGACAGATCATAAGGAATGATGCAGCTGTGTTTTTAACACAATAACTGATCAGATCAGACCCATATCATGAGGAATAAACCTAGAGGAGGTTTACTATTCAATATAAACGCATTATAAACGAAATGTTAAAGGTTAAACACACAAACCCTAAATATCATGAACTTTAATCTGTCATTAAATATCCATATGGACCGTGTGACAGATAAAAACACAAAGAAACTGGTCATTAGAATCGACAAAAACACAGAAAAATAAAAACAAACACCGAAATCATCAACAGATCATAATCGATAACAGTAAACACACTTCGATAACAGTTATTTCCTGTGTATGAAGAAATGACATCACTCACTCGAATGTGTTTGATCAGCATGATGTTATCCATCCGACTCTCACATTCTGCTTGATGTCTCAATCATCCTGATCGGATTTAATTAACGAAGCTGTTTTTAATTCGAGCAGCTCTCGTTAACGCTCTTCTCTCCTCTTCCACTTTCTAACATGAACATTCCTCAACACCAACTTCCGGCTTCCGTCTGCGGGTGCCAACTTCAAAGTAAAAGTCTTTTTTATTACAAAATAAACCGTAGATCTGGAAATAGTAAATAATACAATTCTAATATTTATTACTAAATACTAATACTCAAATACAATAATAGAATAACAATTAAATAATATTTTAAATAAAATAATAAAATAAAATTATCATATTTATTACTAAGTACTACAAATTAAATACAATAATTAAATAACAATTAAATGGTAATAAATACTATTTTAAATAAAATAATAAAATTCTAATATGTATTACTAAATACTAATAATTAAATATCAATTAAATGGTAATAAATAATATGTTAAATAAAATAATAATTCTAATATTTATTAATAAATACTAATAATTATATACAGCAATTAAATAATATTTAAAAAATAATAATAAAAGCAATAAAATTCAAATGTTTTACTAAATACTAATTATTTAATTAAGTTTGATTTAATTAAGTAAAATAATTCTTAAAATTAATTGTTTAACAAGAAAATTAGATTCTGTGATGTTGTGACATTTTGTCTTATTGCATTTATTTATTTATTGCTGTGAATATTTATTTATTTATTTATTTATTTTGCTAACGCTCACACTGGAAATGCTGTAATCTGATCTACTTAGTATTTTTGTCTATTTATTCCAATAAAAATATCTAAACATTCTTAAATTAAGATTAATTTACTTGATAAGCCAATTTACATAAAATTATATGTATTTAAAAAAAAATATTTAAAAAAAATTATTCTTAAAATAGCATTTTAAATAAAATAATGCAACTAATAATTTGGAATTATATAAAATAGTATTTAAATAATATTTTAAATAAAATAATAAATGAATAAACTTCCGGCTTCCGTCTGCAGGTGTCACCTTCAAAATAAAAGTTTTTATTAAAAAATAAACCGAGATCTGGAAATACTATGTAAATGTTAATTCTCACTTGATTTCAGGATTGCAGAACACATGAAACTAGACAGCTATTCATATTTCAAATGCTCGGTATGGTTTGAATTGATACAAACGAACTGATCAAGATAATCGAACTTTTCAAATCGATGTGAGCATATAAAGCACAGCCGATTTAAATAAAAAACCTTTTTTGTATCTGCTTAGAAAATGTCCCATTTCAAACCTCTTTTTTACAGTCTTGAGTTGTTATACCACGTGTGCGAACGAAGAATGAGGCGCGCTCACGCCAGTCTCTGCTCGTACCCGCGGCCCGCGCTGTGCGGTGGAAACGCGCTCAGGAGGGAAACTTCTGCTGAATTATTTTGTTTATTAGTTGAAATCGTGCAGCATTAAAGCCAAAACAGCATGAAAAAGCGAGACACACGTTTGCAATGAGAACCGGACAGTGAGTTGTGTATGTTTGTGTGTGTGTTTTAATGTTTGAGTGTGTGTGTGTGTGTGTGTGTGTGTGTGTGTGTGTGTGTGTTTGTGTGAGGGGGGTGTGTTTGTGTGTTTACATTGTGTTTCGCTGGAGTTTACTTAATTCCCACTTTTAATACGTTGATGTGATTCCTCATAAGCACTAGTTCATTCATTTGCTGATTCTAATGCACATCAGCAGGTTTATCTCTTACCCCAAAGTACTTTAAAAATACCATTGTCCATGGTACAATAGACCTTTTGGACATTTTTACTGCTTTTTTCTTTAGTGCATGCTCAAAATGCTGTGTAGCTATGGCAGTCAGTATATTTTCTGATGTAGGCAGTGTGTTTTCAGACAGGAGGATCATCAGAGGTTGATTTGATTGGAGCTGATGGAGTGTCCATACAGGAGCCGCATGAACCAGCATCGCTCCAAAGACACTGGAGGTGAGACCCTTACCTGTATCTTACTTAAAGTAATCCTGAACTAAATGCATTGCCAAATAAACCAATATTTTGTTTTGGTCAGCTCATGGTGTGGCCAGTGGCCGGTCTGTAATGAAGAAAAAGAGCTCTCACAAGTGAGTATCAGTGTTGTTATAGTATTGTTTATACATATAGATATAAATAATTTTTATTATTATTATTATTTTCTTTTCTCAGCTGAATTTCACTTTTAGTTTTTATTACGATTAAAAATATTATTATTATTATTAAAACTAAATATTTATATGTATATATATATTTATACCGGTATACAATTTAGTTTATAAATAAATATAAATATTTTATATAAAATATTTTTCCTTAATATATACATGCATGTGTGTGTATTCATATATGCATACAAATAAATAAATATACACAGTACACAAATATATAGTATGTAAACATAAACTTTTATTTTGGATGCGATTAATTGCTATTAATCGTTTGACAGCGCTAGTTTTTATATATATTTTTTATTATATAATATATATTTATATTTATATATTTTTAGTTTTTATAATATATTGTATATACTTATATTAAAACAAATGTTTTTAGTATAAAATAAACATACTATTTAGTTATTATTTATTTTAGTTTTTATTTTAATGATTACCTTCTAGAGACAGCATCTGGCTTACAAAAAAATGTAATAAAGATTTAGGTTAAGTACTGTCTATTATTACTACATGACATAACTGAGATGTAATAATTATTAAAACAAATATGCAGATTTAAATGATTTGTTTACATAAGGAATGCAAATTGCTCACATCACTGTAATAAAAATATTTCTATTCACTGCCAACTATAAACAAAAATGTTTTAGCACCTGTAAAGGATTTTTAAAGCTACAGTATTACATTTATTTAACTTTTTTTTTATTATTATTTATTTAAGTTTTAGTTTTTTGTATCTTTCGTATCTTATTTTATTTCATTTTCGATTCTGAGTCTAGAATGTGACTTCTGTGACTAGAATGAGCAATGAAAGCTTTTTATTTTAGTTTTTGTCATTAGTTTTTGTTTAGTAACAGCAGCTGTCTTACTGAAAATTGAATAAGGATTCTGGTTAGAGTTCTGGATGTATTTATGAACTGAGATAACTCAGATGTAATAATTATTAAAACAAATATGCAGATTTAAATGATTTGTTTACATAAGGAATGCAAATTGCTCACATCACTGTAATAAAAATATTTCTATTCACTGCCAACTATACACAAAAATGTTTTAGCAACTGTAAAGGATTTTTAAAGCTAGAGTATTACATTTATTTAACTTTTTTATTTATTATTTAAGTTTAATCTTTCATATCTTATTTATTTCATTTTCAATTTAGTTTTTACTATTAATAATAACACTGGTGAGTACTTGTTTGATTCTGTGAGTCTAGAATGTGACTTCTGTGACTAGAATGAGCAAATGAAAGCTTTTTATTTTAGTTTTTGTCATTAGTTTTTGTTTAAACAGCAGCTGGCTTACTAAAAATTGAATAAAGATTCTGATTAGAGTTCTGGATGTATTTATTAATTAAGATAACTGAGATGTAATAATTATTAAAACAAATATGCAGATTTAAATGATTTGTTTACATAAGGAATGCAAATTGCTCACATCAGTACTGTAATTAAAAAAAATCTATTCACTGCCAACTATAAACAATGTTTTAGCAACTGTAAATGATTTTTAAAGCTACAGTATTAAATTTATTTAAAGTTTTTTGTTTATTATTATCAAGTTTTAGTTTTTTGTATCTTATTTATTTCATTTTCAATTTAGTTTTTACTATTAATAATAACATTGGTGAGTACTTGTTTGATTCTGTGAGCCTAAAATTTGACGTTTATGACTAGAATGAGCAAGTGAAAGCTTTTTTATTTTAGTTTTTGTCATTAAAGCAGCTGGCTTACTGAAAATTGAATAAAGATACTGGTTAGAGTTCTGGATGTACTTATTAACTGAGATAATTGAGATATAATGATTATTAAAATTATTTTTTTTTTAAATAATTATTTTTTTTATTTCTAATCACTGCCAACTAGGAAAAAATTTTAGTAAGTTACTAAGTATAGAAGATTTTTGCTACTGGTGCTAAAGAAACTCAGAATCTAAATATGAAAACTAAATATAGTTTTTTGTATCTTATTTTATTTTAGTTTAGTTTTTTATTAGTTTTGGGTCTAGTTTTGACTTCTTGTAAAGAACTGTGATTCTGTGATTCTTTTGTAGATGAATAATCTTTTAGAAACAGTCAGAGCAAGCTCTTTCATCTTATTTTAACCCTCTCTTGTGTGTTTTATCAGACACAAACACATGCATCACTGTAGTCCCGTCTCTGCGTCTCCCAGTGAAAGCATTGTGGGCTGTCGAATACAACACAAATGGAAAGAAGACGTCTTCAGTCCGGTGTCTTGGTGGACGGGGACAGTACTAGTCCAAGTGCCAGTCAACTCGTCTCTTTACCTCATCAAGTACGATGGAGTGGACTGCGTCTACGGCCTGGAGATTTTCAAAGATCGGAGGGTTCAGAATCTGGAGATTTCGCCTGGAGAGATCGCCTCGTTTCGGGTCAGCGACACTCGTCTCGCGGATCAGCTGCTGGGACGTCCGGTGGCTCACCTGTTTGAGACGGACGACGGCACGAAGGATGAATGGAGGGGTTTGGTGCTCTCCAGAGCTCCCAGCATGCCTGCGTGGTTCTTCATAACGTATGAGAAAGACCCCATGCTTTACATGTACCAGCTGATGCAGGATTACAAAGACGGGGATCTTCGGATTCTTCCGGATTCAGGTAAGCGAGTAGTTCACTCTTAAAAATAAAGCTAGTTTATCAGCATCAATGGTTCAATTAAGTACTTTTACCATCCATGGAACCACTAAAGGTTCTATGTAGTGCAAAACAGGTTAATCAGATTATTAAAATGTTCTTTGCATTAAGAAAAAATGGTTCTTTTAAGAACTGATCACTGAAAGGTTCTTTGGGGAACCAAAAATGATTCTTTACTGAATCATAAACAAATGACTCTAATGAATCAGTCAAAGAACCTCACATACAGTCTCAAAATCACAATTTGAATCAGTCTCATGAATACAGTGTGAACAGTTTATACTGATTCATGAACAAATCACTCTCTAACCGATTCCTTGTAATTCATCAGTCAAAAAGACTCACAAACAGTTTTAAACACACAATTTGAAACATTCTAATGACTACAGTGTGAACAGTTGAGTCTGACTCATGAACAAATGACTCTCCTAACCAATTCCTTGTAATGAATCAGTTAAAAAGACTCACAAACCGTTTTAAACTCACAATTTGAAACAGTCTTATGACTACAGTAAGAACAGTTGAGTCTGAATCATAAACAAATGACTCTAATGAATCAATAAAAAACCCTCACAGTCTCAAACTCACAATTTGAATCATTCTGATGACTACAGTGTGAACAGATGAGTCTGACTCATGAACAAATGACTCTCTAACCAATTCCTTGTAATGAATCAGTCAAAAAGACTCACAAACAGTCTTAAACTCACAATTTGAATCAGTCTAGTGACTACAGTATGAACAGTGGAGTCTGAATCAAACAAATGACTCTCTAATGAATCAATAAAAAAACCCTCACAGTCTCAAACTCACAATTTGAATCAATCTCATGACTATAGTGTGAACAGTTGAGTCTGACTCATGAACAAATGAATCTCCTAACCAAGTCCTTGCCTCACAAACAGTTTTAAACTCACAATTTGAATCGTTTCCTTGTAATGAATCAGTCAAAAAGACTCACAAACAGTCTTAAACTCACAATTTGAATCAGACTCATGACTACAGTATGAACAGTGGAGTTTGACTCATGAACAAATGACTCTCTAACCAATTCCTTGTAATGAATCAGTTAAAAAGACTCATAAACCGTTTTAAACTCACAATTTGAAACAGTCTTATGACTACAGTAAGAACAGTTGAGTCTGAATCATAAACAAATGACTCTAATGAATCAATAAAAAACCCTCACAGTCTCAAACTCACAATTTGAATCATTCTGATGACTACAGTGTGAACAGATGAGTCTGACTCATGAACAAATGACTCTCTAACCAATTCCTTGTAATGAATCAGTCAAAAAGACTCACAAACAGTTTTAAACGTACAATTTGAATCAGACTCATGAGAACAGTGTGAACAGTGGAGTTTGACTCATGAACAAATGACTCTCTAACCAATTCCTTGTAATGAATCAGTCAAAAAGACTCACAAACAGTCTTAAACTCACAATTTGAATCAGTCTAGTGACTACAGTATGAACAGTGGAGTCTGAATCATAAACAAATGACTCTCTAACCAATTCCTTGTAATGAATCAGTCAAAAAGACTCACAAACAGTTTTAAACTTAACATTTGAATCAGACTCATGAGAACAGTGTGAACAGTGGAGTTTGACTCATGAACAAATGACTCTCTAACCAATTCCTTGTAATGAATCAGTTAAAAAGACTCACAAACAGTCTTAAACTCACAATTTGAATCAGTCTAGTGACTACAGTATGAACAGTGGAGTCTGAATCATAAACAAATGACTCTCTCTCAAACTCACAATTTGAATCAATCTCATGACTATAGTGTGAACAGTTGAGTCTGACTCATGAACAAATGAATCTCCTAACCAAGTCCTTGCCTCACAAACAGTTTTAAACTCACAATTTGAATCAATTCCTTGTAATGAATCAGTTAAAAAGACTCACAAACAGTTTTAAACTCACAATTTGAATCGGACTCATGACTACAGTGTGAACAGTTGAGTCTGACTCATGAACAAATGACTCTCATAACCAATTCCTTGTAATGAATCAGTCAAAAAGACTCACAAACAGTTTTAAACTTACAATTTGAATCAGACTCATGAGAACAGTGTGAACAGTGGAGTTTGACTCATGAACAAATGACTCTCTAACCAGTTCCTTGTAATGAATCAGTCAAAAAGACTCACAAACAGTCTTAAACTCACAATTTGAATCAGACTCATGACTACAGTATGAACAGTTGAGTCTGACTCATGAACAAATGACTCTCTAACCAATTCCTTGTAATGAATCAGTCAAGAAGACTCACAAACAGTCTTAAACTCACAATTTGAATCAGACTCATGACTACAGTGTGAACAGTTGAGTCTGACTCATGAACAAATGACTCTCCTAACCAATTCCTTGTAATGAATCAGTTAAAAAGACTCACAGAGTCTCAAACTCACACTTTGAATCATTCTAATTACAGTGTGAACATTTGAGTTTGACAAAAAATAGTTATTTTAAGAAGAACCATTCTTTTTTTTTCTCTTTACAATCAAATGATAACTTGTACAGATATATCATATCTTTGATTCTGCAGGACTCAGATGTGTGAATGTTCATTATTGAATGTTTTCCTCCATCAGATGATCAGGCAGAGTTGAAAGAGCCGGGTGAAGTGTGTGACACACTGGTTGGGAAGCAGGTGGAGTGTATGAATAAGGACGGCAATCTGAGGATGGGCACCATCATCCAGCAGGTTCAGGCCAAACCATCCGTTTACTTCATCAAGTTTGACGATGACTATCACATCTATGTATACGACATGGTCGGATCGTGAGTTTCCGCTCAGACCTTCATAGTCACGCAATAGCATTTTCACTGGAACAAAATCTGTGTTTTCATTTGGTTTCTCTTTTGTTAATAAATGTATGTTGAACAGAAAACTTCTGATGCCGTTTGAGATTTTGATGTGCCTGAATGGTTTGTTTTTTTTCCTCTTCAGCTGTTGTTTGTCAAACATTTGCATTTGAGAATAAAGTGAGCCTGTTTTGTTAGTTCTCATGAGCTTCTGTCCTTAGAGACAGAGATATTTTTATACGAGTTTGTTTAGTTCAAGTTTCTTTGTTTGGATGGTATAGATGGCTGTTTAAGAGATTCGTCTCTGTTTCCCTGTATTGTAAATAGTGACTTTCTCTCTTCTGAGATCATTCTGCCTTACTGTATTGAATAAAAGCATTTATTATTAGGATAAGTGCTATTTCACAAAGATTTCCTCTGCATATCAATGTGTTCCTACTTTCTATGTTTGTCTTTATTAAAGATTAAAAAGCTAAAATGTGTTTGATTTATTTATTTGACTATGCTGGAATTTAGTGTACAAACAATTTTTAATCAGAAATTGCTATTACATTTTTACAAGCAATTACAAACAATCAGCAAGTAACACATTGGACATTTTGAAGTAGAAATACTGAAATAGTGTTTTATACAAAAATCTTGATTTACTCCCACAAAAAAAAAAAAAAAAATCTAAGAATAAAATGTCTAAAAACAAATAAATACTCTCCCTAAAGCCAAGAATTTATTCATATATTCAATGACACACTAATATGTTCTGAAACACTGCTTTATGAAGTGTCAGAAACTTTTTCTAAACTTTTAGTTCAAAATATAGCTTCTGAGCATGTATCACAAATTGTTTGATTTTGATTGGAACTTCGGATTGCGAATCATTTGATTTAAATTGAGACTTCGGAGGGCAAATTGTTTGATTGAGATCGGCCGAATAAATTAATTCAAAACGTGCCGCATCATGAATCTTTCATAACATTCAGATCGGAATCTCTTTATTTAAATCAGACTTTGGAGTGTGAATCATGAATCGTTGATTCATGATTCAGATTTGATCTTCGGAACATAAATCGCAAATCATTTGGTGTGAATCGGGACTTCGGAGCAGCTTTGCAAATCTTTTGATTAAGATCCAGATTTCGGAGCGCATATTGCAAATAATTTGATTCAGAATATGATTCATTTGGTGTAAATCTGAGACTTCGGAGCACGTATCGCAAACCATTTTGATACCTGGACTTCGGAGCAACTTTGCAATTTTTTTGAGTCAGATCTGGACTTTGGAGCGCATATTGCGAATCGTTTGATTCAGATCGGGTCTTCTGAACACAAATCGCAAATAATTTGGTGTGAATCGGGACTTCGGAGCAACTTTGCAAATTTTTTAAATTAGATCCAGACTTCGGAGCGCATATTGCGAATCATTTTTTTTTCAGATCAGATCTTCAGAGCGCGTATCGCAAAACATTTTTTAATTTAGATCGGAACTTCGGAGCGTGTATTGCAAGTAATTTAATATTGGGATTTTGAAGCAACTTCGCAAATATTTTGATTCAGATTTGGACTTTGGAGGGCATATTGCGAATCATTTGATTCAGATCAGATGTTTGGAATGCGAATCGCAAATCATTTGGTGTAAATCTGAGACTTCGGAGTGTGTATTGCAAACAATTTTGATACCTGGACTTCGGAGCAATTTTTTTGAGTCAGATCCGGACTTTGGAGCGCGTATTGCGAATCATTTGATTCAGATCGGATGTTTGGAATGCGAATCGCGAATCATTTGGTGTAAATCTGAGACTTCGGAGTGTGTATTGCAAACAATTTTGATACCTGGACTTCGGAGCAACTTCGCAATTTTTTTGAGTCAGATCCAGACTTTGGAGCGCATATTGTTAATCGTTTTATTCCAACCGGGTCTTCGGAACATGAATCGTGAAGCAACTTTGTGAATGTTTTGAATTAGATTCAAACTTCAGATCTTCGGAGCGCGTATTGCAAATCACTTTTTGATTCAGATCCAGATTTCGAAGCACATATTGCAAATCATTTGATTCAGATCAGATCCGATCTGAATTCAAAGCAAATTATGAATACATTTTGATTCAAATCAGATCTTCGGAGCGAATTTTTTTAAAATTCACATTAGGACTCGGAGCGTCTCACAAATCATTCGATATCGTAACATCGGAGCAACTTCGCAAATCTTTTGATTTAGATCTGGACTGATCAACGCACAAATCATTTGATTTAAATCAGGGTCTTCGGAATGCGAATTTTTTTATTGTGAATCTGGACTTCAGATCAACTTTGTAAATCTTTTAGTTTAGATCCGGACTTGGGAACGCATATTGCGAATCATTTAGATGGGGACTTACGACCAAATATATCTTTTGATTCGCATCTGGACTTCTGATCGCATACAATGAATCATTTGATTCTGGACTTTGGAGCATGTATAGTGAATCGTTTGATTCATATCGGGACTTTGAAGCAAATTTGTGAATGTTTTGATTCAGAACCGGACTTTGCAGCGCATATTGTAAATCGTTTGATACACTTCGGGACTTCAAGAATCACTAATCATTTGCTTTAATTCAGGACTTTGGAGCACATATTACAAATCATTTAGATAGGGACTTCCGAACAAATATATCTTTTGATTCACATCTGGACTTCTGAGTGTATACTGTGAATCTTTTGATTCAGATCAGGTCTTCAGAACGTGAATCATTTGGTGTGAATCGGGACTTCAGAGCAACTTCGCAAATCTTTTGATTCAGACCCAGATTTAGGTGCACATATTGCGAATCATTTGATTCAGATCTGATTTTCAGAACGCAAATCATTTGGTGTAAATTGGGACTTCAGAGCATATCCCGAAACATTGATATTGAGACTTCGGAGCAACTTCGCAAATCTTTTGATTCACATCTGGACGTAGGAGCGCACAAATCGTTTGATTTAGATCGGGTCTTCCGAATGCGAATCATTTGGTGTGAATCAGGACTTCGGAGCAACTGCGCAAATCTTTTGATTCAGATCCAGATTAAGGTGCGCATATTGTGAATCGTATGATTCAGATCGGATTTTCGGAATACAAATCGCAAATCATTTGGTGTAAATTGGGACTTCAAAGCGTATCGCAAATCTTTTTTTATTCAGATCGGGATTTGGAGAGCATATCGCAAATCATTTGATATTGAGACTTCTGTGCAACTTTGTTAATCTTTTGATTCAGATCCGGACTTAAGAGCACACAATCATTTGGATCACAAATCATTTGCTTTAAATCAGGAATTCGGAGCATATATTTTGAATCATTTAGATTCCAACCAAATATATCTTTTGTTTCACATGTGGACTTCTGAGTGCATATCATGAATCGTTTGATTCGGGACTTCAGAGCGCTTATAGTGAATCATTTGATATCTAGACTTTGGAGCAACTTTGCGAATCTTTTGATTAGATCTGGACTTACGAGCATACGAATCTGGTTCCAGACTTTGGAGCGCATATTGTGAATCGTTTGATCTTTTGATTCAAACCCAGACTTTGGAGCGCATATTGCCAATCTTTTGATTCTGATTGGGTCTTCAGAATGTGAATCATTTGGTGTGAATCGGGACTTTAGAGCAACTTTGCAAATCTTTTGATTCAGACCCAGATTTAGGTGCACATATTGTGAATCGTTTGATTCAGAACGGATTTACGGATTCAGAGCGGATCGCGAATCTTTGATAATGAGACTTTGGAGCAACTTCGCAAATCTTTTGATTCAGATCCAGATTTAGGTGCGCATATTGCGAATCATTTGATTCAGATCTAATTTTTGGAACACGAATCGCGAGTCATTTGGTATAAATTGGGACTTCAGAACGTATCGCAGATAATTTTTTTGTTAAGATCGGGACTCGGAGAGCGTCTCGGATCAACTTCACAAATCTTTTGATTAAGATCCAGACTTCGGAGCGCACATTGTGAATCTTTTGATTCTGATTGGGTCTTCAGAATGCGAATGATTTGGTGTGAATCGGGACTTCAGAGCAACTTTGCAAATCTTTTGATTCAGATCCAGACTTTGGAGCGCATATTGCAAATCAAATATATCTTTTGATTCGAAAATCAAATATATATTTTGATTCACATCTGGACTTCTGAGGGCATATCCAGTGGCGTAGTGGGGGGCCCCGTGTTGTGGGGGGCCCCCCAAACATTGACTCGAATAAATAAAACGATCAAGAATTTCCGCAACTGCTTAGAGAGTGAACCTTATGAGCGCAAAATGAGTAAAAGAAAATATGTAAGTGGAGCTCAAAAACAGATTAACCAACACCGAAAAGAGCAATGCAAAAATTTAATCCATATTTCTTCCAAATCAGCGGGAAGGAGCTGCGAGAGCGAGCACGGGTACTGGGGAGCTTGCTGGCATTACTATACTTCTAACGTGGGCGCGGGCGCGGCTTTTGTGAATGATACGCCAGACATATGGACATGGACTCTACTAAAAGCGGATCTCACGGTCCAGACGAAGACGATCGCAGCATCAGCTGTCATTTCACGCAAAAACGCGCACGTATTGTGAAGCGCAAAGTTCCCAGCTCAAACAACGTTTCAAAGTCTTGAATACAATAGCGAGACGATTCCGCTTCTTACGTCCAAGTGAACTCAAATGCAACTGAGCGTACATGCAACTGATGATTTGCATGCTTTTGCTGAAACATTTGCAGTGACTTACAACGATTATATTTCCTCCGAATGCCATCACAGTTGCTTTCGTTTCGAAGTGCCCTACGTTCTGAGACAAAAAAAACAAAAAACCTTGAAATGGGCTCAATTAAAGATTTGACAGAGCTGCTGATTCTGAAGCATACATGTTCTACCAAGTGTCACGGATGTGGCAACAGCTCTGAAGCTCTTTCAACCGTCCCCGTCACAGTGGCAAGTGGTGAGAGATCTTTTTCTAAACTAAAACTAATGAAAACCTGCATGTAAAGCACAATGAGCCAGGACAGACTTTCTGTACTTGCGATTCTCAGCACTGAATGTAAAACGTCATGAATCCTTGTTGTAGGCCTATACTGTAGATATCTGAAAAATAATTGCATTTTAACGTAGTAATTGCTGTTTTATTGTTGGTGTTTTTTTTGTTTTTGTTTTTGTTTTTTTGTTATCTTTTTGTGAAAAGTTTTTAATAAATAAATAAATACGAAGTTACATACTATTAAATTCCACAGTACTAATACACAATTTTGAATGAAAAGGTGAATCCCCCATCTAATTATGCGGTGAGGGGCCCCGCCTCCACTCTTGCGGGTGGGCCAACGCAGTTTGCGCTACGCCACTGGGCATATCATGAATTGTTTGATTCGGGACTTTGAAGCAAATTTGTGAATCTTTTGATTCAGAACCGGACTTTACAGCGCATATTGTGAATCGCTTCATTCAGAATAGGACTTCTGAGTGCTTTTTTATTAAGCAGTACAAACATTCAAACATTAAAGCAGTACAATTATAAACACAGAAACAAAAGAAAAGAAAAGAAAAAACAGAATATAAATAGATACAGATGTGTTGTTCAGTACTGCGTTCACAAATCCTCTCATTATAAAAGAAGTGTAGACATTATGTAAGATTTATTATACAGGCAGCTTCATTGTTACAGAACTTTATGAGCTTGCGATTTAAAATTAGTGATGATAATAAAGGGACTATAAGTTACCTGTAGAACAGGCGGTCTTTCATAGTAGTGATGGGAGGAGTCGCGTGGAGCCCAACAGAGGAGCACTGAACGGCTCTCTCACACAGAGGGCCCCTTCAGGAACCCACCGGTAATATGCAAACATGCTGGATAAGGTAAACATTTCAATGCAGCTTACATTTATGAGCTGAATCTGAACCTCTGCAACTGATCAGCAACAGTAAGTAGACATTTGGCTTGATTTAAATCATTTTAAATAAGAATGCATTATGTAATTATTAAACACAATATTATAAAATAGTGTTTTTACTTTCATATTGCAATTTTGTGTGAGATTGTTAAGTATTTACAGACATTTTTCTCTTATGTCCAACTGGAGGTGAAAAAGGAAACAGCAGATAATGATCTAAAATGTTTCAAATCTGTTTATGAAGTACGTGAAAAATGTTCAAAACAGTATGAGAAACATTACACAGCCCTGCATCTTGGGAAAACATAATGCTGATTTGCAAAAAAAGCCTAATATTAGCTAATTTGATGATGCTGAGTTCCAAAATATAAAATCTAAAACAAAATAACATAAGATAGTTTCAGATTATAAGTATGCATCATTTCTGTATAATTTATCATTAACTTACAATGTGCAAAAGAAAGGAAAAATACTTTACATAAACACATTCATAGATAAACATGATTTTTTTCACAGTGTGCTTTTCTGTTGCTGTTTGCATGCAGTATAAGCAGAAACATCTGACTCATGTTTGCGTTTTCTACCTTGAAAACGGGCTGAGAATTGATCAAATAGTTCTGAAGTGGCTCAGATTCAGACAGGAATCACGTGTTTCTGGTGTTTTTCTGCCGATTAAGTCAAAATACAAGGCTGTTTCACCTTAGAAGTGCTTGTCAAAAGCAAAAATGGTACAAAATGCATCATATTTAGTGAGAAAGCGTGACATGCTCCAGCAAAACAAGGGCTATTTTTGGAATCAGCAGCACAAAATTAGTCAGAAACAAGTGCTGGATTTTATTTTTCTTTAGTTTTAACACAGAAATGTTATTTAAATCATGTACCATTATAGTTTTTATTAATATTTTGTTTACATTTTTATATTTTCCCTTTGAACTTTGAATATTTTTAATAATTTTGTTGTTTTTATTATTTTTATTTGTTATTAATTGTATAAATATTTCTTATTGAATGTATTATTTATTAATTACATTTGCATTTGCTGTATTAAAATACATTTTAGTCTGTTTATTTAGGTGCTTCAACTTTAAATAAATGTAAACGTAAAAAAAAAAAAAAATAGTTTATACATTTAATATTTTATTTCAGTTAACATTTACTTAGTTTCAAGTAAAAAAAAGAAGAGTTTTAGTTTTAGTTGATGATAATAACCCTGCTGCAGACTGAATTTATCTTTACTTTTAACATTTGTATCAAATTTAAAATATTTAATTAAAACTACCTAAAACACTGACAATCTTGTATTTTTACATGTCCCCAGTGACAAAATGCATCATATTTAGTGAGAAAGTGTGACATGCCCCATCAAAACTGACAGTATTTTTAAAATCAGCAGCACAAAATTAGTCAGAAACAGGTGTTGGATTTTATTTTTCTTTAATTTGAACACAAAAATGTTATTTACATCATGTACTATTATAGTTTTTATTAATATTTTGTTTAAACTTTTATATTTTCCCTTTGAACTTAAATTTTAGTCATTTTAATATTTGTAATAATTTTGTTGTTTTTTATCATTTATTAATTGAATTTGTATTTTTTAAATAATTTTTTAGTCTGTTTATTTAGGCTTGTTTATGTTAGTGCTTCAACTTTAACTAAATGTAAAATAAAAAAAGTTGACAAAATGCATCATATTTAGTGAGAAAGTGTGACATGCTCCAGCAAATAGACACTATTTTCGGAATCAGCAGCACAAAATAAGTCAGTGTTGGATTTTATTTTTGTTTAGTTTTAACACAAAAATGTTATTTAAATCATGTACTATTATAGTTTTTATTAATATTTTGTTTTAATTTTATATTTTCCCTTTGACCTTTAATTTTAGTCATTTTAATATTTTTAATAATTTTATTTTTTTTTTAATCATTTTTATTTGTTATTAATTGTACAAATATTTCTTATTGAATGTATTATTTATTAATTAAATTTGTATTTTTTAAATACATTTTTAGTTTGTTTATTTAGGTTTATTTATGTTAGTGCTTCAACTTTAACTAAATGTAAAATAAAAAAAAAGTTGACAAAATGCATCATATTTAGTGAGAAAAGTGTGACATGCTCCAGCAAATAGACACTATTTTTGGAATCAGCAGCACAAAATAAGTCAGTGTTGGATTATATTTTTGTTTAGTTTTAACACAAAAATGTTATTTAAATCATGTGCTATTATAGTTTTTATTAATATTTTGTTTAAATTTGATATATTTTCCCTTTGATCTTTCATTTTAGTAATTTTAATATTTTGCCGTTTTTATAATTTTATTTGTTATTAATTGTACAGATATTTTTTTATTGAACGTATTATTTATTAATTAATAACAAAAATGTTATTTAAATCATGTACTATTATAGTTTTTATTGATATTTTGTTTCAATTTTATTTTATATTTTCCCTTTGACCTTTAATTTTAGTCATTTGAATATTTTTTTAATAATTTTGCGGTTTTAAAATTTTATTTGTTATTAATTGTACAAATATTTTTATTGAATGTATTATTTATTAATTAAATTTGTATTTTTTAAATACATTTTTAGTCTGTTTATTTAGGTTTATTTATGTTTTTAAATAAAAAAAACTTTTATTTATTTAATATTTTATTTCAGTTAACATTTACTTAGTTTCAAGTTTAAAAAAAGATTTTTAGTTTTAGTTGCTGCAGACTGAATTTATACTTGAATACTTGAATTTATGACTTTTATCATTTTTAGTGGTTTAATTTTTGTTTATTAATGGAGTTTCAATTATTAAGCAAAGTGTCTTGCACATTACAGTTTTTTTCTCGATTGCTTAAACACATTTCTTGAAACTATGCCTCGTATTCTCAAAACAGTATCCATAGCGTCTCACCCAATTCCCCAAAATGAAGCTCTACACTCAAAACCATTCACTCTTTTTATTCCTTAATTTAATGCACTGTAGAGAACAGTGCAAAACAGCAAACAACAACAAAAAGTATTTTCTGCCCCAGCATCCCATCTTTGGTCTGGGAACCAGATCATGTTGACACATGTTTGTTTTTGTGATTTCAGATTTGGCTCTTTATGAAACACAGGGATTGTTGACAAAGTCAAGGAAAGACAGAATTCTGAACCAAAGCAATGGATGAAATCACATCATGTTTTTCCTGAAATAGTGACTTGAGTTCTACAAATCTGCATCATTCGACCAAAATTGAAAGCACTGGTGAAAGCAGTGTTCCTGTAGCAGTCATTCAGTCATGCTAAAGCGATGCTTTCTAGGAAAGCGCGTCATTGCTGCATTGCTCTTCTGTTTCGTTCTGCTCCTGTATCGTCAGGCCTGCAGATCTCGAACCCAGCGCCGGTCAGGACGCCCAGCGGGTGAAGACACATACGAGTCTTTGCTGCACCGGCACGAGCGCCACTATCTTCATCAGACCAGAAACCTCACCAGACTGATCTCGCAGCTGAAAGCAGAGCTGCAGGAGAGGAGCAGACAGCTGCAGAGGTCCGCTGTGATCTTCCCTCTGGAGCACGAGGAGCAGAACCAGTCAGAGCTGGAGGAGTTCATGCGGAAGCAGCTCAGAAAGGCTGAGTTCTTCACAGGAGAGCCGCAGGTGAATGAGTTTGCGCTGCTGCCATTCGAGACCTTCACTCTCCGCCAGGTCTATCAGCTGGAAAGCGGACTGACGCGACTCCCGGTGGAAAGTCCGTTTCGTCAGGACCGCAGGAACGAGCTGAACGGGGCGCTAGAAGCGGGGCTGCATCTGCTGAACCAGCCTCAGCTCAGAGACCCACAGCAGCGCAGGATTTACTCTCCTCAACACTTCTATGAAGGTCAGTCTCTCAGAAAGCAATGCTGATTACTTTAGGGCTTCCTCAAATGCAGTTTAGAAATTCAGTAGCCTGAAAAACAAATCTGAAAAATTTATTTTCTTCCTTTGTATTTAAAACTAAAACTTTGTTCTTATCCCTGAAAATAAAAAAATTAATAAATTAATAAATTAATAATAATAATAATAATAATAATAATAATAATAATAATATTTTTGGAGTATGTTTTACAAGAAAATACTATTTAAGAAATCAAATCAGAGAAATCTTGTTGCCGCAAATTGATGCAAAAATAGATTTTCTTCCTTGGTATTTAAAACTAAAACTTTGTTCTTTTCACTGAAAGTAAAATAATAATAATAATAATTGGAGTAGCCTATGTTTTACAAAATTTAGTCTTTCAAAATTTTAATTCTGTTTTAATTACTGTTTCTTTGTAATTAATTGTACAATTTACTTGCAATTTCTAAGTAAAATTTGTTTCTATACCCTTCTTTTAGGGCTTCGTCAAATGCAGTTTAGAAATTTGTTAGCCTGAAAAACAAATCTGAGAAATCTTGTTGACACAACTTGATGTAAAAATGTATTTTCATCCTTAGTATTTAGTCAAATATTCTTAAATAGCTGCTAATGTTGTACAAACAAAATGTATATTGATAAAACAAATATTTGTGTAAATACAGGTGCATCTAAAAAAATTAGAATATCGTCAAAAAGTTTTTTTTTTAATTTCAAAAACAGAACCTTTCACATATTCTAAATTCATTACATGTAAAGTAAAACCTTTCAAAAGTTTTTTTTTGGTTTAATTTTGATGATTAGAGTTTACAGCTCATGAAAGTCAGAATATTAAAATATTAGAATATTTCTTAAGATCAATACAAAAAATGGATTTGCAAAACAGAAAAGTTCAAGTTCTTTAAAGTATGTTCATGCACTCAATACTTGGTCGGCAGCACATATTACAGCAAATGACTTGCTCCTAGCAGAAATGACAGCATCAGTGAAGTGTGGCATGGAAATGGCACTACTGAGCCTTCAGATCGTCTGTATATTGTTGGATTGACTGTTTCTCGTCTTTCTCTTGAAAATATCCCATAGACCTTGTTCTAACACAAAATGAGTGGGATGTGATGGGAAAACAAAGGTCGGACCCAGATTTAGTTGTTGTTTTGTCTTGGATAGAAATAGGGCATAGACCACCCTTATGGAGGCTGCGTGATGCTTCCCCATACCTGAGAAAATTGTGGACGCAATTTAGTCGTCTCTTCATTCACAATGGGGTGTTATGCAGACGCTTACGCAACTCTTTTGGTGATAATACCTATGACCAAGTTGTCATTCCTACAGCACTGATTCCTGAAATACTTAGTCATGTCCATGGACACCCATCAGTGGGTCATTATGGTCTGGCCAAAACGTTGGACAGAGCTATGCGGTCCTTTTACTGGCCTTATATGTCTTCAGACATCGCCAAACATTGCTCCCAATGTAAAGATTGCCAGTCGCAGCATTCTCCTGTGCTCCGATCACAGGCGCCACTCATTCCTATCTCTCCTGACCGTCCATTCCAAATAGTGGCCGCAGACATAACAGAGTTGCCTATTTCAACCAAGGGTAACCGCTATGTACTAGTAATGAAGGACCTGTACACCAAGTTTGTTAATTTTTTATCCATTAAAAGATCGGACAGCTGTCTCAGTGGCAGGTTGCATCTTTGACCACTACAGCACAGACCCTACACTCAGATCAAGGCAGACAGTTTGAATCTGATCTGATAAAGCACCTTTGTAATTTGTTGTCAGTCAAGAAGCTCCGTACGTCCCCTTATCATGCACAGTGTGACGGAGCTGTTGAACGCTTTAATCGTACTCTAAAATAACTTTCCAAACATCTTTTTGACTCTGGTACAGAGTGGGATGAGCACCTCCTGCAGATTGCATTGGCTTATAATACCACTAAACACACTAGCACAGGACTGACACCCTTCTTCCTGGCTAGAAGGAAGCCGGCATTCCCTTGGACACACTACTCCAGGACAATAATGCTTCCAGTTCAGCAACAGCGGGCACACCAGCAGCACATGCTAACAAATTGTGTAAGAGACTGACCTGTGCTTATCGCTCAGCAACTGATTTCCGGGACAAGGCTCAAGACCAACAATGCCTGAACTATGATTGTCATTTGAAATACACTCCTTATGGCATTGGTGACTTGGTGTTAGTGGATGATCCTGCCCACTGCCACAACAAACTGTATTCATGCTGGGTGGGCCCATATGAGGTTTTCCGATCAATATGCCCCTTTGGTAGTTCCACCCCTGTTAATTTTGAAGTTCAGGATGCATCCAGACCTCATGTGAAAACAAAAATCATATATTACAATCGCATGAAACCATACATTACTGACCCAAAGAACTCCCATACCCTTATCCCCCCTTCCTCCCCTGTTCAGCCGAATACTCTGAACACTTTGTCTGGACTCCTCCCACCCCACGTTACACCTGTGTTTCCAGGACTCCCCACACCACAGGTTCAGGTGGAACAACCACCGTTGCCTCAGTTACAACCTCACCCTCTCTTACAACTGCCTGGAGCCCTACAACCTTCCTGCCCTATGGAAAATGTGCAGGGCTTAGACTTTGGACTATTGCTTCCAGAAATGGGCACACCTCAAGCTATACAGTCAAGAGGTGTTTCTGAGTCACCTGATACACCAGTGTCCACTCGGGATGTGCTTCCCAGGACATGTCAATTGCCTACCCATTTGAAGGATTTTGCACTTTACTGATTTGCCAAATGTTCTCTGTACTTGGTTCTTCTTTTATGTACAGGTTTAATACATGTCACAATAACATCTCTATGCGGAGTTTCTTGATATACTGGTTGCTTATGAGCCTATGTGATTTATGTTGCATTATTGTAAAACATGTTTTGTAAGTTTTGGCCCCTTTTGATACAGATTTTGGGAAATTTATTGTTTTGACTGTTATAGATGTATGCATTTTGTTTTGTGCCATGTAAGTATAGGGGTTGTGTTATAGAAATGAGGACATTTCTTGTTGGGTAAGGGAGTATTATGTATGGAGTAAAATGTAAGGTTAAAACTAATATTCTATAACTTTAAATATGACCTAGAGGTAATATCTAGGTCTAGGTTGTTCCACCTGAAGGGTATGGGAGTTCTTTGGGTCAACTCAAGATGGCGCCGCGGATGGCAGCCACTGTGCTGAGCTCCTCAGTTGTTTTAGTGTTTTTGTTAGTTTTTCCTGTTTTTTGTTTCACAAACACGATCAGTTTTACCGGGGAGGAACTGCTGAACGTTCAGCAGAACGGACCTCAAAACCTCCTACCGAATTTCATCTATTCGGACGTTTTGCTGAATGTTGTAGTTGGCGGAGCGGCAGCGCTGATCCGGCGCTTTAAGAAGCGCAGAAGGGGAAAGCGCGCCGGCGCGCTCGTAAAACTTCGACAGCGTGGACTTCGGACGGCACTGCCTAGTATGCATCTGGCGAACCTCCGCTCTCTTCCCAACAAAACGGACAAATCGCGTGGCGGCGGGACGTGCTTTTACATCAATGAAAGGTGGTGTACAGATGTAACGGTATTAACCAAAATGTGCTGTTATGATCTAGAAGCGCTTTTCATGAACTGCAAGCCGTTCTATTCGCCGCGAGAGTTTTGCTCGTTCATTCTGATTAGTGTTTACATTCCACCGCAAGCGAACGTGAGTCTGGCTTTACAGAA
Source organism: Cirrhinus molitorella (assembly GCA_033026305.1). NCBI lineage: Eukaryota > Metazoa > Chordata > Actinopteri > Cypriniformes > Cyprinidae > Cirrhinus > Cirrhinus molitorella. The sequence goes on along the minus strand of CM065125.1, from coordinate 40,315,819 downwards.
ACTTGCCGACCAGATCACAGAAATCGAACAAAAACACCCGGACTCTGTTTTAATAATCCTTGGGGATTTTAACAAAGCAAATCTCTTCCTTGAACTGCCAAAATACAGTCAGCATGTTACATGTCCCACCAGAGACAGTAATATATTGGATCACTGCTACACCACAATAAAGAATGCATATCACTCTGTCCCGCGGGCAGCTTTGGGACTTTACGATCACTGCCTGGTTCATCTTATACCAACCTACAGGCAAAAACTTAAATCTGATAAACCTGTAGTAAAGACTGTAAAAAGATGGACCACCGAAACAGAGCGCGCCTTACAAGCCTGTTTTGAATGGACTGATTGGAGTGTTTTTGAAGCTGCTGCCACCAATCTGGACGAGCTCACAGAGACTGTAACTTCATGCATCAGTTTCTGTGAAGATATGTGCATTCCTACCAGGACTTATTTAACCTACAACAATGACAAACCATGGTTCAATGCAAAACTCAGACAGCTCTGTCAGGCCAAAGAAGATGCTTACAGGAATGGGGACAAAGTCTTGTATAAACAGGCCAAATACACACTGGAAAAGGAGATCAAAGCGGCAAAGAGGAATTATTCTGAAAAATTAAGGAACCAATTCTATTCCCATGACTCTTTATCAGTGTGGAAAGGTCTGAAGGACATCACTGGCTACAAGACACCATCCCCCAGCACTGTGGCCAATCAACATCTGGCAGATGAACTGAATGAGTTCTATTGTAGGTTTGAAAAAACACCATTTACACCTTCAACAACCCCCCTCCCCCTCACCCCTCCTTTAGAAATCAGCGAAGAAGACGTCCGCAAAGTCTTCAAAAAGAACAAAAGGAAAAAGGCAAAAGGTCCAGATGGTGTGACACCAGCCTGTCTGAAAACCTGTGCTGATCAGCTGGCCCCCATATTTCAACTAATCTTCAATAAATCACTAGCGTTGTGTGAAGTCCCTGCCTGCTTCAAACGCTCCACCATCATCCCCGTTCCAAAAAAACCCAAGATAACAGGACTTAATGACTACAGACCTGTGGCGCTAACGTCTGTTGTCATGAAGTCATTTGAAAAACTGGTTCTGGCTTATCTGAAGGACATCACCGGACCCTTACTGGACCCCCTGCAGTTTGCTTACCGAGCAAACAGGTCTGTGGATGATGCTGTAAACATGGGTTTGCATTTCATCCTGCAGCATCTGGATAAATCAGGGACTTATGTAAGGATCCTGTTTGTGGACTTCAGCTCAGCCTTTAACACTATCATCCCAAACCTCCTCCTGCCCAAACTAACTCAGCTCTCTGTGCCCACCTTTGTCTGTCAGTGGATTTCCAGCTTCCTGACAGACAGACAGCAGCTAGTGAGGCTGGGAAAATACTCATCCAGCACCCGCACCATCAGCACTGGCGCCCCTCAGGGTTGTGTTCTCTCCCCACTGCTCTTCTCCTTGTACACCAACGACTGCATCTCTAAAGACCCCTCTGTCAAGCTCCTGAAGTTTGCGGATGACACCGCACTCATCGGTCTCATTCAGAACGGTGATGAGTCTGCTTACAGACAGGAGGTTAAAGAGCTGGCTGAATGGTGCAGTCACAACAACCTGGAGCTCAACACGCTCAAAACAGTGGAGATGATCGTGGACTTCAGGAGGAAGCCCCCTGCTCTCCCCCCACTCACCATCATGAACAGCACTGTAAAAACAGTGGAGTCATTCAGGTTCCTAGGCAACACCATTTCTCAGGACCTGAAGTGGGACATTCACATTGACTCCATTGTGAAAAAGGCCCAGCAGAGACTGTACTTCCTCCGTCAACTGAGGAAGTTCAACCTGCCACAAGATCTGCTGAAACAGTTCTACTCTGCCATCATCGAATCCGTCCTGTGCACTTCAATTACTGTCTGGTTCAGCTCAGCTACCAATTCTGACCTCAGAAGACTACGCCGGATAGTCCGGTGTGCTGAGCGAATCATTGGTACAACCCTCCCCACTCTTCAAGATCTGTACCTGTCCAGAGTGCGCAAAAGGGCTAGTAAAATCACTCTGGACCCCTCACATGCGTGTGGCCGGTGACCATTGACTTTGCACTTGATGAAACACAATGGACCAACATCAGCAGATGTCACGCACCCCAAATCATTACTGACTTTAGAAACTTCACACTGGACTTCAAGCAGCTTGGATTCTGTGCCTCTCCAGTCTTCCTTCAGACTCTTGGGACCATGATTTCAACATGAAATGCAAAATGTACTTTTATCTGAAAAGAGGACTTTGGAGCACTGAGCAACAGTCCAGTTGTTTTTCTCCTTAGTCCAGGTAAGATGCTCTTGATGTTGTTTCTGTTTCAGAAGTGGGTTGGTAGTCTTTTTCCTAAAGACGTCTGAGTGTGGAGACTCTTGATCTTCATTCTACTCCTTGTGAAGCTCTCCCAAGTCTCCGAAAGGGTTGATCCTAACACAAAAATATTGATTCTAAAGCGCATTTTTACCATTATTTATTTAGCAAGACATTATGTGCAGACAGAACCAATCAATCACAGATAGCGTTTGCTCACAGTGCTTGTTCAGATAGGTCAACAGAAGCAGCACAACTGTCTTCAACATTGATGTTTCAGTTCAACAGAAATGATGTTTCCTGAGTAGCAAATGATATTAAAAAGATTTCTGAATAATCATGTGACACGTGAAGACTGGAGTAATAATGCTGAAAATTCAGCTTTGATCAAAATATATTTAAATATAAAGTAGTTATTTTAATTATTATATTGCTGTTTTACTGTATTTTTGTTCAAATAAGTGCAACTTTGGATAGCATGGTTAAAGACACATTACAGTCAGAGTAGTAGAGTGTAGATTAAATCAGTGTAGATTAAATATTTATTTTAATTAGGCTACTTTGTGCAAGCAAATTTATTTAAACTGGTTGTTAAAAGGTCAAATTGGTTGTTATGCCCTGTAGTTGCTGTAGTTTGCGCTGAAGTTTAATCTTTAGGGCTACAACAGCATGGCAGCCTTAATAACCATGATTTTAATACAGTAACCACAGTTTTCCATATATTTGTAGTAAAAATGCAGTAACAATTTACCATAGTTAGCACTCCCTCTCTTTCGGCTTGAACATTATTTTAACCATAATATTTGTGTCATGTGCCATTGTGGCTCCCTCCCTTCACCATCAGAGGGAGCCTCCATTTCACCATGGACCATTTTTCACTACATTACCCATAACCCCCTCCTCTCACCTCTCACCCCTGTCGGCCATCTTGCCTTTCTCAGTATATAAGCCACGCCCTCACTCAGTCTCATTGCGAGGTTTTGCATAGTTTACTGTGTCAATTCCGAGCGTTATTCCCTGGTTGCCCTCCCGTTGCCGAGCTACTTTGTTCCTGGTTCCCTGACTGTTCTCCGCCCACCTATCGACCCCTAGCCTGTCCCTTGGATTACCCTGCTCGCTGCCGGCCCCAGACCTTCACGCTCGGATACTGACGCTTCTTTGTTTTGTCCTACGTTCCCCATGTTTGTTCCTGTCTGACCCCCTGATTGTACGACTACGATTTCCGTCTGTTATTAAAGCTTTGCAATTGGATCCACCTGTCTTCGTCATTGTTACAATTTGTAGCAAAAACCATTGTAAAAATAATTAATACAAATGTACAGAATTATTATACAGTCGTGGCCAAAAGTTTTGAGAATTACATAAATATTGGAAATTGGAAAAGTTGCTGCTTAAGTTTTTATAATAGCAATTTGCATATACTCCAGAATGTTATGAAGAGTGATCAGATGAATTGCATAGTCCTTCTTTGCCATGAAAATTAACTTAATCCCGAAAAAAACTTTCCACTGCATTTCATTGGTGTCATTAAAGGACCTGCTGAGATCATTTCAGTAATCATCTTGTTAACTCCGGTGAGAATGTTGATGAGCACAAGGCTGGAGATCATTATGTCAGGCTGATTGGGTTAGAATGGCAGACTTGACATGTTAAAAGGAGGGTGATGCTTGAAATCATTGTTCTTCCATTGTTAACCATGGTGACCTGCAAAGAAACGCGTGCAGCCATCATTGCGTTGCATAAAAATGGCTTCACAGGCAAGGATATTGTGGCTACTAAGATTGCACCTAAATCAACAATTTATAGGATCATCAAGAACTTCAAGGAAAGAGGTTCAATTCTTGTTAAGAAGGCTTCAGGGCATCCGAGAAAGTCCAGCAAGCGCCAGGACCATCTCCTAAAGAGGATTCAGCTGCGGGATCGGAGTGCCACCAGTGCAGAGCTTGCTCAGGAATGGCAGCAGGCAGGTGTGAGCGCATCTGCAGCACAGTGAGGCCAAGACTTTTGGAAGATGGCCTGGTATCAAGAAGGGCAGCAAAGAAGCCACTTCTCTCCAAAAAAAAACATCAGGGACAGATTGATCTTCTGCAAAAAAGTATGGCGAATGGACTGCTGAGGACTGGGGCAAAGTCATATTCTCCGATGAAGCCTCTTTCCGATTGTTTGGGGCATCTGGAAAAAGGCTTGTCCGGAGAAGAAAAGGTGAGCGCTACCATCAGTCCTGTGTCATGCCAACAGTAAAGCATCCTGAGACCATTCATGTGTGGGGTTGCTTCTCATCCAAGTGAGTGGGCTCACTCACAATTTTGCCCAAAAACTCAGCCATGAATAAAGATTGGTACCAAAACACCCTCCAACAGCAACTTCTTCCAACAATCCAACAACAGTTTGGTGAAGAACAATGCATTTTCCAGCACAATGGAGCACCGTGCCATAAGGCAAAAGTGATAACTAAGTTGAAATTTTGGGTCCATGGCCTGGAAACTCCCCAGATCTTAATCCCATTGAGAACTTGTGGTCAATCCTCAAGAGGCGGGTGGACAAACAAAAACCCACTAATTCTGACAAACTCCAAGAAGTGATTATGAAAGAATGGGTTGCTATCAGTCAGGATTTGGCCCAGAAGTTGATTGAGAGCATGCGCAGTCGAATTGCAGAGGTCCTGAAAAAGAAGGGCCAACACTGCAAATACTGACTCTTTGCATAAATGTCATGTAATTGTCGATAAAAGCCTTTGAAACATATGAAGTGCTTGTAATTATATTTCAGTACATCACAGAAACAACTGAAACAAAGATCTAAAAGCAGTTTAGCAGCAAACTTTGTGAAAACTAATATTTGTGTCATTCTCAAAACTTTTGGCCACGACTGTACATTTTAGTACTTATGTAACACCATGGTTGTGTTTCATCAGGTACCCTCAAAGGTACACATTTGTACCTTATCTACCTTTAATGCATGTGTACATTTTTGGTACTAGTATGCTTCATTGTTTTTAGGGGTAGAGAAGGTGCACCTTTGTGGTTACTGTCCCGGTAAAGAGCTCAAATACAATTTTAGTGCATTTTATTTCTGACAAATGTAAATAAAAAAGTGCTTATGAAATGACTTTCAAATATAATGTTAAATAAGTTTTAATAATTAAAAAAATCTGTTTAGTTTATCGTATTGGTATTGATATCGATGATACTGGGCATGAAAATATTGGTATTGGATTGAAAATAAAATAAGTGGTATCGCCCATCCCTATCCCAAGTGTTTGAATGGGCTTTACTTGACATTATTCTCAAGCTTATGGTCATCCCTGTTGCTTGTGCACCTTTGCCTACCCAATTTCTTCCTTCCAGTCAACTTTGCATTTAATATGTAAAAAATAAACAACTAACGTCAGGAGACGTAACACATGCTTTGATACATCACTCTGTAAACAGCACCCCATTCAGTAATGACCTTCTGTGACTTACTCTCTTTGTGGAGGGTGTCAGTGATTGTCTCCTGGACCATTGCCAAGTCAGTAGTCTTCCCCATTAGCGTGCTTTCAAAGAACAAGAGATACCCACAATTTATACTGTAGGGATGGTCATTTAATGAAACTCAAATGTAATTATATTAATATTTGAGATAATAAATTTTTGACTTTCATGAGCTGTAAGCTTTTTTTAAATGTTTTACTATACATGTAATGAATCTAGAATATATGAAGGATTCACTTTTTAAAATAAGTTACAATAAAAAAATAAAAAAACTTTTTTCATGATATTCTAATTTTTGAGATGCACCTGTATGTTCTGAAAGAGTTATAAAGTCAGAACTTGCAATTCTAATAAATAAAGTCAGAATTGTGAGATATAAACTCGCAATTGCGAGTTGTAAAGTCAGAATTGTCTGATATAAATGTGCAATTCTGTGAACATATCAGACTTTATAACTCGCAATTGTATACCGTAAATCGACATTCACAGAATTCCCTGTGTTACATTTTTTTGAATTTGATGTTTTTTTTTTTTTTTTGCTGAAATAACTCTTTCTTCTTAGTGTTTTCTTAGCAGTTTTGTACATTAGGGTTGTATGTAACATCTAATGTTGTTAAATGAATGTTTATTGCATTATTTTAGTGTTATCATGATGGTGTTTAGTGTTTTACGGTAAAATTCCGGCAACCACAGCTGCCGTTTTTTTTACAGCAAATTTTACAGATTTTTTTACAGTGTAAAAAACTTTATTAAAAAAGTGGTAAAAAAAAAAAAAAAAAACGGCAGCTGTGGTCACCAGAATTTTACAGTAAACAATACAGTAGCAATGTTTTAAGTTTTACGGTTTTCACCTAAATTTACAGGTAAATACCATAATTTAATTAACTGATATAATGGTAATTTACCAACCTATTTTAAGTACTAAAATCTGTTTTGTACCTTTGTAATACACTGATAACCACCAAAAGCAGGTGGTGATGAGAAAGTCACATGATGAACCAAAGCCCACCACAAGCAGCTTTTAAATATTAACATATATAGAAGATGCACAGTGTCATTCACACAGACACTAAACACCATCATATATGAAACTAAAATAATGTCATAAACATTCATTTAGATATTAAACAACATTAGATGCTACATACAACCCTAATGTGCTAAGAAGAAAGAGTTATTTCAACAAAAAAACATCAAATTAAAAAAAAAAAAAAGGTAACACAGGGAATTCTGGGAATGTCAGTTTACGGTTATTCACCATTAATCATTTAACAGGTTTTTACTGTAGCATTTTACAGTTTTTTACTGTTAAATTCACTGTCATTTTTTTACAGTGTAAACTGCAATTGCAAGTTATTAAAAAAGTAATATAAAGTCTGATATGTTCACAGAATTGTGTATTTATATCGGATAATTCTGACTTTGTAACTCATAATTGTGACTTTTTATCTCACAATTTTGACTTTTTTCTTGTAATTGCAAGTTTATATCTCACAATTCTGAGGAAAAAAGTCAGAATTGTGAAATAAGTCGCAATTACATTTTTTACTTTTTATTCAGTGGCGGAAACGGTCTTCTATAGATATTTTCTCTTGTTTTAAGCAAAAACGTTTAATATTTTTAGATATTTGCATCGGAAAACAAGACAAAAACACTTAATAAAATATGTTAGTAAAAGTGTAAGAAAATCATTTTGCAATGTAGCAGCATTTTACTTTTGTTAAATTGACAATAAAATGCGTTTCATTAACTGAAAACAATGTTAATATACCAAATCATTTTCCCCCCTTTGTAATATGACAAAAGCACTTCAAAACTACAAAATCATGAATCACAGTTCATCACAAGTAGTTTTCGTAAGCTGAGATAAATAATAATATATAATATAATATAATATAATATAATATAATATAATATAATATAATATAATATAATATAGATGCACACAGTTTAATAAACACAAAACACCATCATTAACACACTTTATACTAAAATAATGCAATAAACATTCATTTTATTGCTAACAAAAACACAAAAAGCATATCTGATGCCAAAAAAAGTGAAAGTGAAAATTCAATATAAAATTTAATTACAAAACCATCAAATTTGAGTAAATTATGACTTCTTTTTCACTTCCATAAACTGCACATATAACCGTAAAATGACATTAGATTTTATTTAAAACTTACCCTTTAACATTTAACATGCTGCAGCATTTAGTCTTTTGTTGTTAAATTACAATCATTTTTTACAGTACACTGTAAAAAACAAACTAAAAAACAAATTTAAAAAACATAATATGTTACCCTGCTGCCTTGAAATTTTAAGTTCAGCCAACTCAAATAAGTTTATTCAAGTTGAAAAGTCAAACTGCACAACTTGCACAACAGTGACAACTTAGATATTGGAGTTGACTAAACTAAAAAAATAGTTTGTTAAACTTAACAGCTGTGTTTGTCACTCGGCTGCCTTCAAATTTGAAGTCGAATCAACTCAAATATCTAAGTTGTTGTAAAACATAACATTTCAAGTTGACTGAACTTAACATTTGAAGGTGGCCAAGTAACAAATTATTTTAAGTTGACTCAACAAATTGTTTTTTTACAGCGTAGAGGCCTCTTTAAATGTAATTTCTCTTTGATGGCAGGAATCTTTCGCACAGAGAGGGACAAAGGAACGGTGTATGATCTCACGTTCAGAGAAAACGGCGTTCCAGATTTCAGGAGGCTCGTCTTCTTCCGTCCGTTCGCACCGCTCATGAAGGTGAAGGAGGAACTGATGGACGTGTCTCAGATCCTCATCAATATAATCGTACCGCTGGCTGACAATGTGGACTCATTCAGACAATTCATGCAGCATTTCAGGTAAAACCCAATCTCTTGAGCCGTCTGTGAGTTTGCATGTGCTGCTTCGTTTTTCACCTCTTCTTGTGTTTTAGTGACATTTGCATTCGTCAGGATGGACAGACGCATCTCACCGTGGTGTTTTTTGGGTCTGAAAAGAAGGACGAAGTGAAAGGAATTCTGGATTCAGTGTCAAGGTAGAGAAAGTTACTTGAATGCAATAAACACCAAAACAAAACAAAAAAAGTGTCAAAATATACAAAAAAGTACAAGGAACATATTTGCTAAATATTTATGTATTATATATTCTACCAATATGTTTTTTTAGTCATTGAAAATATATTTAAAAAAATAAAATATATTTAAAAAATCTACAAATATTTCAATCCTAAGAAATAGATTCACACATCTTGTTTTCTAGTACAAATTTTTAAGTACACATATCTAATCAAGATATATTTGTGACCCTGGACCACAAAACCAGTCATAAGGGTCAAATTAAGATGTATACATCATCTGAAAGCTGAATAAATAAGCTTTCCATTGATGTATGGTTTGTTTTGATAGGACAGTATTTGAAAATCAGCAATCTGAGGGTGCAAATAAATCAAAATATTGAGAAAATCGCCTTTAAAGTTGTCCAAATTAAGTTCTTAGCAATGCATGTTACGTTTCAGAAATTAAGTTTTAATATATTTACAGTAGGAAATTTACAAAATGTCTTCATGGAACATGATCTTTACTTAATATCCTAATGATTTTTTGGCATAAAAGAAAAATCAATCATTTTGACCCATACAATGTATTGTTGGCTATTGCTACAAATATACCCCAGCGATTTTATGACTGGTTTTGTGCTCCAGGGTCACATTTACTTGAGAAGCAAAATGACTTAAGATATTAAGATTTTTTAAAATCAAAATTAAGTGAATTTTAGCCCCATATCTTGGGAAAAAATATAGATGCTAAAATGAGTTTCGAAATATATTTATCAAAATGTATTTTAGGCCATGTTTGTTTTTGTATACTTTGAACTATATTAAACATATAACCATGTTTTTTAAATGCATATAAAACTACATTTCAATTCAATAAAATACTGTTTGAAGACTTTATTTGTGAACATATAACATATTTGGATAAAAATAATGAATGAATCCTAAATGTAGGCTGCTGTTTGGATTGGATGATGTATTTTCTTCACTCTGACATGTATTTTAAAATATATTATAAAATATACATTATATGAAGAGTTCAGCTGCAAAAGCCACTATATCTGACATCTTTATGTAAAAAAAAAATGCATTTTTATCAGGCTCAGATGTATAGGTTTCTATGTAAGTACTGGTGCTTCTGATTGGGCTGAGGCTGGGATTTTAGCGAGTTTGAAGTAAAAGTATTTGATGGATATGTGTTGAGAGCATTTATTCAGTATCATATCTCATTTTTGACTAAGATGGCTTTTAGCTGGTTTGGCATCTGAACTCTTCATATTTCTTTGAGTTTCTAAGTGAGTTATGATGATGAAACTCTAGATGAGTCTCTGTCCTGCAGGAGAATGAAATACAGGAACATGACTCTGATCCATCTGAACGAAGCGTTCTCCAGAGGACGAGGTCTGGAAGTCGGCGCTCGAGCCTGGAAGCGAAGCAACATCCTCCTGCTTTTCTGTGATGTGAACGTTCGGTTTAGCGCAGAGTTCCTGAACTCCTGCCGTATGAACGCACAACCAGGTAAAACTGAGAAAAAACAAACGCCTGTCAATAGCCTCCTGAGACCCTGCGTCCTCATTTGAGGATATTATATTTTAGTGAATTTCTCTGAGACTGTACATGCCACAGTTTTAAGTCTGGATGTTCTGCACAGAACACATTCAAGGCTTTTTTTAGAGATACCATCAGTGTTGGGGAAAGTTACTTTTAAAAGTAATGCATTACAATATATTGCGTTACTCCCTAAAAAAGTAACTAATTACGTTACTTTACTTTTTATGGAAAGTAATGCGTTACATTACTTTTGCGTTACTTTTTAAATCTGGACAGGGCTTGTTTGTTTTTAATATAAAAACGTTTGATTCTTATCAAATGTAAAAGCCCTTTCACACCAAAATGAAATGAAGTGAAATAAAAAGAATAAGCCTAAGGCTAAAGAAAATTTAAATTCACATCTGTACAGTAGAACTGTAGGAAAAGAAAGTTCAACAAGTTTTTCTTTTTTCAGAAAAAAAGCAGAAATGTTAATTAATTTAAAGTAAGTTTTGTTCATTAGTACACTGCAAAAAATGCTTTTCTTACTTAGATTTTTTGTCTTGTTTCCAACCGAAATATCTAAAAATTCTTAAATCATGAAGGATTTTCTAGACAAGTAAAAACTGTCAAAAAAAGTCCAAATTAAGTGTGTTTTTGCTTGAAACAAGCAAAATAATCTTGTTTTCTGTTTGAAATAATATTTTTTTTGCTTACCCCATTGGCAGATTATTTAGCTCGTTCTCAGCAAAAACTCACTTAATTTTGACTTGTTTTTTTCTGAAAACAAGAAAATAATTATTTACTTGTCTAGAAAATCCTTCTTGATTTAAGAAGTTTTTGATATTTTGGCTGGAAACAAGACAAAACATCTAAGTAAGAAAAGTGTTTTTGCAGTGTACGGTTGAATTGGATCAAAGGTCAGCAACAAAGTCATTGGTTAATAAAATGGAATTAAATACATAAAGGAAACAAAAAGTAACTGGCGTTACTTTTTTGAAAAAAGTAACTCCGATATTTTCTTGTAAATTAAAAACTAATGCGTTTCTTTACTAGTTACTTGAAAAAAGTAATATTATTACGTAACTGCGTTACTTGTAATGCGTTACCCCCAACACTGGATACCACTCCCTCTCCTTGGTCTTCAAAAATGCCTAATAATAATTTAATGACACTCTTATGGGAATACAATCATATTTTGTAATTATCATTTAAATCTGACTCATTTTGTGTGAGATTGTGTGTCATGAATCAACATCTCAGGAAAATGTTATGGGGTTTCAAATCAAAATATGACTTTCTGTTATGAAACAGGACATTGATTTCATACATGTCCTCATATGAGGACAACAGGACTAAAAACATGTTTATTATGCATTTTGGGAGACACAACAAATGAATAGGGAAATAAATTCTATTTCAATATTCCTATGAAATATTAGATACTATTATGAATCTTATGTTATATGTTATGTTATAAATCTTCTCAATTATAACATTATTACACTTCTTTTTCATTACATTTTGCAATATATATATATATATTTGCTATTTTGTATATATTTTACATTTATTTCAAAATATATACTATTTATATATTTTTTCTTACTCACTCCCAATTGTGAAAAAAGTCAAAACTGCCCAAAAAAAAAAAAAAAAAAAAAAAATCTGAATTGCGAGATGTCATTTTAGAAGGATTTTATTCAGTGGTGGAAACGGGCTTCTTCAATTTTTAAATTTTATAAGTTTGCATGTATTTTGTATTTTAGACTTTGACAGACATAGTTGATGCAAACAAAATGAGGGATTTCAATATTACAATTTGAGTAAGTAAGTTTTAAAATAGTATTAATAAAATATGATCTGTTGTCAGAGCTGAAAAATCTGGAAAAACATTCCTGAGCATTCATAGGTAATTAATGGCCAGTTTTGTTCTACATGAGACTAAACAATGAAGATATGATCAATAATATGAATTTTTGACTTTATTTTACATCTTTATGTCAACTTTTAAAGTTTTTAAAATTGGTCAGACTAAAAACTAAAGCGTTGTTCTTTTCTCTGAATGTTAGGGTTGAGTACATTGTAAATTGTTTTTGGAGTATGTTTTACAATAAAATATTATTTCAGTCTTTCTACTTCAAAATGTGTTTAATTCAGCGTTTTAGTTACTAGTGAAATTTACTAGAAATTTCTGAGTTTCTACACCAATTTTTAAATATTTCTATTTGTATATATTTATTATATACATTTTCATATTTAATGTATTTATCTATCTATATATATATATATTTCTGTATTTTCATAAATCCAAGATATTTAATTTGCTCTCAGACAATATATAATATATGATATATGATATACATAAAAAAGTGCTTTAAAAGGTTCTTCACAGCGATGCCATCTCTGTCTTATCTTTTATAATCTGAAGAACCTTCTTTCACCACAAGTAACCTTTTGTGAAACAGAAAGGTTCTTCAGATGTTAAAAGGTACCATATATAACATTTCTCTCAGATGAAGTCTGAAAAAAAAAAAAAATAGTGTAATTTTGACTTTTAATATGCCTTATTATTATTGTACCTTGATGCACAAAAGAGTGTTTTAGGTTTACTCCATTAACTCTTGGGATCTTGTATTTTTGGTTAAATGGTAGAAGTATAAAATGACAAAAAGTCATAATGCAGCACATGATTTGAGTTGGAAACAGTGTTATATCAGCCTTAAGAGGGCGCCATTGAACTCCTCTGATTGTTTTGATGTTTGCATGTGCTCTCACAGGTAAAAAAGTGTTTTATCCAGTGATGTTCAGCCTGTATAATCCACAGATCATCTATGGTCAGCACATCCCTCCTGCTGAAGATCAGCTTGTAAGATCTCTTTTATTCAGTGTCTGTTGTTATAGAACTTCACAAATATATCATTCTGAAAAGTCTTTCTTTATAATTCTTAAGTCTTGGAAAAATGTGCTTTTCATTGGCAGGTGATCAGGAAAGATTTTGGCTTCTGGAAGGATGTTGATTTTGGGACAACGTGCCAGTACAGATCAGATTTCATGAACACAGGTAATACAGTGATATTTTGCAGTGTGTTTGAGTTTTACAGATCTGTGTTTGATCTTCTGTGTTTCCTCTAAGGTGGATTTGATGTGTTTGTAAAAGGCGGAGCTACAGAAGATGTTCATCTCTACAGGAAGTTCCTGCACAGCAATCTGATGGTGGTTCGCGCTCCGTCACGTGGCTTGTTTCATGTGTGGCATCCGACGGTCTGTCACGCACATTTATCCAGCGAGGCTTTTAAACTGTGTTTGCAGACCAAAGCGCTGAACGAGGCGTCTCACAGTCAGCTGGGACAAATGATCTTCCACCAGGAGATCGACAATCATCTGCACAAATACAACCTAAACAATGTGAAGTCATGAGGAACAGATCTGACTGTTATTCAAAGATAATGATGAAATAAGAACTTATATCGGTATAGAAATCACTTTTTGTGTTTGAGCTAAACGTTACTTTTAAGTTGTGTAGAGCTGATTCAAAGCAGAAATTCAGTTTGTTTCAAATTGATTTTTTAATCTCTTAAAAGAGCAAAAGTGAACAACATTTAAATCTGTTAATCAAACAAAATTGTCTAACATTCACTGACTGATATTTGCATCTTTTAATCAAACAAAAACAACCAATATTTAAATCTCCTAATCGAACAAAATAGACTGGTATTTAGGTCTCTTAATTGAACACAACTGGCCAATATTTATGTCTTTTAATCAAATAAAACCAGCCGATATTTAAATCTATTACTAGAACAAAACAACCAATATTTAATTTCCTTAACTGAACAAAACCAACTGATATTTATGTCTTTTATTAAAACAAAACCATCCAATATTTAAATCTATTGCTAGAACAAAACAACTAATATTTAAATCCCTTAACTGAACAAAACCAACCGATATTTGTCTTTTAATCAAACAAAACCATCTGATATTAAAATCTATTACTAAAACAAACAACCAATATTTAAATATCTTAATCAAACAAAACCAGCCAATATTTAAATCTATTACTAAAAAACCCTGATATTTATGTCTTTTAATCAAACTAAATCAGACAATATTTAAATCTATTACTACAACAAAACAACCAATATTTAAATCTCTTAATTTAACAAAACCAACTGATATTTATATGTTTTATTCATACAAAACTGTCCTATATTTAAACCTATTACTCGAACAAAACAACCAATATTTAAATATCTTAATTGAACATAATAGACCGATATTTAGGTCTCTTAATTGAACAAAACTGGCCAATATTTATGTCTTTTAATCAAATAAAACCATCTGATATTAAAATCTATTACTAAAACAACCAACCAATATTTAAATATCTTAATCAAACAAAACCAGCCAATATTTAAATCTATTAATAAAAAAACAACCGATATTTATGTCTTTTAATCAAACAAAATCGGACGATATTTAAATCTATTACTAGAACAAAACAACCAATATTTAAATATCTTATTTGAACATAATAGACTGATATTTAGGTTTCTTAATTGAACAAAACTGGCCTATATTTATGTCTTTTAATCAAACAAAACTGTCTGATATTTAAATCTATTACTAAAACAAACAACCAATATTTATGTCTTTTAATCAAACAAAATCGGCAATATTTAAATCTATTATTAGAACACAACAACCAATATTTAAATATCTTAATTGAACATAATAGACCGATATTTAGGTCTCTTAATTGAACAAAACCGGCCAATATTTATGTCTTTTAATCAAACAAAACCGTCTGATATTTAAATCTATTACTAGAACAAAACCAACCGATATTTATGTCTTTTAATCAAATAAAACCAGTCGATATTTAAATCTTTCACTAGAACAAAACAACCAATATTTAATTTCCTTAATTGAACAAAACCAACTGTTTTATTAAAACAAAACTGTCCTATATTTAAATCTATTACTATAACAGAACAACCAGTATTTAAGTCCGTAAATTGAACAAAACAACCGATATTTATGTCTTTTAATCAAACAAAAAAAACAATATTTATTTCCCTTAATTGAACAAAACCAAGTGATATTTGTCTTTTAATCAAACAAAACTGTCCTATATTTAAATCTATTACAAAACAACCAATATTTATGTCTTTTAATCAAACAAAATCGGCAATATTTAAATCTATTATTAGAACACAACAACCAATATTTAAATATCTTAATTGAACATAATAGACCGATATTTAGGTCTCTTAATTGAACAAAACCGGCCAATATTTATGTCTTTTAATCAAACAAAACCGTCTGATATTTAAATCTATTACTAGAACAAAACCAACCGATATTTATGTCTTTTAATCAAATAAAACCAGCCGATATTTAAATCTTTCACTAGAACAAAACAACCAATATTTAATTTCCTTAATTGAACAAAACCAACTGTTTTATTAAAACAAAACTGTCCTATATTTAAATCTATTACTATAACAGAACAACCAATATTTAAGTCCGTAAATTGAACAAAACAACCGATATTTATGTCTTTTAATCAAACAAAAAAAACAATATTTATTTCCCTTAATTGAACAAAACCAAGTGATATTTGTCTTTTAATCAAACAAAACTGTCCTATATTTAAATCTATTACAAAACAACCAATATTTAAATCTCTTAATAGAACTAAACTAGTTGATATTAAAATCTATTGCTAAAACAAACAACCAATATTTAAATCTCTTAATCGAACAAAACCAGACAATATTTAAATCTATTACTAGAACAAAACCAACTGATATTTGTCTTTTAATCAAACAAAACCAGACGATGTTGCACCAGAACAAAACAACCAATATTTAATTCCCTTAAATGAACAAAACCAACCTATATTTATGTTTTTTAATCAACAAAACCATCTGATATTAAAATCTATTACTAAAACAAACAACCAATATTTAAATTTTTTAATTGAACAAAGCCAACCAATATTTATGTCTTTTAATCAAATTAAATCAGACAATATTTAAATATATCACTAGAACAAAACAACCAATATTTAAATCTCTTAATCAAACTAAACTGGTTGATATTTAAATCTATTACTAGAACAAAACAACCAATATTTAATTCCCTTACTTAAGCAAAACCAACTGATATTTGTCTTTTAATCAAACAAAACCATCTGATATTAAAATCTATTACTGAAACAAACAACCAATATTTAAATCTCTTAATCAAACAAAACCAGATGATATTTAAATCTATTACTAAAACATACAACTAATATTTAAATCTCTTAATCAAACAAATGATATTTGTCTTTTAATCAAAAAATATTTGATTCCCTTAATTAACCGGACAATAAACTTTTACTAGAACAAAAACAACTGATATTTATGTATTTTAATCAAACAAAACCAGACGATATTTAAATATCTCTAGACCAAAACAAAAAATATTTGATTCCCTTAATTAAAAAAAAAACAACAACTGAAATGTGTCTTTTAATCAAACAAAATCATCATATTAAAATATATTACTAAAACAAACAGCCAATATTTAATTCCCTTAATTAAACAAAACCATATTTGTCTTTTAATCAAACAAAACCGTCTGATATTAAAATCTATTACTAAAACAAACAACTCATATTTAAATCTCTTAATCAAACAAAACCATCCTATATTTAAATCTTTTACTACAACAAAAACAACAACCGATATTTATGTCTTTTAATCAAACGAAACATTTAAATATTTAAATATATTACTAGAACAAAATGACCAATCTCTTAAATGAATCTTGTTGAGTAATTAAAATAATTTTCCTGTTTTTTCCTGTTTATTACTGCTTTGAAACAATCTGTATTGTATAAGTGGCTATGTAAATAAAGGTGACTTGACTTAATGTGGCTTATTTATTTAAATGTGAATGGTATTTGGAGTATTCTATAAAAGAATGCAGAGGCTCTGCTCTATTTTAAGCATCAGTGACTCTGCTGAAGAAGAGGAAGCGGTGGGCGGAGCCGGTAGATGATTGACACACGAAGGGATTGACCTCACCATCATGCGATATGAAGTAACCGGAGATCTAACGGCGACATACATCGGACCACCGCTGTGAAACTCAGATGATTCACGGTGGTTTATAACGATAAAACTCGGAAAAGGTGATTAGAGAAGCAGCCGGGTGTTTCTTCGCTCGATGATCAGATTAGCTCCGGCTTAACTAATGCGTTCCTGCGAATTTTATCTGATGTAAATAAATGCTCAACTACTGTAAGTTCTCCAAAGACTCCAGAAGTGTGTTTTCGGAACTGAGAATGTTCGAGAATAAAGGAATCTTCAGTATTTGTGTGGATGTCGGCTGTCTGCTGCTCGGTAAGAGTTCATTCACATTCACAGTCAAAACAGTCCTGATGGAAACTCTTACAGATGTCTGGCCTCCCCCTCAGTAGCTGATGCTTTTGTTGGATAAACCTGCGTTGTTGTTGTTACTGCTTGAGATGCTTATAGCTTTGGATGTCTCACTCGCACGAACATTGTTTCAGTTCCGCATATCGATGAAACATTTGTTTCAGTCGCACATTCATATTCAGCATTGCAACTCATATTCAGGACAGGCTCCTCATACGTCACTGTATAATTACAGTACGTGCTGAAATACAAACTATTATTGCTCAGGAGAAACAAGTACGAGCTTGTATCGAGATATAGTTCTTTAGTTTCTTTTATCAGGTGAGATAAAAGTATATCTGCATACAAGAGTTCACAGATAAGTTGTGTTTACATTATATTCATTCTGTAGAACAGTAACAGAATTACAAGTAGCTAGTAAAGTAACGCATTACTTGTTAATTTACAAGAAAATATCTAAAGGAAAGACACTTTTTGTTTCCTTTACATATTTAATCCCATTTTATTAACCAGTGTCTTTGCTGCTGACCTTTGTTGGTCCAATTCAACCATACTAATAAGCAAAACTTACTTTTGATTAACATTTATGCTTTATTTTTCTCATTGCTAAAGAGTGTTAAACTTCCTTCTCCTACAGTTCTACCGTACAGACGTCAATTTACTTTTCCCTCAGCCTTAGGCTTATTCGTTTCACTTTTTGGTGTGAAAAGGCTTTTACATTTTGCTAAAAATTGAACTTTATATATTAAAAACCAACAAGCAAGCCCTGGACAGATTTAAAAAGAAACGCAAAAATAATGTAACGCATTACTTTCCATAAAAAGTAACTAAGTAACGTAATTGGCTACTTTTTTAGGGAGTAACGCAATACTGTAGCGCATTACTTTCCATAAAAAGTTACTAAGTAACGTAATTAGTTACTTTTTTAGGGAGTAACGCAATACTGTAGCGCATTACTTTCTATAAAAAGTTACTAAGTAACGTAATTAGTTACTTTTTTAGGGAGTAACGCAATATTGTAGCGCATTACTTTCCATAAAAAAGTAACTAATTACGTTACTTAGTAACTTTTAATATAAGTAACGCAATATTGTAGCGCATTACTTTCTATAAAAAGTTACTAAGTAACGTAATTAGTTACTTTTTTAGGGAGTAACGCAATATTGTAATGCATTACTTTTAAAAGTAACTTTCCCCAACACTGATGTAGAAATGGCCCAGCTAACAAAAATATTCTTAGAATGTTTTGTCAATGTTATTTTTAAATGTTCTCTAAACATTCTCGGAATGTTCTCCTTTAATAATTTAAAAACATTCATGCAAATGTTAGAGAAAACATTAAGGCAACGTTTTGTTGTCATTTTGCAAGCATTATGGAAACGTTAATTTTGGAATGATTTTTGACCGTTCTAAAACAAGTAAATAATAACCTTTTTTTTTATGTTTTTTTTTTTTTTAATTTTTTAGGAATGTCTTCGTCTAATTAATGCTTTAAATAGATCACTAGACCAAAACAACCAATATTCAATTTCCTTAACTGAACAAAACCAACCAACAAAACTTACCGATATTTAAATCTCTTACTAGAAGAAAATTACCAATAAGCAAATCTCTTAATGGAATGGTTTTTGACCATTCTAAACAAGTAGTAAATAATAAAGTTGTTTTAATTTGTTTATTAATTGATGTATAAATAAATTTTTCTACTGGTATTAAGAATGTCTTCATCTAATTAATGCTTTAAATATATCACTAGACCAAAACAACCAATATTTAATTTCCTTAACTGAACAAAACCAACCAATATTTAAGTCTTGAAATGAACAAAACTTACTGATATTTAAATCTATTACTAGAAAAAAAATTACCTATACTTACATCTCTTAATGGAATGATTTTTGACCGTTCTAAAGTAAGTAGTAAATAATAAAGTTGTTTTAATTTGTTTATTAATTGGTGTATAAATACATTTTCTACTGGTATTAAGAATGTCTTCGTCTAATTAATGCCTTAAATATATCACTAGACCAAAACAACCAATATTTATTTTCCTTAATTGAACAAAACCAACCAATATTTAAGTCTTGAAATGAACAAAACTTACCGATATTTAAATCTATTACTAGAACAAAATGACCAATACTCAAATCTCTTAATGGAATGGTTTTTGACCGTTCTAAAGCAAATAGTAAATAACAAAGTTGTTTTAATTTGTTTATTAATTGGTGTATAAATAAAATGTTATACTCTTATTAAGAATGTCTTCATCTAATTAACACTTTAAGAAGTCTTAAATTTAGACCAGAAAATCATGGCATTAAATGTTCAATACTTTGCAAAAAAATGATTGTTACTTTTTTTTTTTTTTTTTGAGCACATTGGCAGATATTTGTTCTTGTTTTAATCATAAACTCAAGTCATTTTGATCAGTTTCTTAGAAATCAAGATTTTTTATCTTGTCATTTTGCTCGTCAAGTAAATGTATCTTAATTTAAGAATCTTTAGACATTTGTGTTGAACAGTGTTGGGTGTAACTAGTTACTGTAATTTAATACTTTTCCCTTTAAAAAAGTAAAGTAAGGGATCACTCTTATTTTTTCTGTAATTTAATGACAGTTACTTCTTATGTAATTGAACTTAAAACTGTGTGTAAACTGTAGTACATTTATATACAATACAACAGTGGATTTAACATCAAAATTTTAAGTCTAACCTTAAAATGCATGCTTTTAATGTACCCTTATCACTTAAGTTAGTTAGAGTTAAGAAGAATATTGGTAACACTTTAGTGTCCAATTCTCACTATTAACTAGTTGGTTATTATCATTATTAGCATGAACATAACTGCGATATTGGCTGTTTATTATTACTTTAAAAGCACATTTTAATGTATTTTTCTGCAAGACCTTATTCTAAATCTTCAATCCAACTCTTAGTAATTAGGAGTACACAAGTCATAGTTAATAGTTAGTAAATAGTGTGAATTGGACTTAGTCTAAAGTGTGACCAGAATAAGTTATGTAGTTATTATATATTTTAAAGAATTAAGAGAACCATTTCATGTCTATCCTTGTGTCATTAACTTGTGGAAGTTAATATAGGATTTAGAAAGCAATTAGTAATAAGTAATTCAATACTTTTTGGAGATTTGTACAGTAATCTAACTAGTAACTAGTAATTAATGACATTTTTTTAGAGTAACTTACCCAACACTAGCACTGGAAAAAAGACAAAAGTTACATTTTCTTATCTTGGTTTTTAAATTTACCTTCATAAACCCTTGTCATTAAAGACCAGACAGCTCTAATTTAATGTTACTGGAAGAACAATGGTTCTGAGAAAATTCCTTGTTGGCTGGGAAAATTTTTCACACAATCAAAAATAATAAAAGCACTAATAAAACCTATACATGCAACATATTACAGACACCCAAGCCACTGTTAGCTGTGTATTATGTGCATTATTAGATCATGCATATAAATGCTTAGAATGTTTGTGGACAAGCAAAGTCTTCAGTGGAAAGACTGTGATTCCTAACTCATTTAATGGCAAATGCGATGTATACGAATGCCAGAATAATAAGACTAGTCTGGTGACGCAGAATACCTCTATTGTTGAAAAATGCATGAAGTGATTTGATTATTTAGCATTATGGTGTTCTTCTGCAACAATATGTGACCCTGGACCACAAAACCAGCCTTAAATAGCATGGTTAAATTTGCTGCAAAAGCCAAAAATACATTGTATGGGTCAGAATTATGCCAAAAATCATTAGGATATTAAGTAAAGATCATGTTCCATGAAGATAAAAGTCATTTAAACTTGTAGAAGATTTTGCACAAGGTGGCCTTCATTGCTTTGTTTTGGGGAAAGTATCAACTATTAATTAGTAAATCCACCTCAGCATCTTTATGAAATCATTTGTGACCCTGGACCACAAAACCAATAGCGTGGACACTGTATTTTTATAGCAATAGCCAAAAATACATCGTAAGTAAAAATTATGAATTTTTCTTTTATGCCAAAAATCATTAGGATATAAGTAAAGATCATTTCCATGAATACATTTCTTACCATAAATATATCAAAACGTAATTTTTGATTAGTAATATGCATTGCTAAGAACTTCATTTGGACAACTTTCTCAATATTTAGATTTTTTTGCACCCTCGGATTTTCACAACCAAATATTGTCCTATCCTAACAAACCATACATCAGTGGTAAACTATTTATTCAGCCTTCAGATGATGTTTAAAGCTCAGTTTTAAAAAATTGACCCTTATGACTGGTTTTGTCCAGCGGCACATATATCTACTAACAAAACATTCATCAACACATAATGATCTGTTTCTAAAGCACTGGAACTTTACCTCAGGCCTTTACCAATAGAAGACACTACAAACTGACACTATCAGATGAGAACAAACTTATTAGAGCAGGAAACACTTCTAATAAACCCCAATGTTGTGATATAAATAGGACTATGAATCTTCATTTTGTGGTTTCTGTCTTCGTTGCAGCTGGGCTTCCATTCGCAATATTGAATATTCAGCACACGCCGTTTAAAAGAGGCTTTTTCTGCAGCGATGACTCCATCAGGTATCCGTTTAAAGAAGATACCATATCCTACCAGTTACTGATGGGAATAATGATTCCATTCGCACTGTTAGTAGTAAGTGTTTTAATTTCTTTCTTAACCAGGAGTTTTATTAATCATTACAGTTGATCAAAGCTTCATGCATTTTGTTTCTCTTCTCCACAGATCATCTTCGGTGAGTGTTTTTCTATATATCTGCGGTCCAGAGCGTCCTTCAGTTACGAGTATGTAGTGTGTGTGTACAAAGCGGTGGGGTCGTTCGTGTTTGGAGCGGCGTTGAGTCAGTCGCTGACGGATATCGCCAAATACACCATCGGCCGACTGCGGCCGCACTTCTTGACTGTGTGTAAACCGCACTGGAGCCTCATTGATTGTAAATCGGGTTATATTGAGAACTTCACATGCACAGGAGATCCAGTCACCATCAATGAAGGCCGGTGAGTGCATTTCTTTACTCAGATGTTGAGGTGCAATAGGGGTGTGCGATATGTCGATTTTTGATCACGGGCGATAAAAATTTCTCCATAATCTGCAGCTCTGTGCTCAAAAGTTTACATACCCCTTGCAGAATCTGCAAAATGTTAATTCTTTTAGCAAAATAAGAGGGATCATACAAAACAAATGTTATTTTTTATTTAGTACTGACCTTGAATAAGATATTTTACATAAAAGACATTTACATATAGTCCACAAGAGAAAACGATAGTTGAATTTATAAAAATGACCCTGTTCAAAAGTCTACATCCCCTTGATTCTTAACACTGTGTTGTTCCTGAATGACCCACAGCTGTGTTTTTGTTTAGTGATAGTTGTTCAAGAGTCCCTTGTTTGTCCTGAACAGTTAAACTGTCTGCTGTTCTTCAGAAAAATCCTTCAACTCCCACAAATTCTTTGGTTTTCCAGCATTTTTGTGTATTTGAACCCTTTCCAGCAATGACTGTATGATTTTGAGATCCATCTTTTCACACTGAGGACAACTGAGAGACTCATATGCAACTATTACAGAAGGTTCAAACTAGGGCTGCCCTCGACTAAGGATTTTTCTGGTTGACTAGTAGTCGTTCATTTTAAGCATTAGTCGACTAATCGTACGCTTATTAATAAAATATTTAGATCATTATAATGAGCCTTTAATTGCCTACATATCCTAATAAGCGCTTAAGCACGCATAAAGCTTGCTCGCTTTAATGATTATAAATGTGTCAGGGAAAAACAATAAGTATGTTATAAAAATGTTTTACTTTTACCTGTATGCCCAACAATGATGAAGTAAGCTATTCTAAGAGCAAAGTACCGCACCGGCGCATCCATCTGTCCTGCAGTAAGCGCATGTCTGTTCAGCTTCCACACAGACAGCGCACATTTCTCTAGGTCAGTGGTTTGCAAACTTTTTAAATAAATGTATATATAACCTTATTTGTGCGCATTGGGATAGTCGCTCTCTGAACGCGGGATATTAAAATTGCTTTTGAATGCACATGCACGTTTTGCTTCCGGTTTCGTTTTAACAGTTGCGTGAAACTCTCCGCGGTACTGAACGTATATTCTTCAGGTGCGTCTAAAGGCTTTGTTATAATGAGAGGATTAAATAGCTTGCAGAACTCAGGACTGAACAAAAAGTCCGGCGTTTTCAGCGGTGAGTGGAACTGATAACTGATAACTCGCTAACTGATAAACGCAAATACAGGTACGCACTTAACATTACATTGTACAACATTACATGTAAAGTTGCTACTACTTACGTTTCAGATAATAAGCCATATTTGAGGTTGATGAATGATAAGCGAATGTTGGATGTACTGCCCAATGTATACTGTATAACTATTACCACACAGACTATAGCCATTAACGATCTCTCCGTGAGATTTATTTATTTATTTAATTCTGCGATTAATAAAATTTTGGTCAACCAAGCCTTTTCTGGTCAACTAACGCTTAGTCGACTATTACGCACAATTCACACGGGGCGTCAGCGTCAATGCTTCCCATTGACTTTGAATGGGTGACGTCAAGTGTTGCCGAACTGAATTGTGGATCCCTCAGCGGCGCTTCAAAGGCGTTGCTCGCAGCAGAAGTTGGGAATTTCTCAACTTTGCAAGCGCCGACGGAAGCGTCAGCCAATCAGATTGTTTTTATGCAAATACACTAGCCAGGCGGCAGCCAATCGCATTCATCCTGTTCAACAGCAGCAAACTGAGGATACATTTTAAAATGGAGGAAAAACGTATTATTGCGGTGGGTAATCACCCGGTCCTTTATGACCAATCACTTTATATATACCGGGATTCATACCGGAGAGACCAGGCGTGGAAGGAGGTGGCAGAGGCCGTTGGTGAATCTGGTGTGTATTGGACCCGTGAATGACAACTACCATACATAGAATGTACCGCCAAGAATAGCGCTCCATCAGCCATCAGAAATGAAGGTTAAATTTCATATAGAAAATATTTTCATTAGAGTGGTTGGTGATTTTGACTATTTATTATATATAATAAATATACAAATATAGACAGGGTTTTTATATTAAAAACGTTGAGCTCCTGTCTAATTTCATTGGCTGACGCTGCTATGACCATGGCGTCAGCGCCAAGCTTCAGACATGCCTTCCGTCAAGCGTTGACGCTGACGGCCCGTGTGAATGCACCGTTAGGGGGCAGCCCTAGTTCAAACCCTCACTGATGCTCCAGAAGGAAAAAAAACATGTATTAAGAGCTGGGGGGTGAAAACTTTTGAACAGAATGGAAATGTGTACCTTTTGCTCATTTTACCAAAATATAATATTTTTTCATTTAGCACTGCCCTTCAGAAGCTACAGGAGATACTTGCAAGTTTCAAAGAAGACAACATTAGTTACGTTTACCTTGATCTTCACATTTCAAAAGTTTTCACCCCCGGCTCTTATTTCCTTCTGGAGCATCAGGAGTGTCGATAGGAGTAATGGTTTTTAAGATATTAGCAAATGTTTTTTAAGCGCTAAAATGCAATGTTGCACAAACTATAAGACAAAACCTGGCATGTTTGGTATCGCTGGACTCGTCAAGGATTCAGGAGTCTAAAAAGGTGACTCCAGTGAAAATAAGTCGACCACACCCAAAGTTATAAGCGTGGGAATATTTGATTTTACCATTAGGTGGCTCGAAACTTCTCTGGCTCCTTCAGGGCATTGTGCTGATAACCCATACCGAGTTTTGTAACAATACATCAATGTGTTCATAAAATATAGCATTTTACTAGAATATTCAATATGGCCGGAGCCCAAAATGTCTGACATGGGTCTCGGCATGATGCAACGAATCTAAAGAGACCAGTTTTGTGATTTTTGGCCAAACCATTCAGAAGTTGTAAGCTAAAATAGCTATTTTTTGTATCTCCTGACCACTAGGTGGCACTGCACCAAAACACTGCAGGTAGCCTCAGGTCATGCTTGTTATAACACACACAAGTTTGGTCTCAATACGCCAAACCATTGGAGATATAGCCTCACATTCATTTTTGCGTGCTTTTCGTAGAATTCGTTTGTGCGTTATTCGAGAACGATTTGAGTAATCAACTTGAATTCCATAACTTAATGACTATTCCAAGCTAACCTGTCATTAGTGGTTAGCAAGAGACATTTGTGTAATTTTCCATGATTATGTAGTTTAACATACCGTTTTTAATTAAAGTGGAGGCACACCAAAGGACAACAAAATACACTTAACACTTTTGTGGTGGTTCTAAAAAAGTTAAATATTTGAAAAATTCTGAGTCATGGGCTTGACAAGGGGCTTCGGTAACATGATCATGAACAGGGTCCTTCACCAAGTTAAAGTTTTTTCTGAAATTGTCCGATTTAAAATCAGGATTTGGTGTCACACCAGAGGACATGGTTTTCAGAGACAAAATGTATCAAGTTCCTATGCTTTCAGAAATGTATGGATGAAAAAAAATAATTGCCATTTACTAAAATAGACACTGGAGGTGTTTATTAACATTTTTGTATGCTTTTCTGTTGAATTTATAAAAGTTCTAATTTGTTGAACCATGCTTGAGACAGTCACACCATAGGACAATTTTGACATTTGTCTCAAAAATGTAAAAAAATCAAATAACACTGTAGCTTTTATAATAACAGGTCCATGTAGGACAAAGAAATGTTTAATGATTTACTGCATTTTAAATAACGGCAATAATAATT
Organism: Cirrhinus molitorella; assembly: GCA_033026305.1. Taxonomy (NCBI): domain Eukaryota; kingdom Metazoa; phylum Chordata; class Actinopteri; order Cypriniformes; family Cyprinidae; genus Cirrhinus; species Cirrhinus molitorella. Next base: position 40,289,203 of record CM065125.1, on the reverse strand, counting down.
ATATTCATTTTTATCTGGGACAGTGAAATGTCACATCAGAAACCCAAGTGCATTGTTTGATTTAGAAAAGAACACTGCATCTGATTTGCTAATTTAACGTACAATCTTCTACCGACAGGCTTTCCTTTTATTCTGGTCACTCATCGTTCTCCATGTACTGTATGCTGTTCCTCGCTGTAAGTGTGTTTTAATGACAGTATATTTCATCTCTTTTTATTAAATCTACAGGCAAAACACTGTTTTTTACACACTAGCATGTCTTATTTCAGACTGGTGGAAAGAGCCCATCCTAAAGACACATTTAAGTGTTAACATCTGTAGATTTCAATTCCAGTTCATATCTTTTTTTTCTCTTACAAACACCAACTTTTACTATTTACAATTTTTTCTGTATTTTGAAGTTTGTTCATATTTCACTCTCATTCATTTATACAACATTTTACTCCTAAAATGGTCAAAATGTGTGTGTTTTTCTATCTGTTGACAGTATTTTCTACTTAATGGAGTGATAAAAAAAGAGAAATCCAAAATCCAAATCATTGATTCCAAATTACATTATGAAAATTGTAGTTAGTAAATAAGGATAATCTTGCAAAGTACCATATTGACATAAAAATACAAAGTTTCATTTGTTGTTATTAACAACATGAAGTTCATTAAACATTATCAAGGTTTCCCAAACTGGTGTTTCTGAAGAAACTAAAATAAATAATTTTTAAATCAAAGCAATCAAAATCAAAAACTTACTAAAAAATATATTTTTTTATTTGTTACCTGCATTTCATGTGACCATAACCAACATCAGAAGACTGTGAACATGCAAATGTGATAATTATTCAGATATTTTAAAATCTCAGGATCAGATGACAAAAAAAGTTTGTGAATTTGTGCAAGGTTAGCCTACAGAGTGATAATAAAAAAAATCAAAAAAAAAAAAAAATCCATGTGTTTGTGGGTAGTAGATGCAATTTTGAAACACTCCTTAAACCTGAAATGATTTTTGTAAATCATGCTGTCAAATGCTTTGTTGCCTTCTGACTAGCGACTGATTTTTGTGTGATTGTCCACAAAACTGTAAGAATTTCTGAATGTATATGTGACCCTTGGTCCATAAAACCTGAATAAACCTCGCTGAATAAATAAGCTTTTGATTGACATATGGTTTGTTAGGATAGAACAATATTTGGTCGAGATACAGCTATTTTATCTGACCATGCAAAAAAAAAAAAAATCTAAATATTGAGAAAATTGCCTTTAAAGTTGCCCAAATTAAGTTCTTAGCAAGGCATATTACTAAACAAAAATTAAGTTTTGATACATTTACAGTAGGGAATTTACAAAATATCTTCAGATAACATGATCTTTACTTAATATCCTAATGATTTTTGCCATAAAAGAAAAATCAATAATTTTGACCCATACAGTGTATTTTTGGCTATTGCTACAAATATACCCCAGCGACTTCTGACTGGTTTTGTGCTCCAGGGTCACATATAAACTGATGAAAAAGATTAAAAATAAGAATTAGGGAGAATTAGGGAGAATCAATAAATTATGAATAACTTATTGCTATTGTGTATAATCTATATAATCATATAATCCATGAAAAAGTAACTGTAGTCTGATTACAAGTATTTTAAAAAAAGTACTTCATTTTTTTAAAATCTGATTACGTAATCCAGATTACATGCAATCAGTTATTGTATAAATGTTTATTATATGCTAACAGTGTTGGGGAAAGTTACTATTAAAAGTAATGTGTTACAATATTGCATTACTCCCTAAAAAGTAACTAATTACGCTACTTAGTTACTTTTTATGGAAAGTAATGTGTTACAATATTGCGTTACTCTCTAAAAAGTTACTAATTACGTTACTTAGTTACTTTTTATGGAAAGTAATGTGTTACAGTATTGCGCTACTCTCTAAAAAAGTAACTAATTTTGTTACTTAGTTACTTTTTATGGAAAGTAATGCGGTACAATATTGCGTTACTAATTATGGCACTTTGTTATTTTTTATGGAAAGTAATGCATTACAATATTGCGTTACTCTCTAAAAAGTTACTAATTACGTTACTTAGTTACTTTTTATGGAAAGTAATGCAGTACAATATTGCGTTACTAATTATGTCACTTTGTTACTTTTTATGGAAAGTAATGCATTACAATATTGCGCTACTCTCTAAAAAGTTACTAATTACGTTACTTAGTTACTTTTTATGGAAAGTAATGCAGTACAATATTGCGTTACTAATTATGTCACTTTGTTACTTTTTATGGAAAGTAATGCGTTACAATATTGCGCTACTCTCTAAAAAGTTACTAATTACGTTACTTAGTTACTTTTTATGGAAAGTAATGTGGTACAATATTGCGTTACTAATTATGTCACTTTGTTACTTTTTATAGAAAGTAATGCATTACAATATTGCGTTAAGGCCTGTACACACGAACGTCTTTTCCAACGTCTTTCCTGATTGAGCAGAACAATGATGTCTTCATCGCTGGAGCTGCTGCTGCTGCTTGAAATTTCCATCTTCACAAAAAAGCCGTGTGAGAAGTTTTGAAAAGAGCGTCTTCTGTCTCGTTGCTTCACCTGTGTGACTAGCGAGTGTCCGAAGCATTACTGTTGAGCAGCGCCACCTCGTGTACCGGCGTATGTCTGTTTTCATTAAGCGCCATCTAATGTCAGGGAGTGGATTTGCATGGCACTCTGCTTTTCGTCAGCGAAAATCGCTTGGGTGTGAACAGCAAAAAAAAACGCGCGCGTTACTCGTCCCGGTGTGTACAGGCCATTACTCTCTAAAAAGTTACTAATGACGTTACTTAGTTACTTTTTATGGAAAGTAATGCATTACATTACTTTGCATTACTTTTTAAATCTGGGCAGGGCTTGTTTGTTTTTAATATTAAAAGTGTGATTTTTAGCAAATGTAAAAATCCCTTTCACACCAAAAAGTGAAACCAATAAGCCTAAGACTGAAGGAAAAGTAAATTCACGTCTGTACAGTAGAACTGTAGGAAAAGGAAGTTCAACAAATGAAGCACAAATGTTAGTTAATCTAAAGTAAGATTTGCTACAAAGGTCAGCAGTAAAGACTTTGGTTAATAAAATGAGATTAAATACATAAAGGCATATTAACACAATATTTTCTTGTAAATTAAAAAGTAATGCGTTACTTTACTAGTTACTTGAAAAAAGTAATCCAATTAAGTTACTTGTAATGCGTTACCCCCAACACTGTTTTGCTAATGTATTTGTCTTTTCAGCTCTATCTCCAGTCTAGACTAAGAGGAAGTTGGGCTCGACTGGTTCGGCCGACTCTGCAGTTCTCTTTCATTGCAGCGTCTCTTTATGTGGGTCTGTCGCGTGTCTCTGATTATAAACACCACTGGAGTGATGTTCTCACTGGACTCATACAGGGAGCCGCCGTGGCACTGTTTACTGTAAGTGAGGCCGTACTCTCATTAATAAATACATGACACGCTGTAACCAACACACCTCTCTCAACGCAGGTGTTCTTTGTGTCGGATCTGTTCAGCAACAAACGTACGTCAAATAAAGATGAGGAGATCTCGCACACGAGTCTTCAGGAGACGTCAGATCCGCCAAACCACTACGGCAGCACAGAGTGAGAAGGAGCCTTTTCCATGCAATCCTTTCCACAACAAATTCACTTCATGTTTAATAATGTTACTGGGAAAAGTTTGTTTTCATAACACACAGATGTAGAGAAGAATGCAATATCGTCATGATAAATACAGTGGCAGTGCAACAATAATCGCATATATACTCTCTGCAGTTAATGCACTGAATGTGTCAGTGTTTCCTTACAGACCTCATGGGGTTATTTATATAACTAAAGGTTCCTACTCAGAGTTAATGTAGTTTCAGTGTGTTATGGATATTATTGGGAGTGGTGCAGGACAAGACCACAGAAGGAAAACATTCCCGTCATGCCACTAAATGTTGAAAATATTGAACTTTTGCTGCAGTGCACTCTGGGCAGTGAGTGTTTCAGACAGACACGTCCTACTGGGCTTTCAAGAATCCAGTTTGCTGTATTTCCACTTGATTTCCAAATGACAAGGCTCTTTCAACACCCTCAAAACAGATAAAAATAAGGTTTCTTCATTAGCATTGATGGTTTCATGAAATTCGTTGCCATGTTTAAAAAAAAATATCTAAAATTACAAGATTAAAGTTGTAATCATTTGAGAATAAAGTCAAAATTACTAGAATAAAGTTGAAATTTTCAAGAAATAGTCAAAATTATGAGAATAAAGTCAAAACATTTTGAGAATAAAGTCAAAATTACGAGAATAAAGCACTTTGTGCATTGTAGCTTTGAAAGTGCTATGTAAATCAAATTTTACGTACTAAATGTTTCAAGAATAAAGTCTAAATGTTTTGAGAATAAGTCTAAATGAGAAGTCGAAATTACGAGAATAAGGTTGAAATATTTCAAGAATAAAATCGAAAGGTTTTGAGAATAAAATCAAAATATTTTGAGAATAAAATCGAAATATTTTGAGAATAAAGTCAAAATGTTTCGAGAATAAAGTCAAAATTACAAGAATAAAGTCAAACTGTTTTGAGAATAAAATCGAAATGTTTTGAGAATAAAATCGAAATGTTTTGAGATTAAAGTCGAGATTACAATAGTGAAGTCAGAATATTTTGAGAATAAAGTCAAAATACTTAAAGAATAAAGTCAAAATTGCAAGAATAAAGTCTAAACGTTTTGAGAATAAAATCAAAATATTTTGAGAATGAAGACAAAATGTTTTGAGAATAAAGTCAAAACAATTAGAGAATAAATTCGAATTGTTTCGAGAATAAAGTCTGAATTACGAGAATAAAGTCAAATGTTTCGGGAATAAAGTCGGAATTACAAGAATAAAGCAGAAATTAAATTGTAGCAATTAAAGTTCATATTTTGAGAGTATAGCCTGTGCATGCAAATGGCCTGGATTAGGAGCACCGGGAGAAGTTGCCAGGCCACTGGAATTTATTTGAATATATGTGGGACTATTATCATGTGTTATACTTGCAGGGACAATATGCTTGGAAATAATATTTCACATCTTCGATCGTATTCGTTAGGCCTATTTGTAGCGCGTCAGTCACCCAATAATAGCAATAAGCTTTGTGCTTTTGGTACTTTTAATATAAAACAAAATCTCAAAAAAAATGTGTCTTACAATAATGCTCTTCACGCTCTTTAATGTGGCATGACAGATCGCTGTATTAATGTGAATCAATCATCTTTTCATTACAATGAGACATTCGTTTCATTAAATTGTGTTTTTTGAGGTATATAAGTGACTATTCACAAGCTGTTTTATTCACAGTACAATGCAATAAATAATTGGACACCCAGTGATCGCATTATATGACTTTAATCTCGTAATTGCTACAAATTAATTCTCATAATATTGACTTTATTCTCAAAATATTTTGAATTTATTCTCAAAACGTTGACTTCATTCTTAAAACATTTCAGCTTTATTTTTTATACTTTCGACTTTATTTTTGAAATATTACGACTTTATTCTCGTAATATTTTTTGAAGTTTTTGCTTTATTCTCGAAATATTACGACTTTAATCTTTAACGTGGCACTAAAACACCATTGCATTATAGAGGAAAAATGTTCTTTATATAAAAAAAAGATAGTTCACTGAAAGGTTCTTTGGGAACCAAAAATGGCTCTTCTATGGCACTGCTAAGAAAACACCCTTCTGTAAACTTTATTTTTAAGAGCGTATGCATCCATATCTACCAAACAATCCATCCATACCAAACAAAATGAGCGAAGTATCAATAAATGTCTTATTTCAGCAAGGTTGTTATTAAATAAACTGTTAAAACCAGTGGATTATATACTTGACTGTAAGACACTTTACTGCTATGGTTTACAGTTGCTTGAAGTATTTTTTATTTTGTGTCAAATTGTCATTAAAAAAAGGGGGAAGGAAGGTACTGGCCAAACATTGAGCAACCAAAGTGTCTCATTGAATTCAATGCAAATAATGCAAATGGTTATTTTATCATTATATTTTAATGAACTTAGCTTTTTTCATTTTTATTCTGCAACGGTAAGACCACAAGCTGTAAATATCCACGCACTTGAATAACAAGTTTTGCCTTTAATAGCTTTATATGTAACTTTGTATGCATCATGTACACAAATATTTTTTTCGCTGCTTTATTTTTAATTCATTGGCAGCTGTGCTAGTGCGAACCAATAGAACATGGTACTGTAAAGGATTTTCTTGCAATTAAAGCTGTGCCAGACCAACTGTGGTGTAGTTATTGATATTCAACTAATCATAATAATCATTTTATCCTCAGCGGCGCCTCTAGCGGTCAGATTACGTTTGCTGTTTTCAAGCTTTGGTCAGTTTGAATGACTCGGTTCACTCGGAAGGATCGTTCGAATCGAACCTGTTCAAAACGCGATTCAATCGAGTCGGACTTACAAATACAAACGCTTTTACTCCTACTAAAGCCTTTCTTAGAAAATATAAGTCAGATATTGACGTGAACTGCAGTTTCTGTCATTTCTCTGAAGAAGACTTCATTTGTTTTGGCAAAGCTACTATACAGAAAAATTTTGGTCAGATTTTTAAATGTTTATTCAGTCTTATTTTGTAAGTGACTTTCTTTGGGTTATTTGAATTCTCAAAAGAGAATATAGGGGAATGTTACATCAATTTGTGTTCGCTGTTGGTTAAATGTCACATTCATGAACAAAAGTTTACTGGCTCTGAACCTCTTTTTTCTTTATTCAAAGTGGACTTAGACAAGTATATAGAAACTATCCAAAGTTCTGTTAATTTGAAAGCATTGAAAATTGTATCTTTATATTCGTCCTTTGTGTCTCCTTGAGATGTTATTGTATTTTCCTTTTTATCCTGGCAACAAGTCTGTATATTTTTGTCTTTCTTTTATTTGGTCTTTTTTTTTCTTTAATTGTACTGTCTTAATTGTTTGATTGTTGTACTGTTTAATAAAAAAAATAAAATAAAATAATAATAATAATAATAATAATAAATACAAACGCTTCGCGACTCGGTTCGCGCGAATCACCAAGAAGAACCGATTCGTTTGAACGATTTGTTGGCGAATCGAACGCCAGCTCCGCTGTTCTTTGTCCTCGCGGTGACTGACTGCATATGATCCCGCTGAATGTACATTATTTATTCATCCGTTTACAGTCTGTATTCATCAAACAGAAGATCTGAAGGATGGTGTTAGTTCATGTCGGATATTTGGTTCTTCCTGTCTTTGGCTCAGTGAGAAATAGAGGTATTTATAACACATTATTTCACGATCAGATCACATCTGAGGGCCCTTTGCTTGTTTAGTGCATGATTATTAAACCCATGACTGATCTGTATGCTGCTGTACGTCCTTACTAAAGGAAATTTCTAATAAAATTTAAAAAAAGGCGATTTTCTTTAGCGAATCACAGAGGTTTGATTCGGGTCTGAGTTAACGTTAATCTGTTACATTAGCTAGCCGAGCGAAGGACGCGTTGCGCGTCAGATTTTAGTTTAAAATGCGTTTAAAATCAATCAATTGGCTCATGTGAAGGGAATTCGGTTTATTTGACAGATTGTCCATTCGTTTTATCGTGTATTTGAGCGCTGTATGTATTTGCTGGGGTTTATTTGTGAGGTTTGGTTTTTACCTCAGAAAGCTAAAGATGCTAATTCAGGCCTGAGCTTAACGGACAACAAATAAAACGTCAACACATCGACTAGCGTCATTAAACGCTCGTTTGTTTTACATATAAGCGTTTTGGCTAGGTCTGTCTCAGCCAAACAGCACCCACAGTTCATCAAGGATTATTTCCCGCAATTATCGTTGAGGCGAGCTGCTAACTTTTACCTCCATCACTGATTTCATGAAGCTTTTTTGATTTCTGTTTTCTGATCTTCTGTCTCATAGTTTGATTTCATGTGCTTTATTTCTGTTCTTATCTCCTGTCTCATAGTCTATGGAGGCTGAATCTACATTCTGCATTATCAGATCATTGTGTTTTAATGATCATCTGTGTTCTGATCCCTCCTCATTTCCTATTTCCATCAGAAGACGACAAACATCTCAGATCTGCTCCCTTCCTGAGAACCAAAAACACACACTAAAACCAGAGCTAACCACACATTTAGAGCATTTACAACTACTGTGTCTATGTCAAGTGCTGTAGTTTAACCCACATCAGTAGCTCTAGAAGAGTGACTCATGTATGTCCCATCCAGCTTTTGGTAGTCAACATGTATGTAAATTCCTGTAAAATGGATGCATTTTGTGCTCGGATGATCACCGAACCCACAAACCTTTAGCCGTCACCCGCATAACGTGTGCTTCATCCATCGCCCTTCTGATTTTACACGATCATTCACAATCATGTTTAGAGGACAAGCAAAAAAACAACAGACAAATGAAGTAACACGCTAGCTAACTAACTGACGATTGGCTACGAATGTCCAAATTGCGTCCAAAATGCCATCCATTTGGCAGGGATGTTGATTTCCTGCACTGCTACTGAGATCCTCTATTAGAGCAATGCAAATGTCTATTGTTTGGTTGTGGTTTCTCTACCTTTTGTTCTGGTAATAGACTTCAGTGCATGAATCACATTTATTATTATTATTATTATTATCCATATTATTTTGATTCTACATTGAATAGACTCCAATGTAATCTTTCTGTAGTAAAGATGTACCCTGCTGTACTGTAATGTGCTGTAGCCGATGCATCTGCTCATTGGATGTTGCTTTTGTTCTGTTAACCCTGTACTGAGCATGGTGGGCCTTGCTATTGGTCAATGTTGTTTTATTTGTTGCATGGACTTATTATTATGACACAAATCCACATATACTAATATTTTTCAATAAAGAATATAGTATTTTTCCTAACCTCCAGTGTGCTTCTTGCTGATTTCCATTTATTGTCTCCCCCCACCTCCTCCCTCTGCTGTGACCGATAGACTGATTTCCTCGCTTTTTTTCATCATGAGACCTCAATGAGTTGATCCGCGGTCATTTACGCTCATCGCTGAGGCACTTGAAGGCGCAGTGTGCGTTCACCGCAACCGTAGACGTCCACAACCAAACCAAATCCTATTAGATCCATTCCTTTAACGCTGCACCTTCAAGTCTTCTCACGGTAAATGACTCGGATGCAATGTAAACGTGGCCTTTCTCTGTGGTGTGTCCAGGTATCCACACATTTCATCTCTGTGATTGAATCTTCTCCCACTAACACACACGGAGCGATGGGCATTGCCTGTTTCTCCGTGTGGCGACGACACATTATCCTGGTGATTTAGGCTTATGTGTTTCCGATTCCTTCATTCTGAAGCCTAGAGTGGAGAGATGGGTAATTCCGCTTTTCCGCGTCTCATGTTTTCCCATTTCCGCTATGATATGAGTGTCCTCAAACCCATAAAGTGGTGCATTGATTCATTTCCTCACTCATTTGTTGTCTTGTAAGTAGCCAGCAGATACCTACATCACAACAAAACAAACTCAGTCTCAATCCATGTTGCAAACACTCACCTGTCTTTTGTTACTAAGCAGTACTTCTGAACGAAGGGCATTTAACTTCTATGCAATCACGAGTTACGTTCCTTCCCGAAATGCCAGGACTTCTAATCAAGTGTAATTGTTGCTCTATAATAAGCATGCTATAACTGCATGTCTTGCCCCTGCACCAGCAAAAAAAGCCTTGGGTTCCTGAGATTTCTGCTGCTTCTGATGTCATTTCGGTTAATCATTCCACTTAGAGAAATCACAGTAAACATGTTCCTAAGAATCAAGAGTCTTAGAATGACATTTCTATCCATCAGTCAGATTCCAGACTTCAACGTTCTAATTTTGTTGAGTTTTAGCCTGCGATTGTTGTTCCAGAACCAATAGAAGATGTTGATTCAGGAAGGTCTATTCATTTAGATGTCATTGGCTTTGAGATTTTGTTTTGCAAGCGCATGGATACTGCCTCGCAAAATAGTTCCCACACATGTATCCAACGTTCTGTCATTGGAAAATGCAAATCCCTTCATTGACAGGATAACTGCTCGCATAAAAATATACAGCAGCTTCGGACTAAATCCAGAGCACTGAGACGTTTACTACTCCCTCAGACTTTTGGCTGAGAACCTAAAGCAGCTGTGGATTCCTTCAGCTGTCCAGGAACTCCATCTCACAGTCTGCTTTTGGTAGTCGCTAAATTACACTAGAGCATTCACATCTGCTGGGCCGAGGCGAGGAAACACTTCTGTTCACACAACTGTAGAATCCAGTTGATATATGCATGATTATTTCCCAAAACCAGTCAAACACAGCCAATTCAATTGGACTGCTTAATCACAAAGTAACCTGTCAAGAAAAGTTCAGACTTTAGGGAAGTCATTGATGGATCTGATGATAAGAAAGAGTCATATCCATCAGGATGTTCTACCAACACTAAGTTTAGGGTTAGTGGTCTATTTTTTAGTGCTTTGTAATCTTTGTCTTTAGGTGCTTCATTAGTTCGGGAACTAGTTGGGAACAGCACATCGTTTGGTTTCCAAAAGGGCAAGAACCGTATTCTACAAAGAAGTGACTACCTGAAAAGCTCAATTATCAATCAGGACGCTCTACCAACACTAAGTTTAATGTTAGTGGTTCATATTTTAGTGCTTTGTGGTCTTTATCTTTAGGTTTGGGAACTAGTTGGAAACCATGCAGTTTGGTTTCCAAAAGAGCAAGAACCGTATTCTACAAAGTGACTACTTGAAAAGATCAATTATCAATCAGGATGCTCTAACAGCACTAAGTTTAGGGCTAGCTGTCCATATTTTAGTGCTTTGTAATCTTTTAGGTTTGGGAACTAGTTGGAAACCACACATCGTTTGGTTTCCAAAAGAGCAAGAACCATATTCTACAAAGAAGTGACTACCTGAAAAGCTCAATTATCAATCAGGATGCTCTACCAACACAAAGTTTAATGTTAGTGGTTTATATTTTAGTGCTTTGTAATCTTTGTCTTTAGGTGCTTCATTAGTTCGGGAACTAGTTGGGAACAACACATCGTTTGGTTTCCAAAAGGGCAAGAACCGTATTCTACAAAGAAGTGACTACCTGAAAAGCTCAATTATCAATCAGGACGCTCTACCAACACTAAGTTTAATGTTAGTGGTTCATATTTTAGTGCTTTGTGGTCTTTATCTTTAGGTTTGGGAACTAGTTGGAAACCATGCAGTTTGGTTTCCAAAAGAGCAAGAACCGTATTCTACAAAGTGACTACTTGAAAAGATCAATTATCAATCAGGATGCTCTAACAGCACTAAGTTTAGGGCTAGCTGTCCATATTTTAGTGCTTTGTAATCTTTTAGGTTTGGGAACTAGTTGGAAACCACACATCGTTTGGTTTCCAAAAGAGCAAGAACCATATTCTACAAAGAAGTGACTACCTGAAAAGCTCAATTATCAATCAGGATGCTCTACCAACACTAAGTTTAATGTTAGTGGTTTATATTTTAGTGCTTTGTAATATTTTAGGTTTAGGAACTAGTTGGAAACCACACATCTTTTGGTTTCCAAAAGAGCAAGAACAGTATTCTACAAAGAAGTGACTACCCGAAAAGTTCAGTTATCCATCAGGATGCTCTACCAACACTAAGTTTAATGTTAGTAGTTTATATTTTAGTGCTTTGTAGTCTGTATCTTTAGGTTTGGGAACTAGTTGGAAACACACATCGTTTGGTTTCCAAAAGAGCAAGAACTGTATTCTACAAAGTGACTACTTGAATAGTTCAATTATCTATCAGGGTGCTCAAGTTTAGGGTTAGTGGTCAATCTTTTAGTGCTTTGTAATCTTTGTCTTTAGGTGCTTCATTAGTTTGGGAACTAGTTGGAAATCACGCATAGTTTGGTTTCCGAAAGAGCAAGAACAGTGTTCTACAAAGAAGTGACTACCTGAAAAGCTCAACTATCCATCAGGATGCTCTACCAACACTAAGTTTAGAGTTAGCTGTCCATATTTTAGTGCTTTGTAATCTTTTAGGTTTGGGAACTAGTTGGAAACCACACATAGTTTGGTTTCCAATAGAGCAAGAACCGTATTCTACAAAGAAGTGACTACCAGAAAAGTGCAATTATCAATCATGATGTTCTACCAACACCACGTTTAGGGCTAGTTGTCAATATTTTAGTGCTTTGTAATCTTTATCTTTAGTTTTGTGATTTATTGGTATGGGAACTAGTTGGAGACCACACATTGTTGGTTTCCAAAAGAGCAAGAATGGTATTCTACAAAGAAGTCACTACCTGAAGAGCTTAATTACCCTTCAGGATGTTCTACCAACACTAAGTTTAGGGTTAGTTGTCCATATTTTAGTGCTTTGTAATCTTTATCTTTAGATTTGGGAACTAGTTGGAAACCACACAGTTTGATTTCCAAAAGTGCAAGAACCATACCTGAAGTGTTTAATTATCCATCAGGATGTTCTACCAACACCAAGTTTAGGGTTAGTTGTCAGTATTTTAGTGCTTTATAATCCATATCTTTAGGTTTGTGCTTTTTTGGTTTGGGAACTAGTTGGAAATCACACATCATTTGGTTTCCAAAAGAGCAACAACTGTATTCTACAAAGAAGTGACTTCCTGAAAAGTTCAATTATCCATCAGGATGCTCTACCAACAATAAGTTTAGGGTTAGCTGTCCATATTTTAGTGCTTTGTAATCTTTATCCTTGGTTTTGTGCTTTATTGGTATAGGAACTAATTGGAGACCACACATTGTTAGGTTTCCAAAAGAGCAAGAATGGTATTCTACAAAGAAGTCACTACCTGAAGAGCTTAATTACCCTTCAGGATGTTCTACCAACACTGAGTTTAGGGTTAGTTGTCAATATTTTAGTGCTTTGTAATTTTTGTCTTTAGGTTTGGGAACTGGTTGGAAACCACACATCATTTGGTTTCCAAAAAAGCAAGAATGGTATTCTACAAAGAATACCATTACAAAGTTTAGGGTTAGTGGTGTATATTTTAGTGTTTTGTAGGTTTGGGAACTAGTTGGAAACAACACATCGTTTGTGAGCAAGAACCGTATTCTACAAAGAAGTGACTACCTGAAAAGCTCAACTGCCATATTTTAGTGCTTTGTAATCTTTATCCTTAGTTTTGTGCTTTATTGGTTTGGGAACTAGTTGGAAACCACACATAGTTTGGTTTCCAAAAGAGCAAGAACTGTGCTCTACAAAGAAGTGACTACCTGAAAAGCTCAATTATCCATCAGAATGCTCTACCAACACCAAGTTTAGGGTTAGCTGTCAGTATTTTAGTGCTTTGTAATCTTTATCCTTAGTTTTGTGCTTTATTGGTTTGGGAACTAGTTGGAAACCACACATTGTTTGGTTTCCAAAAGATCAAGAATGGTATTCTACAAAGAAGTGACTACCTAAGAAGTTCAATTATGCATCAAAATGCTCTATCAACACCACGTTTAGGGTTAGTGGTCTATAGTTTAGTGCTTTGTAATCTGTTTGGTTTGGGAACTAGTTGGAAACCACACATAGTTTGGTTTCCGAAAGAGCAAAAATCTTATTCTACAAAGAAGTGGCTATATAAAAAGTTCAATTATCCATCAGGATATTCTACCAACATAAAGTTTAGGGTTAGTGGTCAATATTTTAGTGCTTTGTATTCCTCATCTTTAGCTTTGTGCTTTATTGGTTTTGGAACTTGATGGAAACCACAAATAGTTTGGTTTCCAAAAGAGCAAGTACCGTATTCTATAAAAAGTGACTACCTGAAAAGCTCAATTATCAATCAGGATGTTCTAACAACACAAAGATTAGGGTTAGTGGTCTATGTTTTAGTGCTTTGTAATCTTTGTCTTTAGTTTTGTGCTTTTTTTGGTTTGGCAACTATTTAGAAACCACACATAGTTTGGTTTCCAAAAGAGCAACAACCGTATTCTACAATGACATAAACACCTGAGAAGTTCAATGGCCTGTTGCATAAACTTTTTAGACTAGTCTTACAAGACTGTCATCAAACTTTTCTCCAAGACTGGTTATAACCTTTTTAGATCAGTTACTTACTGATAAAGGCCGTATGACCAAAATATTGTGAAAAAATCCATTTCAGATATGGTTGCAAGTATGAATAGTGTGTGAAATGTATTTGTTTTTGTATCATTTGAACATTGAAATGTAAAACTGGCTTGGCTAATTGCCAGTTGGTAAGACTAGTTAGGACAAGTGTTTATGCAACTGGCCACATGACTCATAACCAGTTAATATTTGTCACCCTGGACCACAAAACCAGTCTTAAGTAGCACAGGTATATTGGGTATGTCATTCGGGTCAAAATGATAGATTTTTCCTTAATGCCAAAAATCATTAGGCATTAAAGATCCTGTTCCATGTAGATTTTTAGTACATTTCCTACTGTAAATATATCAAAACTTAATTTTTGATTCTTAATATGCATTGCTAAGAGCTTCATTTGGACAACTTTAAAGGAAATTTTCTCAGTATTTAGATTTTGTTTTGCACCCTCAGATATTAGATTTTCAAATGGTAGTATCTCAACCAAATGTTGTCCTATCCTAACAGACCCTAACAGCGTATTTATTCAGCTTTCAATATGATGTCTCAATCTCAATTTTAAAGAATTGACCCTTATGACTGGTTTTGTGATCCAAGGTCACATCTGCCATGTGAACTACACTTATGTATCATGCTATTGGAACTATTTAAGATGGAAAAAATAGGGGTATTATATTGTTGTAGAGTAACAAAGTGTTTGGTTAGAAGAAAAAGAAACTAAAATTGGACAACTGCACACAAAATGTGAGAGGTTGAACTAGTTGCAAGTCTAGATATTTACATAAAGGTCTTCAGTTCGGTTCCCAATCCTTAACACTAACTGTGTGAACATAGAGACCAACAGATTAACGTAAACACGCTGTTCGAACGCAATCCGCTCACCTTCACTCTTCATTTCCCATCACACCCCACTGCTGATGATTGATTTCTTCTGGAAGTTCAGGAGAGGAGGGCGGCCGGCCTCCAGCGGCGGTTTAGTCCCATTCATAATTGGCTCTAATGTCATTGTTGTTGCAGGATCTCATTTTAACAGGCATCAGCACAGTCATGCTACCTCTTGCCGGCATTTCCACGTAGGCCCCCAGGCCCAGATCCCTGTTGATTTCCCAATGCCCCATCCAGGACAATCTCAGACGGGAATGAGCCATCACCTCGGCCCCGCGCACCAGCCAGCCGCGGCGTTACATCCACCCCTCAACCACATACCAGCGCCACCGTTCCAGGACATCCCGGCCCCGCCCTTCCTACCTCAGGCTTTACACCAGCAATACCTCATCCAGCAGCAGATCCTGGAGGCCCAGCACAGGAGGATACTTCCACAGCCCAGGTATGACCGTAATCAACCACACTTCTCGAGTTCGCCTTCTCGTCCAGTCTAAATAGTTATTGGTAAACAATCTTGTTTTTGATGTCCTCATTGGAGACTCCACTCCAAAGCTTGGCTTGAGCTCTAGAGTTTAACCTATTGTGGTACTACATAGAGGGAGAATGGCAGAAATAGAGGAGGAGATGGGGAGGTGGAGAGATGCTGGAATACTTGTTGCTGGAAAGGCACAATAAGGCAATGAGAGGCACCTTTTTTGAATAGCCTGAAGTTGAAAAAAATGCAGATGCCTTATTTTGGTGACTTTAAAAAAAAAAGCAGTGCGCAGTGTTTTTTTATGTTGCTAGGAAACCATCAAAACAACGCCGAGCAGAATAGCGCTCGACGTCATTGCATTTTTTCCATTGTCCAATCGAATGAATGGAGAGGCGGGCCTTTCCCGGGGCGCATAAACAGCGCGCAGAAAGCTCACTGCCAATAGAAAACTATTCAAAAAAGGTGCCTTCTTTGGCAAAAAAATGCATTCTGTCTGATCGGGGGCCTTATTGTTTTTTTATGTTGCTAGGAAACCATCAAAACAGCAGCCTAATCAAAGTCTAATCAAAGCAAGTGCTCTAAAATCTTTGGTTTTTGCTGTTAAGTAAACTGTCATATTAGCTAAATCCTTAAAAAATACAGCTCCAGGTAACCCGCGACAGACACCAAAAGTTTCTCCTCCATTATTGCAGTCTCTGGACTTTCTAAGCAATGGTAAGCTTTCTTCAACGCAACAGAAAGGCAGCATGTATTATATCACAAAATTATTTCCTACACTTTACCTTTACCCCCAAAACCAGTCTTAAGTAGCACAGGTATATTTGTAGCAACAGTCAACAATACATTGCATGGGTCAAAATGATCTTTTTCTCTTTTATGCCAAAAAATCATTAGGATATAAGTAAGGATCATGTTCCAAATTTGTAGATTTCCTACCATAAATATATCAAAACTTAATTTTTGAATAGTAATATGCATTGCAAAGAACTTCATTTGGACAACTTTTAAAGGTGATTCAGATTCCAGATTTTCAAATAGTTGTATCTCAGGCAAATAGCTTATTCATTCAGATTTTAGATGATGTATAAATCTCAAAATTAAAAAAACAAAAACTGGCCCTTATTACTGGTTTTGTGGTCCAGGGTCACATATACAGTATGCTCATCAGTGTTGGGGAAAGTTACTTTTAAAAGTAATGCATTACAATATTGCGGTACTCTATAAAAAAGTAACTTATTCTGTTACTTAGTTACTTTTTATGGAAAGTAATGCGTTACATTACTTTTGCGCTACATTTTAAATCTGGACAGGGCTTGTTTGTTTGTTTTTAATATAAAAAAGTGTTTTAGCACTGTAGGAAAAGAAAGTTAAACACTCTTCAGTAATGAGAAGAAAAACTTACTTAGAATTTTTGTCTTGTTTCTAGCCAAAATATCTAAAACTTCTTAAATCATGAAGAATTTTCTAGACAAGTAAAAATTATTGCCTTGTTTTTTTCTGAAAACAAGTCAAAATTAAGTTTGGTAATCTCCCAATGGTGCAAGCAAAATAATCTTGTTTTCTGTTTGAAATAAGATTTTTTTTTTTTTTTTTTTTTGCTTACCCCATTGGCAGATTATTTTGCTTGTTCTAAGCAAAAACAAACTTAATTTTGACTTGTTTTTTCTGAAAACAAAAAAATAATTATTTACTTGTCTAGAAAATCCTTCTTGATTTGAGATTTATTTTATTTTAATTTTTTTTGGCTGGAAACAAGACAAAAAATCTAAGTAAGAAAAGTATTTTTGCAGTGTACGGTTGAAATGGATCAACAAAGATCAGCAGCAAAGTCATTGGTTAATAAAACTGAATTAAATACATTAAGGAAACAAAAAGTAACTGACGTTACTTTTTTGAAAAAGTAAGATATTTTCTTGGAAATTAAAAAGTAATGTGTTACTAATACTTTACTAGTTACTTGAAAAAAGTAATATTATTACGTAATTTGCGTTACTTGGCTTTTCCTAATGTATCGTTTCAGACTAGTGGAAAGAAAACATCCAAAATAAATGTAAATAATAAAGTAAAATAAATAAATTTGTGCTTT
The DNA here is from genome assembly GCA_033026305.1 of Cirrhinus molitorella. NCBI lineage: Eukaryota > Metazoa > Chordata > Actinopteri > Cypriniformes > Cyprinidae > Cirrhinus > Cirrhinus molitorella. Next base: position 40,271,645 of record CM065125.1, on the reverse strand, counting down.
TTTGATTGCACTCTTTTCTCCACTTCAGCAGCACTTACATACACATTTTAGTTTTATTTTTGTCTGTATTCTAAAGGATTTTACAGTTCTGTTTTTCATTCCTAAAAACAAGGTTGAAAATGTATTTTCTAATGTGTAGAGTGAAAATCCAAAATCCCCTTTGGAAAATCAAATCACTATTATACTTTAACTTTAATATGCCAACCAAATCAAACAAGAATTTCTAACCTTCAGTGTTTAGACTTATGTTCTCGAAATGGATCCAAATGAGTGCAAAGCTTGCAATAAAAATGCAAAAAAAGTTTGCCATTTTCTAATGTAATCAATCATCTAGGAGAAGTATGGTGACATCTATCGTTTAATTTTTATTCACTATTCCCTATTGACCTGTAGTCTTGCCTTATTGCATTTTCCATGTCTTACTGAGAAACATTCAGTGCTTATTTTCATATCCAAACTGGTAAAATATTTGTTTTTCTTGTATAATTGGCATAATCAGAGACTTTCGTCCAGCTGACTTATTTCGTCAATTTTTCCAGCAGACATGCTCAAGACCGAACCCTTCCCCATCCGCAGACCCTGCGGCCGCCGTACGAATACCCGCCATCCATTCACATTCCCCCACCACCGCCGGTGCCGCAGCAGCCACGCTACCTTGCCGAAGGAACAGACTGGTACATCTACGTTCAGTGACTTGATAAACTAGTACTCTGTTTGGTTTTGATCAGCTGACGTTGTTCCTGTGTTTGCATTCAGGGACCTGAGTGTGGATCCAGGCCTGCCGCAGTACCATGTCTCTCCCCTCACTCAACACTATCAGCATTACCTGACCTCTCCACGACTGCATCACTTCCCCAGGAACACCACCTCGGCACAAGTGGTCAGTCTGTGCCTTTTGAATTCACTGCAATTCAGTCACTTTTTCTTGTATGCACATGTACGCTTTTATCCAAAGCAGTGGTGTATAAAGCACCTGAAAGCCATACTTAAGTAAAAGCACAGATATCTTACCAGAAAATGACTTTGGTAGAAGTTGAAGTCACTGTTTAGAATATTACTTGAGTAAAAGTCTTAAAGTATGTGATATTTATTGTATTTAAGTACAAAAGGTATTTTTTAAATCTCAAACATACTTAAGTATTGAAAATAAAAGTACAAGTAAATGCAAAATGGAAAAGAAGCAGTAACGAATATGCTATTATTATTATTATTATTATTATCCTTTATTTAACCAGGGGAAGTCATATTGAGACTATAGACTCTTTTTCAAATGCTCCCTGGCCAAGAAAGGCAGCACTTAAAAACTGTAAAAAAAAAAAAAATAGAATAGTAAAGGAGAAAAACATCACGAAAAACATACCACAACACCTAACAAAGACAAAAGTTAAATACAACAACAAACAAAATATAACACAATAACATAAGTACATTTTACAACATAAATCCTTATACAAAAAAACAACAACAACCTATATACAATCACACTTATAGCTGAAGGTTTCTGTGACATATAATTTAAAAGCATTAAATGGGATAATATTGCTTAACTTCAACTGATTCTGCAAAGCATTCCAAGTTAAGGGAGCATTGTAACGGAAAGGGGAAATTGTTTTCCCAAATTCAGGTTTTTCAGCAGGTATAGTAAATAGAATCCTATTCTTAGACCTAAGATGGTATCTATTGCTATCAGAAATGTATCAGAGTAAAAGTATACAGTTTAATTAGGAAATGTAGTGGAGTAAAAGTAAAAGTAGGTTGAAATATAAAAACTCAAGTACAGTACAGATAAAATATACTTAAGTGCTGTAACAAAGTATTATTGACCACACCACTGATCCAAAGTAACATGTTCATGCATTCTTTGGAAATCAAACCAATGACTTCTTAAAGTGCAAAAATCTACTTCATTGATGTTTGTATGTTGATTAAAGAATTAGTTCACTTCAAGCACAAAAATGTACAGATAATTTACTCACCCCCTTGTCATCCAAGATGTTCATGTCTTGCTTTCTTTAGTAGTAAACAAATAGTTTTTTGAGGAAAACATTTCAGTTACTCCAACTTCAAATTCATCCTACATCGCTGCAGAAGTACAGGCCATGTGTTTACAAAGTAAACATGCAACGATGTTCAAACAGCGATTTTGAAGTTGGAGGAGAAAATGAGATGGGAGTTTTTCGACGTACCCTAACTGTATTGAATCAGAGTGCATAGAGGACACATGCGCATTGCAGAGCCAGACAAATGAGCATTTATGGTTAAAAAATGTATAAATATGAATTTATTTAAGAAAATTACTAATCGTTTTGTTAGATAAGACTCTTCTTCCTAAGCTGGGATCGTTTAGAGCCCTTTGAAGCTGCATTTAAACACTGTTTTAGAACTTCAAACTTGCAGGCACCATAGAAGTCCACTATATGGAGAAATGTTTTCCTCAAAAAACTAATCCTTTAATGGTGTTGTCCTACACAGGTTGTCCATGAGATCAGAAACTACCCATATCCTCAGTTACATCTGCTGGCTCTCCAAAGCCTCAGTCCTTCTCGCCATGCGTCTGCTGTGCGGGAGAGTTACGAGGTACTGTCACACTTGGCGTTTTTTAGTCACACATGTTCATTATTATTGTGCCGTCATGTAATGTGGTGTGTTTCCATGTTGCTTTGATTCCAGGAGCTCCTGCAGTTGGAGGACAGACTGGGAAATGTGAACAGAGGGGCTGTGCAGACCACCATCGAGAGGTTTACCTTTCCTCACAAGTATAAAAAGGTAAAACCATAGCTGTACAATGGCTTTTATAAAAGTTCCACCCATGTTATTGGTCAAGACATCCTTGCAAAATTACATTCTTGTCCTCCTGTTGTGTTGGGGTTAATTACTTTGAGCTACTACTTGAAATTATTCTCAGTGATTATGAATTTTCTCCTGGCCATGAGTTTGCATGCAAAGATTCGACACACAGCGGTGTTTTGGAAAGACTGTTTTTGGTTGCACTGGTGTTTAGGTCAAATCAAGGCTCCATGGGTTTCCATGCAGTTCACCAAAAAAATCCACTTTGAACAAACCATTTGCTGGAGAATTCATTTTTAACATGTGACATTTTTACTATTGACTCCTGGGGCCAGTTGCATAAACCTAGCCTCTATGTTAAGACAGTGTCTTAAGTACTAGTTTGACCAACTATCAGTTAACCAAAGGGTAATCAGTCTTATTTTTTGGATTCAACTTAGACTAATCTACATTTTTCTTTAACTGAATTAGAACAATTATGACCAGTCTTAAAGAAAAAATCAGCTGACTAACTTTTTAAGACTAGTCTAAACCTTTTATGCAACCAGCCCCTGGTTGAATTTAAAGTAATAGTTCCTACAAGCATTCTAGGTGTATATGACTTCCTTCTTTCAGACAAATGCAATTGGAGTTTATTAAAAATGATCCTGCCACTTGGGGAACGAATCATTTGTGAAAAAAATAAAAAAATAAAAAATAACAAGAATTATTAGTGAACAAAAGAAGCATTAAGAGATTTTTCCCCTTGGTCATGAGTTTGCATGCGAATATTCGACACACAGCTGTGTTTTGGAAAGACAATTTACCAAAAATTAACACTTTGAACAAACTTACACTTGCTGGGGAATACATTTTTTATATGTTACGTTTTTACTTGACTCCTGTTTGAATTTAAAGGGATCATTCACCCAAAAATGAAAATGAGCCCATTATTTACTCACCCTCCAGGCATAGGTGTTTATGACTTCCTTGTTTCAGACGAATGCAATCGGAGTTATAGGAGCAAAGGAAGCAAAGTTTCCTTACTTTTGGAAAGGAAAGCCAGTCTCCTCTTGGTTTATATAGAAATCTTCTGACATTTTTCTTTACAAATCCTCATTTTGTAATTCTAATTTGTGACTGGTGATGTGTTAACCTCTCTCCACGATGCGTTCGCGTTTGTCACTTCTGAGCAGTGTGTACTTGATTGGACTTGTTTTGAACTAATGAAGAGAAACACCCACCCCATGCCGTTATAACACGTGGAAATGCCAGGATAATTTGTAATATAACTCTGATTATATTCGTCTGAAAGAAGGAAGTCATATTCATCTAGGATGCCTGGAGGGTGAGTAAATAATGGGCTAATTTTCATTTTTGGGTGAACTTGGCCCTCTTTGTTTAAGAGTCACACTTACCTTCTTTGCGCTTCTCTGAGTTTTCGTATTTTTTTGCATTTTCCATTCATTTCCTATGTCAGTTATTTTTGACCACGAAGAAGTCAAGTGTGACTATTTTTTTTTTGACCCTTTTAAGTAGCCCAATCATGCCCATGATGTTTTTGTGTGTTCACACACTGCTACAAGTCACCAAGTGTCGTCTCATTTTGATGAAGCTATGATTTTTAGCATTTTTAAATATATAAATTTTGGTCAAAAGTGACTGTAGAGGGTCAGCGGGTTAAGTGTAAGTTTCTTTTGGATAAAGAAACCATATGCTAAAAGACTGATCTTGTGGTTTATAGAGAAGACCTCTAGAGCTGAAGATCGGCATGGATGAAGAGGAGCTCGACACGGATGAGAAATGCACAATATGCCTCTCGATGCTTGAAGATGGAGAGGACGTCAGGTAGTTTGACGTTCGATGGTGAAAACTGTGACGTGGTTTATTATCACACAATTCTGACTTGATTTCTCAGAATTTATATTTATTTATTTAAAGAGTTTATATCTTGGAATTCTGACTTTATAACTCACAACTGTGAGTTTATATCATGTAATTGTGACTTTCTCAGAATTGCAAGTTTATATCTCTCAATTCTGACTTTTTAACTCACAATTGTGTGTTAATATCTCATAATTCGGAGAAAAAAGACTGTTATGTTCACAGAATTGCACGTTTATTTCATGCAATTTTGACTTTATTGCTCAGAATTGCAAGTTTATATCACAATTCTGAGTTTATATCACAAAATTTTGATAAAAAAAAGACTAATATGTTCATAAAATTGCAAGTTTCTCACAATTCTGAGAAAAAAACTGATATTCACAGAATTGCAAGTTTATTCCATGCAATTCTGACTTTTTAACTAGCAATTGTGTTTATATCTCAAAATTTTGAGAAAAAAGGCTAATATGTTCACAGAATTGCATGTTTATTTAATGCAATTTTGACTTTATTGCTCAGAATTGCAAGTTTATATCACAATTCTGACTTTATAACTTGCAATTGAGTTTATATCTCAAAATTTCGAGAAAAAAGACTAATATGTTCACAAAATAGCAAGTTACTCACAATTCCGAGGAAAAAAGACTGATATGTTTATAGAATTGTGAGTTTATTTCATGCAATTTTGAATTTATTGCTCATAATTGCAAGCTTAGATCACAATTCTGACTTTATAACTCGCAGTTGATTCTATATCTCAAAATTTTTGAAAAAAAAGACTAATATGTTCACAGAATTGCAAGTTTATTCCATGCAATTCTAACTTTATAACTCACAACTGCAAGTTTATATCATGTAATTGTGACTTAATATCTCACAATTCTGAGACTTAATATCTCACAATTCTGAGAAAAAAAACTGATATGTTCACAGAATTGCAAGTTTATTTCATGCAATTTTGACTTTATTGCTCAGAATTGCAAGTTTATATCACAATTCTGACTTTAGAACTCGTAATTGTGAGTTTATATCTCAAAATTTTGAGACAAAAGACTAATATGTTCACAAAATTGCAAGTTTCTCACAATTCTGAGAAAAAAAACTGATATGTTCACAGAATTGCGAGTTTATTCCATGCAATTCTGACTTTATTGCTCTGAATTGCAAGTTTATATCTCTCAATTCTGACTTTATTCCTCGCAATTCCTCAAAATTTATAGAAAAAAGACTAATATGTTCACAGAATTGCAGGTTTCTCACAATTCTGAGAAAAAAAGACTAATATGTTCACAGAATTGCAAGTTTATTCCATGCAATTCTGACTTTAGAACTCACAATTACGAGTTTATATCATGCAATTGTGACTTTCTCAGAATTGCAAGTTTATATCTCTCAATTCTGACTTTAGAACTCACAATTGTGAGTTAATATCTCACAATTCAGAGAAAAAAGACTGTTATGTTCACAGAATTGCGAGTTCATTCCATGCAATTCTGACTTTATTGCTCAGAATTGCAAGTTTATATCTCTCAATTCTGACTTTATAACTCGCAATTGTGAGTTTATTTCTCAACACATTTTGTTTTTGTTTGTTTTTTCCACAGGAGATTACCCTGCATGCACCTCTTCCATCAGGCTTGTGTTGACCAGTGGCTGGCCACCAATAAGAAGTGTCCCATCTGCAGGGTAGACATTGAGACGCAGTTGTCTCCCGATAGCTGATGTCTCGTGTAGCACTAGCTAGAAGTCCTGTTGTCTTTCTTCGTCCCCTCGTGGGTACTTTGCCAAATGTGTGTCATCTCCATCACCTCTCACCTCTGACCTTTGCCTTCTGAGCCAATTGACGATGTAGAACAGGGAAAAAGAAGAAGAAGAAGAAGAAAAGCGCTGCGGAGAGAGCACATAGAGAAGAGCGAGTCTGTCAATGGTGATGGTTTCAGTCAAAGTGCTCTGTGTGTGTGTTTGTCTCGGATGAAGACCAACCAAATGTTCTCAGTGTTCAGTAGGTCACGGATGAAGCATCACAGCATGAACACCACAAAGCCCGACATATTACGCGTGGTTGGTCATGAACTTTACACGTAGTTGAACGAGTCATTTGTGAAAACAAACAAAAAAAACAACGGGAATCAAAGTCATTAGTGAACGAGAGAAGCGTTAATGACGCTGTGTTTAAAAAAAAAGCTCTGTCGTCGTGTCTGTAATTTTCCGGAGGCGATGCTTGACGTCCGTATGTAACCGTAAGGCCAGGCTTGATATGAACTGTGACAGTCCGCATTTTGTGCTCGTGACGCCTCCGACGCTTAGAAACGTATCCACCAAATGCATGTTGAAGCGAGAGGCTGGGGTTCTTCTGACGAGAGGTCGACGTGCATGAGGACGTTTCCCGCGCCACATTCTGCTAATCCTGAAGACACTGTGTTCTCGACGCGTCTCCACGAGTGAAATATGTACCTTAATGCCTGTAGCACAAGCACACGTTGAATAGTAACGCCATAACTCTGTGTCTCCATTCGCTCTGTGACTCGTGGTCTCGCTTGGTCGTAACAGCAGCATCTGTAGAGTCATAACGTGCATGAAACCTGTTTGCTGCCATTTCTAGAGGACATGACAAGGGAGTAAAGCCATTTGTTTTATAGAAACCAAACATAACTTTTCTAAGCTGTTCTTCATTGATCGCTGTCTTTCTCGTTTGATTTCTTCTTCGTTTTCCTACCGTCGCCAACCTGTGTGCGGGGCTGGTCCAGCTTCTCGACATAAGTAGCTGCAATGCTGGAAAAAAAACAGACAAACAAGTTATTTATTGTCGTCTTAATGTAGCTAGTGGTTATTTTTTTGTAAATGCACTCACTTTCTGAAGAGGTCGTGTTGATTGTTGCTCTTTCCCTGCTTTTGCATTTGCACTCAGTTTCCTTGCGTATCGTGCACTTCATCCAAAAAAAAGAAGAAACGGATAAAAAAAAAACAAATAAACAAGGGAACAGACTTTTTAACAGCACAGTTTGTTTGCGTAACGATAGTTGTTGCCTCACTGACCACTTTCAATGTACGTGACTGTTTTTCCGTAGCATTTCAGATGTCTTTGTAGTACGTTTGACGAAGTAACCTTCTTGACTTTGCTTTCGCAACTTTTCCAGAATCCAAGCGTTCAGCTGCTTGGAAGCCAGGAAGCCGGAAGCGCTTTGTTTTTGATTACAGTGTCAGTGAGCGTCCGCCGTCTTTTCTCATCGTTTGTCTGCGTTTTATTATGGAAGCCCGTTTCCACCACTGAGTAAAAAATAAAGGTAATTGCTTTTTATCTCACAATTCTGACGTTTTTTTTTTTTCTTCAAAATTGCGTTATATAATCTTACAATTTGGGATTTTTCTCAGAACTGTGAGACATAAACTCACAATTGCAACATAATGCAGAATTTCTAGACAAAGTCAGAATTGCAGGTTATAAACTCACAATTGCAAGAAATAAAGTCAGAATTGTGAGACATAAATTCGCAATTCTGACTCTCTTGCAATTGCGACTTTGCATCTCGCAGTTCTTACTTTTTCTTGCAATTTCAAGTTTACAAATCTCACAATTTTGACCTTTTCTCAGAACGTGAGATATAAACAATTGCAAGAAATAAAGTCACATTTGCGAGATATAAACCTGCAATTCTGACCTTTTTCTCGCAATTGCGCAAATGTGAGATATAAACTCGCAATTGTGAGTTATAAAGTCCAGTTCTGAGGAGAAAAACAGACATGATATGTTCACAGAATTGAGAATTTGTGTCTCACAATCAGTCATTTTTATCACACAGTTCTGACTTGATTTCTCAGAATTGCAAGTTTATATCTTGGCATTCTGACTTTATAACTCTAAATTGTGACTTTTCATCTCCCAAATCTCACTTTTTCTCAGAATTGTTACATATAAAGCACAATTGCGACGTATAAACTCACAATTGGGAGAAATAATGTCACATCTGCAAGATATAAACTTGCAATTCTGACCTTTTTCTTGCAATTGCGAGTTTGTATCTAGCAATTCTGACTTTTTTCTTGCAAATGTGAGATATAAACTCGCAAATGTAAGTTATAAAGTCCAGTTCTGAGGAGAAAAACAGGCATGATATGTTCACAGAATTGAGAATTTGTATCTCACAATTCTGACTTTACTCACAATCAGTCATTTTTATCACACAATTCTGAAAAAAAGACTGACATGTTCACAAAATTGCGAGTTTATATCTCTCAATTCTGAGAAAAAAAGACTTCACAGAATTGCAAGTTTATATCTCTCAATTATGGCTTTATAACTCGCAATTTTAGTGTATATCTCACAATTTTGAGAAAAAAAGCTGATATGTTCACAGATTTGCAAGTTTATATCTCTCAATTATGACTTTTTCTCAGAACTGTGAGATATAAAGTCAGATTTGCGAGATATAACCTGCAACTCTGACCTTTTTCTCGTAATTGTGAGTTTATATCTCTCAATTTTGACTTTATAACTCACAATTGTGAGTTTAAGTCACAATTGTGCATTTATATCTCACAATTCTGAGAAAAAAAAGCTGATATGTTCACAGAATTGCAAGTTTATATCATGCAATTTTGGCTTTATAACTTGCAATTGTGAGTTTATATCATGCAAGTGCAACTTTATTTCTCAGAATTGCAAGTTTATATCTCTCAATTTTGACTTTATATCTCACAATTCTGAGAAAAAAAAGCCGATATGTTCACAGAATTGCAAGTTTATATCTCTCAATTCTGACTTTATAACTTGCAATTGCAAGTTTATATCTCACAATTCCGAGAAAAAAAAAATGATATGTTCACATATGTGAGTTTATTTCTCAGAATTGGTCATTTTTATCACATAATTCTGACTTGATTTCTCAGAATTGGGAGTTTATATCTCTCAATTATGACTTTATAACTCGCAATTTTAGTGTATATCTCTCAATTCTGAGAAAAAAAGACTGATATGTTCACAGATTTGCAAGTTTATATCTCTCAATTATGACTTTTTCTCAGAACTGTGAGATATAAAGTCAGATTTGCAAGATATAACCTGCAATTCTGACCTTTTTCTCCTAATTGCGAGTTTATATCTCTCAATTTTGACTTTATATCTCACAATTCTGAGAAAAAAAAGCCGATATGTTCACAGAATTGCAAGTTTATATCTCTCAATTCTGACTTTATAACTTGCAATTGCAAGTTTATATCTCACAATTCCGAGAAAAAAAAAATGATATGTTCACATATGTGAGTTTATTTCTCAGAATTGGTCATTTTTATCACATAATTCTGACTTGATTTCTCAGAATTGGGAGTTTATATCTCTCAATTATGACTTTATAACTCGCAATTTTAGTGTATATCTCTCAATTCTGAGAAAAAAAGCTGATATGTTCACAGATTTGCAAGTTTATATCTCTCAATTATGACTTTTTCTCAGAACTGTGAGATATAAAGTCAGATTTGCGAGATATAACCTGCAACTCTGACCTTTTTCTCGTAATTGTGAGTTTATATATCTCAATTTTGACTTTATAACTCACAATTGTGAATTTAAGTCACAATTGTGCATTTATATCTCACAATTCTGAGAAAAAAAAGCTGATATGTTCACAGAATTGCAAGTTTATATCATGCAATTTTGGCTTTATAACTTGCAATTGTGAGTTTATATCATGCAAGTGCAACTTTATTTCTCAGAATTGCAAGTTTATATCTCTCAATTCTGACTTTATAACTTGCAATTGCAAGTTTATATCTCACAATTCCGAGAAAAAAAGACTGATATGTTCACATATGTGAGTTTATTTCTCAGAATTGGTCATTTTTATCACATAATTCTGACTTGATTTCTCAGAATTGGGAGTTTATATCTCTCAATTATGACTTTATAACTCGCAATTTTAGTGTATATCTCTCAATTCTGAGAAAAAAAGACTGATATGTTCACAGATTTGCAAGTTTATATCTCTCAATTATGACTTTTTCTCAGAACTGTGAGATATAAAGTCAGATTTGCAAGATATAACCTGCAATTCTGACCTTTTTCTCCTAATTGCGAGTTTATATCTCTCAATTTTGACTTTATATCTCACAATTCTGAGAAAAAAAAGCCGATATGTTCACAGAATTGCAAGTTTATATCTCTCAATTCTGACTTTATAACTTGCAATTGCAAGTTTATATCTCACAATTCCGAGAAAAAAAAAATGATATGTTCACATATGTGAGTTTATTTCTCAGAATTGGTCATTTTTATCACATAATTCTGACTTGATTTCTCAGAATTGGGAGTTTATATCTCTCAATTATGACTTTATAACTCGCAATTTTAGTGTATATCTCTCAATTCTGAGAAAAAAAGCTGATATGTTCACAGATTTGCAAGTTTATATCTCTCAATTATGACTTTTTCTCAGAACTGTGAGATATAAAGTCAGATTTGCGAGATATAACCTGCAACTCTGACCTTTTTCTCGTAATTGTGAGTTTATATATCTCAATTTTGACTTTATAACTCACAATTGTGAATTTAAGTCACAATTGTGCATTTATATCTCACAATTCTGAGAAAAAAAAGCTGATATGTTCACAGAATTGCAAGTTTATATCATGCAATTTTGGCTTTATAACTTGCAATTGTGAGTTTATATCATGCAAGTGCAACTTTATTTCTCAGAATTGCAAGTTTATATCTCTCAATTCTGACTTTATAACTTGCAATTGCAAGTTTATATCTCACAATTCCGAGAAAAAAAGACTGATATGTTCACATATGTGAGTTTATTTCTCAGAATTGGTCATTTTTATCACATAATTCTGACTTGATTTCTCAGAATTGGGAGTTTATATCTCTCAATTATGACTTTATAACTCGCAATTTTAGTGTATATCTCTCAATTCTGAGAAAAAAAGACTGATATGTTCACAGATTTGCAAGTTTATATCTCTCAATTATGACTTTTTCTCAGAACTGTGAGATATAAAGTCAGATTTGCAAGATATAACCTGCAATTCTGACCTTTTTCTCCTAATTGCGAGTTTATATCTCTCAATTTTGACTTTATATCTCACAATTCTGAGAAAAAAAAGCCGATATGTTCACAGAATTGCAAGTTTATATCATGAAATGTAGGCTTTATAACTTGCAATTGTGAGTTTATATCACGCAATTGCGACTTAATTTCTCAGAATTGCAAGTTTATATCTCTCAATTCTGACTTTTTTCTCAGAATTGTGAGATATAAACTTGCAGTTGCAAGTTATAAAGACTGATATGTTCACAGAATTGCGAGTTTATTTCATGCAATTTTGACTTTAATGCTCAGAATTGCACGTTTATATCACAATTCTAAAAAGAAAGTGTCAGAATTGCGAGTTTGCATCACGCAGTCCTGATAAAAAAGTCAAAATTGTGAGAAGTCCCAATAACTTTTTTTTTATTTTGTATTCAGTGGCGGAAAAGTGCTTCCTTATTTTATAGTTTACACATGATATTGTGCGTCGAAATGCCTTAAGTATTTAACAATCATAATTTATGACTAACTTTACCTACTATGGGTGCGTATTTAAGTTCCGAACTAGTATCGCAATGTAATCGGTCGTTTTATTTATTCACGTCAGCATAACGTGTGTATAAATACCTCATTGTGCTATACTTTAATGGGAGTGCTTTGCATGCGGTTGTACTTTAAAAGGGGCATAAGTGTCAAAACAAGCTAAAAATCCCCCCCACACCCCGAGGGCGTGCTGAAACGTGCTAGTATGTGGTGCTGTAGTTTTTTTTTGGTTACATTCCATTAATGCAATTTCAAAGAGTCGTTCAGCTGTGAGCTCGTAGACAAACTGTTCAATGGACTGGAATTGTTTTGCATGTCTCTCCTGTTTTTGCACTCTCGGCTTTGCTGCCCTCTCACTGGCATCCTGCAAACGTCGTCCGCTCCGAAGCGAGCCGGCGATTCCAGGCCGTGAATCTGTTTTCAGTGTTTTCAGTAGTGAGGAGTGAGTCCAGCGCTTACTGTGATTGATTATAGCTGCTTGTCTTGTGCCCATCTGGCTTTAACTTTCGATTACGGCTGTATTTTTGAATCGGGATTTAAAGTGATGCTTAATTTCCCCCACTTTAGTAGCAGATTTCTTTTATTTTTCTTTTCGTATCGGTACTTCATAAGAGGGGCTTTAAATGTCTGAATGCAGGTCGTGTTGTGGTACATTCTAGCGTAGCTGCCGTACGTTCGTCTAATTTCACGATTTTAGCGCGTCAGGTTATATTTAGCTTCGATCCCCTAAGTAACGATAATGTGCCGATGCGGCGCCGTGTTTTACAATGGCAGACGACTCTTGTTTCCGAGCGAAATGAGAGTTTCTCCTGCCGTACCTGGAATAGACACTTAGAAACGGTTGCGCCGAAATAGACAAAAAAAACGAACAATGGCTTTATATTTTATGATTTGTGTTTCTAGCCTGTGTAGCCTTAAAGTCTCTTGATTTGATCCATCTCTCCAGCAGATTTTGGACATAAGCAATAGTAGTATCATGTTTCGCTAACAGACTGAACCGTAGATCCTAAAGCACAAGCTCTGTAATGCATGTCTTTCTCAGGTTTTAATATGCGTATGAGAATGGATACATATGTTAAAATATTTTACCATAAATATTTCTGATGTTTTTCTGCTGCTGACATAAAAAGAAAAAAAAAAGGAAAAAAAAAATAGTTGAATAACCTGCCAGTGAAAGGGAAGTGGCTCTTTGTATAAGACACTGCTGTGTGCTGTTACTGCGCAATGTTTTCTGACATGAATATTTTATAGCTCAAGTAGAAAAATATGTATTGACAATATTTAAGCAATAGCTTGGTGATTATAATGTACGATAACTAGATAAGTGTATATTGCGTTTAAAAAAAAAAAGAAATCTTAGATTCACTTTTGGTGGATTTTGTACTGTATTTATTACTAATGATGATGCAAAAAGTTGCATAGCTTAACCCAAAATTTTCTTTCTTTTTTAATTTCTTGTCTTGTATATGACCCTTTTTGTATGTGTTTTTTCAAATAAAATGTTCAAAATGCCTCAAAACACGTTTTGTGCAAGACTCGTTCATGCTGCGTTAAATCAAGAGCCGTTAAATCAGGAACTTGAACGTGTTTGTGTAATACTTGCGGTCTTGGTCTTGTGAAAGTGTTCACACAACAGGAAACGGGCAAAAGGTCAAAGGTGAGTGCCAATAATGCACATTAAAGCCACAACATCTCTAAGGGTGCTTCTCGAATGGACTTATTCTCACTTATTTCACAATTGACCATACTTTAAAGTACTGACACATCAAAATCTGTATGCAAAAAGAAATGCTTGCGTTTTTACAACACTATAAGTGTATAAATGGTGTAGAGGCATTTATTGAAATAAATACATTAAGTAGTAAAGAAATATGCTTTTTGTCTCGCAACATTCAGTTAGGCTGAAGAATGGAGTAACTTGAGCAATTTGAGGGTTTGTGAGTTGATTTAAAAGCAAATAATTATTTAAATCACAAAAATATGTAATATGAACAATCAAAATGCTTACGAAAAGAAATATTTTATTTGTTTTTCAGCATGTCCTATGACTATTAACCAACGTCGGAGAAGCATGAACATGCAAATGTGTTAAAATCTTCAAAATTAATCTCCAAGTGGTTTGACAAAAGTTTGGGAAGCGCTTGAAGACATCAGTAGACAATGTTTTTGGCAATGTTTTAATCCTTTGACAATGTCTACACTGCAAAAAGGCTTATTTTCCTTGTATTTTGTTTTTTGTTTTTTTGTCTTGTTTGTACTAAAAATATATGAAAAAAATCTTAAATTAAGGTGAGACACTGCAGGTGAATAGGTTAAAAAAACAAAAACTAATCGCTATTGCCTTACATACCCAGTTGATAGATTACACTGATAATTGTAAAGAGTTTTTGTATTACAAGTTTTCTAAAATGTTAGATTCAAATTTGCAAATGAGGCAATATTTAATGAAATATGTGCTAATTTGCATACATTTCCAGTAAACAAATCTAAACACTGGATTAAGTCAGTTTTACAATTATTTATTTTGTATTTATTTTTTTGACACATTACATATAATATAAAACTTACATTAAGGGAATTTTGGGTATCTCATTTTTTCACTCCATAATGCAGAAAATACTTATATTTAAAATATTAAACATTTATACCATTTTGGGGGGAATAAAATGTTGTATATAATAAAATAAACAAATAAATAAATAAAAATCTCCAATTATCGGGGATCGAGCATATAAGACCTTCATTGCATCTAAGGTCTAAAATCATCTATGGTGATTTTACTTAGGATTGTGAAGTTTTGTTTTCTTTTAAGATGTATAGGCAATTGGGTACACTAGATAAAGACCATAGTATGACATTGCCCTGGTATAACAATCCAAATGCAAATGTCAAACTTTTTTATATTAATAATTATTGATATTGAGAGTTGAAATACTAATTTTGAGTTAAAAACATAGGACTAGTTCACAAAAGTAGTTTTTTTTAATAATATAAAATATTTAAAGAACAGTTTGACATTAGTGGTCCAAGACCCAAAAGTTGTTCAGAATGGGGAGATCTATCATATGATATGAAGATCTAGTGTTTGTGTGAATATATGAGCTTTTTTTTTTCATTTACCATAGAAATTGAGTTTTTGATGCCTTTTTAACTGTTATAGCACCACCTAAGGTACGATCTCAATGAAACTTTGCATGCTTGTTAAGAGTCAACGGACATGTATTCACCAATTTTTGTAAAGTTTTGAGCTTTTGTTTAGGCTTTATAGGATTTTGGGTGTATGTGGCCACGCCTCTGTTCTAAATGACCCTGTTATAGCTAACCAAAGGACTAAATTCAACTTTTTTTTTTTGATAATTAGATAATTATTGATCTAGAGAGTCCAGAGAATAGTACTGCAGTGGCTTGAATGAGATTGAGTAAAAAACCTAGGACTAGTTCACAAAAGTAGAGTAGGTTTTTAACATATTTGTGAATAATTAATGAACTATTTGATTGACAGCAATGGGCCTTGAGGCAAAGTTGCTCGATATGAGGAGATCTATCAAATGATATGCATATTGTGAGGGTGAGTGAAACACCACTTGATTACAGAGGCAAAAAAATCTTGCCAACTAGTGGCCGATTTCAAAATTCGTACAGACATTTAGGGTCAGAGTCGAACATGCCCAGCGAGTTTCGTTCCGATCGGCCTCCGTTAACCTTGTCTAATAGGTGCTTAAACTTAGTACTGCAGTGGTTTTTATAGAGTTTGAGTTAAAAACCCAGGACTGGTTCACAAAGTAGTTTTTTTTTTATATCAAATATTTAAAGAACAGTTTGATTGACATTAGTGGTCCAAGAGGCAAAGTTATTCAGAATGAGGAGATTCTGATATGAAGATCTAGTCTTTGTGTGAATATATGAGTATTTTTTTTTGGCCACACCCCTTTTTTTTTAAACGACGCTGTTATAGCTAACCAAAGGACAAAATTCAACATTTTTTTGATAATTATTGATCTAGACAGTTCAGAGAACTGCACTGCAGTGGTTTGATCAAGATAGAGTGAAAAACCTAGGACTAGTTCGTAAAAGTAGGTTTTTAACATATTTGTGAATAATTACTGAACGATTTGATTGACAGCAATGGTTCTTGAGGCAAAGTTGCTCGATATGAGGAGGTCTATCAAATGATATTGCATATTGTGAGGATGAGTGAAACACCAAAAAAAAACTTAGCGCCAACTAGTGGCCAATTTCTTTCAAAATTCTTACAGACCTTAAGAGCCATGAGTCGACATGCCCACTGAGTTTCCCTCTGATCGACCTCCGTTAACCTTGTCTAATAGGTGCTTAAACTTCATCAGCCATGTTTTTTTTTTTAGATACACCAACGTCCTCATAGACCCTTATGGCACATTGGACAAAGACACTGCATACCAATTTTCAAGTCGATTGGACTAATGGTTGCATAGTTATAGCTGTTTTTATGTTTTTTTTCCATCTTATTGCACCACCAAATGGCAGAGCTGCACAATTTTTATATCTGATCAAAGATTGAGCTAAAACATGTGTACCGAGTTTGGTACACATATACACATATCTCATTCCGTTCAAGAGTTATAGCTCAATGTAGCAATTGGCTAAAGTTAGCAAATAAAGTTTGCACACTGTTGCATGTGAAAATCAAAAATTCAACTTTTTTTTTGATAATTATTGATCTTCACTGTCCAGAGAATATTTCTGCACTGGTTTGGTTTGAATCGGGCGAAAAACCTAGGACTAGTTTGCAAAAGTAGGTTTTGGACATAACTCAATTTTGCGGAAAAAACGTGCGTCATAGAGAAAATACGTCGCAGTCCAGTTTTCTTCATTTTGACCCAAGGATCGCAACAATGTAAAGTTTCACTAGCAGATAATTTTACTTATTTTAAGCAAAAGGCACTTAATTTTTGTTTTTTTTTCTCCTGGAAACAAATTATCTGCCAGTGGGTAAGTTAAATATTCTTAAAACAAGGCAGATAATTTTACTTACTTAAAAAAAAATGCATTTAATTTAGTTTTCCCCCCCTGGAAACAAGACTATACCTTACGCCATTTTGTTTATCTAGTAAATGCATCTTAATTGAAGCATTTTTAGATATTTTGACTAGAAACAAGACAGTGTACAGACACCCGACAGTATTTCTCAGTACAAATGAGGTTTATTTAAATTTCTTTAAAAAAGTACAAACTGCTTTGTCCCAAAACGCCTTTAAAAACCCAAAGCGTCTAATATTTCGGATACAGCACTCTGTGGGTTTGTCCGTCCGCTTTATTTCTGTCCAACCACTTTCCGCAAACGAAGATGGTTGTCACCCAGTTTGCTGTGTTGGTGACCTCCACACACTCCAGGAACCATCCGGAGGACGTGCCTTTGTCGTCGTGCTCCACTCTGATCCTCAGGAGTTCGCCCAGATCCAGCATCTCCAGCAGGAAGCGGTCGGTCCGTCCTCTCTCAAACAGGTTCCTGTACTTCCCCTTGAGCGCTCGTTTGCCGGAGTCTCCGTTGACGCCGTAGAGCGTGATGAAGACGTTGGCGTCGGTGGCGGCTCCCTTCACATCTCCGGTGATGACGATGATCTCGTATTTGACGGGAACCAGACTGCGCACTTTGCTGGCGAAGCTCTCCACGGTTTTGGTGCACTCAAAGGTCATGAACTCGTCTCTCTTCGCTGCCAACGGAATACGAGAGTCGCATGTGAAGTAGAATCTGCAGAGGGAACAAAGAGAATGACGCTAGGATCTGCTCAGGAGTATTGTAAATCCCTTACGAAAAAGTTTATTCAAGTGTGCTATTAGCAGAGCTGGGCAGACTGCTTACGAATTGTAATCAGTTACTGATTCCAGATTACATGGCAAAAATTGTAGTCAGTAATGTAATCAGTTACATATTTTAGGTAATCTAATCAGATTACTTTTAGATTACTTTTGACTTCACATATCACATTGATTTGAATAGGATTATCTTGTTACTGATCACAGACAAATTGACTGACTTGCTCCAACACACAATTTGAGGGTTTGTGAGTTGATTTAAAAGCAAATAATTATTTAAAATCACAAAAAGTATATAATATAAACATTCAAAATGCTTACTAAAAAGAAGAAATATTTTATTTGTGACTAAAAATTAAAAATAAAATTATTTAATGACTTAAAATTAATCTCCAAGTGGTCTGACAAAAGATTGGGAAGCGTTTAAAGGCATCAGTAGACAACGTTTTTGGCAACGTTTTAATCCTTTGACACTGTGACCCAATCTACACTGCAAAAAGGCTTATTTTACATTTTTAAAATTCTTAAATGAAGGCATGACACTGCAGATGAATAGGGTAAAAAACATCAACAACTAGTTATCGCCTTACTTACCCAGTTGATAGATTACACTGATAATTGTCAACAGTTTTCGTATTACAAGTTTTCTAAAACATTAGATTCAATTTCACATATCACATTGATTTGAATAGGATTATCTTGTAGCATAATGACGTAAAAAATGCAAAGAGTAAGAAAATATGTTCCATTCATTGTAATTTACAACATGAAGTGCATTAAACATTTTATTACATCAAGGTTTCCCAAACTACAGCTCATACAAGACCAAGTCCTATCTTAATGAATAGGGGAAAACTGAAATCTCAAAAACTGCTCGCTGAACTCACAATTAAATGACAAATATCAAATCAGCAACAAAAAATTGAAATTAATTGCCCCATTAATGTTGTTTATTATGCTCAAATACTGTTTAAAAGGCTTATTTTTCAGACTATACCAGAAAATGTGCATGCGCAGTCATAACGTACTTATGTGCATTGGTTGGTCTTGCCTCAGGTTTCTATGGGAAATTTGTCTTTCATTTATAAGGTGGGATTATTCCTCCATATTTCGCATTGCAGTTTCTCCCATTTGTGAGTATAGGAGTGAACCGTCATTGTGTTTCATTAGTCTTTGTTTTAAAATAACAATTAAAATAAAACACTTACTAAAAAAGATTCAATATTTTTATTTACCTGCATGTCATGTGACCATTAATCAACATCTAAGAAACTTAATTATTGAAATATTTCATTTAAAATCTCAGTGGTACTTAAAGTAAATATATTTGGTGAATAAGGTTTAGATTTAAAAAAGTTTGGGAATGCTTGCATTGCTTGTAAATAAGAAATAAGTTGCAGTTTAATGAGTATGAAAGACAAAAGCCTCCCAAAGACACAATAATACATGGTTAAAAATGGATAATTCAAATAAAAATGAATCTATACATTAGTAGCTGATGCAATGTTGAAACCCTTTTGTAAATCCAGTGGTCAAATGCTGTGTCTCCACCTGAATAATGACTAGTCTATGTGTGAATGTCCACTAAACTGGACTTTCTGAATGTATATAATCGGTAGGCTATTTTAGAAAGGAAAATTTAAAAATGAAAAGGAGAAATTAGGGGGAATCAATGAATTATAAATAATTTATTGCTATTGTGTGAATAATATGTAATCATGTAATCCATTAAAAGTAACTGTAGTCTGATTACGAGTATTTTAAAATGTAACTTACTCTAATCACAAGTACTTCATTTTTGGAATCTGATTATGTAATCCACATTACATCTAATCACTTACTACCCAGCTCTGGCTATTAGTATACTTCTTTAAAACTAAAAAATAGGAAAGTATACTTTCAGTATACATTTTATGCACTTCTCAGAAATGTGCTTTATATACTTCTCAGAAATATACTTAAAATGACATTTAAGTATACTTGACTTAGAAACTCCGAATGCAAGTTACGTAATCGGATTACTTTTTTCAAGTAACTAGTAAAGTAACACATTACTTTTTCACTTACAAGAAAATACCTGAGTTACTTTTTCAAATAAGTAACGCCAGTTAGTTTTTATTAACCAATGTCTTTGCTGCTGACCTTTGTTGATCCAATTCAACCATACTAATGAGCAAAACTTACTTTAGATGAACTAACATTTGTGCTTTATTTTTCTCATTGTTGAAGAGTGTTGATGTCAATTTACTTTTCCTTCAGCCTTAGGCTTATTCATTTCACTTTTTGGTGTGAAAGGGCTTTTACATTTGCTACAAATGTAACTTTTTATATTAAAAGCAAACAAGCAAGCCCTGCCAAGATTTAAAAAGTAAAGCAAAAGTAATGTAACGCATTACTTTCCATAAAAAGTAACTAAGTAACGTAATTAGTTACATTTTTAGGGAGTAACGCAATATTGTTACAAATTACTTTTAAAAGTAACTTTCCCCAATACCGCTTAAGACTAAAATTTTACTCCGAGTGGCTTTATACATAAAAATGACGTTTCACTTCCAACTGGTTAGGCTTTTTTGGAAATGAAAGTGATTTCTATATTTACCTATTCAAAAGACTACGAAAGCGATAGTAGTTCTGCATATAAACAGCACAATACAAGCTAAAAATTGGATATTTTTGTCGTTTTAGACAGCTTTTTAATGATTATAAAGGACGTTTGCAAATATGTAATTGAATTTCTACAACAGTTTCATACATTTTTGATTTTATACAAAAGTTAATATTAAGTGACTTACATTTTAGGAACACTGTTGTCTGATTGTGATAGTGAATGAATCTGCGCTTTTGAACGAATCAATTTAATTAATTATTCAGTCACAAAGATTTTGACTACTGCCACCTACAGGCTGTTTCAGTTTTTTAAGTATAAATCGAATCATTTAAATTATTGAAATGTCTATATTCAAAACTTTATATTTAAAGTAATACCACTGTTATTATAAAATGCATTATTTCCACCTGAGACATGTAAAAAATGATGTATTCTGTAAATATTCCCTAATGCCACATTTGAGCTCTTCTGTGCCATGCAAAGATGAATTGTTAATGCTGATTTCATTTGATTGGTAACTATCTCATTATTTTAATAGATTTTTAGTTAAACAATAAATTCCGTCACAAAAGATGACATACATTTAATAAAGTTAGAAAAAGTCCCTAAGAATGTAATGTAAACTAGGTGCAAATGTTTTTTGCAAAGTGTAAACTATTAAATCTAATCTACAAATCATGCAGTACTGTAGCAGTAAATGGGAAGTGTTTTGAGGGCTTAGCCAAACAGGCCAATTAGAGACATTTTAGAGACCTTTTTATATTAAACACAACTTATCTTTAATTTGGCCAGAATTGCAGGTGCCTGTCTAAATATACAAGAAGGTTTAAAAATATGAAATAAGTTGTTAATAAATGTTATTATAGATTATAAAGGGTTTTACAATTAAATACATCCAAAAGGTCATCTAAAGGTCATTCCCCCCATTCCTCCAATGAATTTTGGCCATTTCCACCACTGCATACGGCCCCTGATTATTACATTATTTACATTAATTATTTTATGAATGTCGGTGGTACTTCTGCTATATATTCACACTTAAAACAATAATTTGGTATTCCTCTAGTACTATTGTCCTATTTTATGCTAAGAAATAAGTCCAAGTGGTTCCATTGTTGACAACATTAAGTATGAGTATGATTTAATGGACTATATAACACTTTTAACTGTCAGGAAACTACTCGTTGTTAAAAGTTTTGGTTCAATATACTTGATCAGAGATAGCCTTGAACCTACATTTCTTAAAGTGTAATTGCTGAATTTGTTAAGTTTTAGAGGGGTGCACTGTACCTATAAGTTCACTTTTAGTATACTTGCAGTACAAACTGAAAACATAGATGTAAACTAGTTGTATACTCAGTTTACTACTTAAAAGTATACTTGTGTATACTAGAAAGTGGGCCAATTTAGTCCCAAGAAGTACTGAAATAGCACACTGATATTTGTATACGTACCACATCAAGTATACATACAAATATACTTGAGCTTAACCTAATAAAATAAACCTGAAGTATACTTGTTTTTGGTAAGGATGAAAACTCACTTGTTTCTCAGCTCTTTCTCTGTGACCACCACCTCCTGCACGTGCCAGAAAGACTCGGTCTTCACTTTCTTCTCCTTCGTTAAATGGCCCAGACAAATACCGACGATTTCACCCACATTTTTAGAGGAAAACTCGAATGAATCCGTGGCACCGCTGAAGCAGAGTCAGATTAAGATGCATTATTACTCAGCATATTGTTTAATGATCATTTATTTTTGAAGTTTGTCACTCCAACAATGTGTTTTCTTTCATTAATGGACATTTGGACAGGTCTTAATGATTAATGTGATGTAGTGGATTATTTTACTATCATATGGGTTTCATTAATATTTTGAATTTATTAATTTTTTTTTTCCAGTTTCTTTTTAGTTTAGTTAACAAAGCATTTTTTTTTTTTTTTGGTTTCTTTTATTAGTTATCTTTAAAATAATTTTGATTTTATTTTTTTTAATTTCTATGTAGTTTTCAGTCATTTTTCTTTCAGCTTTTGTTATTTTACTACATCAAAACTAAATGAAAATGAGAAATGTTAAACAAATAAAACAAGTTTAAGTTAAGTATTTGAATATTTAGTTAACAGTTTTTGTTTTTGAGATTTGTATTAGTTTTCATTATAGTTAGATGTATTTATTATTTTGTTTATTTTTATGTCTGTGTAGATTGTATTTATTTTTGTGTCAGTTTTAGTTATTTTAGTGCATCAAGTTAAAGTAAATAAAAATGCTTAAAATGAGAAAAACTTTTCATTCACATTTTGAATTATTTTTTATTTTTATATTTTCCATTTTGTTTTACATTTTGGTTAACACGGTAGTCTTTATTTTGCCCCTTTTTATTACATGTTATTACATTATTAGTTATTTGTTTTATTTTTATTATGTCTATAGTTTGTAGTCATTTTTATTTCAGTTTCAGTTATTTTAATATTGAGTCCAGTTTTGGCATATTAGTTTTTATTATTGCTAGTTGTATTTATTATTATTTTATTTATTTTTATGTCTATATAGACTTTATTCATTTTTGTGTCAGTTTTATTTATTTTAGTACATCAAGATAAACTAAATGAAAATGAGAAAAGTTGAACAAGTTTAAGTATTTTAATATTTAGTTAACGTTAGTCAATATTTTAGTACTTTTTGTTTTTGACATTTTTTCTTGTTTTTGTTATTATTAGTTTTTTTTTTAAAATGTCTATATTCAGACTTTATTCATTTTTCTGTCAGTTGTAGTTATTTTAGTACATCAAGGTAAAGTAAATTAAAATGAGATATTTATAATTAGAAAAACTTAAAATAAGTAAGTTTTAATTAATATATATATATATATATATATATATATATATATATATATATATATATAATTTTCTATTTTGGTTTCAATTTTGGTTGACATTGCAGTATTTATTTATTTATTTATTTAGCATTTTGCCCTTTTTTAATACATAGTTGTATTATTAGTTATCTTTAAAATAATTTATTTTTAATAGGTCTATATAGTTTTTAGTAATTTTTATTTCAGTTTTAGTTATTTTAGTACATCAAGTTGAACTAAATGAAAATCAGAAATGTCGAACAAACAAATAAAAACAAGTTTAAGTATTTTAATATTTAGTTATCGTTGGTTAACATTTTAGTATTTTTTGTTTTTGTTATTATTAGTTATTATTTTTTTAAATGTCTATAAAGACTTTATTCTTTTTTCTGTCTGTTTCAGTTATTTTAGTACATCAAGTTATTTTTATATTTTCCATTTTGTTTTCAATTCTGGTTAACATTGCAGTATTTATTTATTTATTTTGCATTTTGCCCTTTTTTTTTACTACATATTTGTATTATTAGTTATATTTAAAATAATTTTGATTTTATTTTTAATAGGTCTATATAGTTTTTACTAATGTTTATTTCAGTTTTAGTTATTTTAGTACATCAAGTTGAACTAAATGAAAATCAGAAATGTCAAACAAACAAATAAAAACAAGTTTAAGTATTTTAATATATTTTTTTTTTTACATTTTTATTCTTTTTTATTTTATTTATTTTTTAAATGTCTGTATGGATTTTATTCATTTTTGTGTCCGTTTTAGTTATTTTAGCACATCAACTTAAGGTAAACTAAAATGAGAAATGCTTAAAATGAGAGTTTGTATTATTATTTATTATTTTTGTAATTTGATATTTTGTTATTTTTAATATTATTTAATTTTATTTGTTAAATCTCTATATAGTTTTTAGTAATTTTTATTTCTAATGAACAGAAAATTGAGAACTGTTGCTTTAGCAATTAGCCAAAACTAGTTTTTCTTTTAACATTTATTTTAAACATAACGTTTTAATCCCAATAAACTATATGATAAGCCTGATCCATAATAAAGTGTAATACTGGCTAAAATCACACTGCATGTAACCAAGTCACTGTACATACCGTAAAAACTTCTTTTTCTTTGGGTTCTCCATCATAAACTCCTTTGAACGTCCTTTTTTCCCTTCCAGAATGATCCAGACGTTCTCCTTTGTCTCAGCATCTTCAGAGTTGGCTGTCGTGATCTCAAGCTCATATTCTGAAAAGACGTTACAAAGACGATTTTAATGTACAAAATAAATGCGCTGCACGTGGGTTACACTTACACACTTAGGAAAGGCTCTTTTCTTACTGGTTTTGTCACTGAGATCCAGAATATCGTTATTGGCACATGCCAGTTCCCTCATGATCTGACCGTCGTCCTCACTTTTGGCCAGCCATCGGTCGCAGGGGAAGCGGAAAGTTTGATCCAGAAGGTCGTCCTTCACATCGATGTATTCCAGATGCCACCCAGGAGCCGGACCTGATCGCATTGACGTACATTTTAGACACAATATTGCCAGTATAACAAAGTGTAGAGACAATGTAAATAATAGATTCAGTATGCAGTGTAGAGAGCTGTGAGATTGTGATAAACTAAGATAAACTAAGCTTTTTAATGATCATAAAGTAAGTTTGCAAATGTGAAATTGAACAGTTTTATACAGTTTTACACAATATTAATATTATATTGACTTGCATTTTAGGACAGGGTCATTTTTATAAATTTCACTATTGTTTTCTCTTGTGGTCTATATGTAAACGTCTTTTATGTGAAATATCTTCTTCAGGTCAGTACTAAATAAAAAAATAACATGCATTTTATATGATCCCTCTTATTTTGCTAAAATAATTAACATTTTGCAGATTCTGCAAGGGGTATGTAAACTTTTGAGCACAACTGTACCTGTGCTACTTAAGATTTGCACTATTTAATAATAATTTGGACTGTTTGGACTATTTTTGTTGCACAAGACAATTTGTGCAGTTGTTTTCAATACTTGCTACACTGTTTTTTTGTTCACACTCAGATTAAGAATATATTTATCTGAAAAAGTCACTTTTTATGTGAAATTGAACACTTTTATACAGTTTTACACAATATTAATATTATATTGACTTGCATTTTAGGAACACTGTTGTCTGATTGTGCTCTATTTCATCAACAAAAACATACAAAGCCACAGTCTTTGTATCTTATTATTATAATGCTGTCCTTCTAAAAAAATTCTTCTTTTTTTTTTTCCTCAACCTTCCGGGGCATTTTGGGGGCCTTAACATGCTCAAAAACTCGCCTCTACAGCGCCCCCTGGCACACAGTCAGAAAACTGCTTTGGAGTTTGATATACTCCTCTGAGGATTTTCCACCGATTTCCACCAAACTCGGTCAGCATGATGTCAAGACATTGGGGATGCTAAATTGCAAAGGGAATTTTGATATCTTGGCAAGGTGACGGATTTATGGCGAGAAATGAGAAAGTGTCTGATAACTGATTTTGACAAATTAAACTTCAGCAGTTTGTTCGTTGTATGTGCACAGGACAGAGCCCTTTAACATAACACGAAGCAAAAACAAGAATGAAACAGCAGTAAATATCGGATAAAGCACTGGGGATGTCCCGGCAAAATTGATTCTGACGCAGACTACAGCCAGCAAGCAGACTGATGCATTTGTGACCCTGGAGCACAAAACCAGTCATATAGGTCAATTTTCTGAAATTTAGATTGGTTAGGATAGGACAATATTTGGGCGAGATACAACTATTTGAAAAACTGAAATCTGTGGGTGCAAAAAAATCTAAATATTGAGAAAATCGCCTTTAAAGTCCAAATTAAGTTCTTAGCAATGCATATTACTTATCAATTAAGTTTTGATATGCTTACGTTAGGACATTTACTAAATATCTTCATGGGACACGATCTTTACTTAATCTCCTAATGATTTTTGGCATAAAAGGAAATATCAATAATTTTGATCCATACAATGTATTTTTGGCCATTGCTACAAATATACAGTTGTGCTCAAAAGTTTACATACCCCTTGCAGAATCTGCAAAATGTTAATTCTTTTAGCAAAATAAGAGGGATCATACAAAATGCATGTTATTTTTTATTTATTACTGACCTGAAGATATTTTGCATAAAAGACATTTACATATAGACCACAAGAGAAAACAATAGTTGAATTTATAAAAATGACCCTGTTCAAAAGTTTACATCCCCTTGATTCTTAATACTGTGTTGTTTCCTGAATGATCCACAGCTGTGTGTTTTTTGTTTAGTGATAGTTGTTCTCTTGTTTGTCCTGAACAGTTAAACTGTCTGCTGTTCTTCAGAAAAATCCTTCAGCTCCCACAATTTATTTGGTTTCCCAGCATTTTTGTGTATTTGAACCCTTTCCAGCAATGTCCAGTCATTGCTGGAAAGGGTTCAAATACACAAAAATGCTGGAAAACCAAAGAATTTGTGGGAGCTGTGGGACTATCACTAAAAATAAAATAAAAACAACAACACAGTATTAAAAATTAAGGGGATGTAAATTTTTGAACAGGGTCATTTTTATAAATTTAACTATTATTTTCTCTTGTGGACTATATGTAAACGTCTTTTATGTGAAATATCTTCTTCAGGTCAGTACTAAATAAAAAATAACATGCATTTTATATGATCCCTCTTATTTTGCTAAAATAATTAACATTTTGCAGATGCTGCAAGGGGTATGTAAACTTTTGAGCACAACTGTACCTGTGCTACTTAAGATTTGCACTATTTAATAATAATTTGGACTGTTTATATTTTTGTTGCACAAGACAATTTGAGCAATTGTTTTCAATACTTGCTACACTGTTTTTTTGTTCACACTCAGATTAAGAATATATTTATCTGAAAAAGTCAAAAAGTTTTTTTTTTTTTTTTTTACTGTTTTGTTATTACATTACACGGTTTCTAGGGATGGGTATCGATTCAGATGTCCCGTTTTGATTCGATTTCGATTCACAAGCTCTTGATTCGATTCTCAATTTTTTTTAAATAACATTCAGTGAATATAGTATTAATACAAACGCTATTGATATTTCTAAAAAAAAAAAAAAAATAACAGTTAACATCAGAAATTAAGAGCTGCAGGCTTATATTTTAAACCTATATTTTTATACCTATAAAATGTACATCTTAATTTTTCTGGTAATCAGATGAAGGCGTAAAACATGAATCAAATGAAAATGAAACCCTTACTAAACAAAGTGCTGCACAATAGAGGTTTACTGTAAAAATGAAAAAGAAAACAAATGTGATTACTTATTTAAAAATAAAGAGTTATATAATAATAGATTGACATCTAGTGGAGAAAACCAATGATAAGATTCACATTAATCAGATCTTGTTTTAAATATTCGGTGAAATAAATACAGGAAAAGATCGATTTGCGGCTTTTGAGAATCGATATCAAATCAACGCCATTTTAAAAAATGATTTTTTTAAAAAAACTACTTTTTTTTGCTTAGCCCTAACTGTTTCCACTTCTGAAACTTTTTTGGACACATCTATATTGTGAATAAACTAAATAAGCACTTAAAAGCTCCTATAATAATATTGTAACAAATGGCTATAACTCGCTTGCTTAAGTAGACATTTTACACCAACATTTTATTTGTAAGTGTAAAACACCTAAATACAATCTTGAGGAGTTTTTGTTTGAGTACACAGTAAAAAACACCCAATTGTTGCTTGTGTTTTTCCCTAAAATTCTGGACTTTCACTCATTCTTAAAGAAAACTAAAGAAAAGTTGGGATTTTAAATTAGCAAGACATCAACTTCAAGCACTCCTGTTTATAAGGAAATATGGCACTTAATGCTGATTGCTAGAATAGGTCTGAAAAAAAAAGAAAAGTATACGTCAGCTGCCCCAAAAATGTTCTAGGTCTTTAAGGGTTAACCATTTAACTCTGTCACTTTCATTTTTGAACATAGACATGAAAATGCATTATTTATTGTACTTTTTTTAATTTTTATTTCATGAACAAAAACATTTGTGATATGTTTTTAACGTATATTTTCCATCATAGTGCAATGTCTGATTTTAAAATGGTTTTCAAGGGAGGAATTTTGAGATTTTAAGTTTTCAAGTGCTATATAATTTATTATGATTTCTAAAGTGTTACAGGGAAAAAGGCAACGAAGAAAGTCTTTTTGTGAAAAAGGTCAGAACTCCTGTTATGAAGTAGATTTTTAAGGGTGCACTCTTTTCATAAATTAATCTATTACTTTTCTTACAAAATTTATAACACACAAAAAAAAAAAGATAAAATATCTATTTAGGAGTCTTAGAACTTTCCAACGATGCATAATTAGTCAAGATTAAATTAGGATTTATTTGTAAAATGGTCAAGTGAACTTAGCCCACACATAGGACGGAGACAGTTAAGGGGTTAAATATCGCTCATTAACGGAAAAAATTATTTCTGTGACTGCTTCAGGATTCTTTTTCAGTCTGTTTTTGTTCTGGCTTCACTGAATAGAGTCCTGCCTCACAGGACGTTTCTCACCCTTGTTGTCGTGCCACACTCGGATCTTGGACAGCTCGCCCAGACTCAGAATGTCCCCGAAGCGGAAAACATCCACCTGATTGCGCTCGAATTTGTTCCTGCTGCTGCTTTCTCTCAGTGCCAGCGTTCCCGTGTCGCCGTTTTCCCCGAACACAATCAGAGACACGTTGGCGTCTGTGCCGGCGGCTGTGAAAGCAGCATTTATAACACAATCACAAGTCAGATCTCTGAAATATCTCAATGATTTCTTCTGGCAGCTATGAGATTCAGTGGAGTTGTCAAGCACATGCAGTATTTTATTCATTTCTTCATTTTATGAAATGTTTAGATTCAACAAAGTCTGTAATCAGTAAGAACCAGAGTGCATTTAGTAGCACTGGGATGCTATTATATTTTCAGTTTAATTTCAGCTATAGTAATTTTGTTGTTTTTTTCATTTTTATTAGGTTTTTTGTTGTTGTTGTTGTTGTATTTTGTTATATATATATATATATATATATATATATATATATATATATATTTTTTTTTTTTAATACATACCATGGCAACAAGCTATTATGATAAAATAATTATTATAATTATAAAAAAAATATTATAAAAATTATGAAATATTTTATGCTTTAAGTATTTGAATTTTAGTTATGGAAGTAATGGAAATGTTTTTTTTTTTTTTTAATTATCTTTTATTTAAATGTCTAAACATTATTCTTTTTTTTCAGTTTAAGTCAGTTACTTTAGTATATGAAGTTAAACTAAATGAAAATAAGAAATGTTGCCTTGGCATCAATCTAAAATACAGTGTTTTTTTTTTATATTTTTTTCTTCATTATACTTACTTCCACTTTATTTCAAGTAAAGATATATATATATATATATATATATATATATATATATTTTTTTTTTGAATTAGTTTTTATTTTTAAATGTTGCATTCATCAATTTAAAAAACAATAAGTATGTTTTTTTTTAATGTCATTTAATGACAATTCATTTCAAGTAAAGACTTTTTTACATTTGAATGAGTTTTTATTTTTAGATTTTCCATTTTCATTTAAATTTTAGTTTAAGTATAATAAAAATTATTTTTTTTGTGTGTGTGCTTTTGTTTTTTTAAACTATTTTATATATATAGTCTCAACTTTTGTATTTTTTTATTTTGGTTTTAGTTTAAGTTATTTTAGTATATGAAGTTAAACTAAAGATTTCTTTTTTTTGTTTTTGTGCCATCAAATTAAAATACAATACGTATGCTTTTTTTTTTTCATTATACTTCATTTTACTTTTTTTTTTATTTTGAATTAGTTTTCATTTTTATATATTTTTATTTTCCTTTTAGTTAAAGTAATGGACAGTTTTTTGTGTGTGTGTGTGTGTGTGTGTGTTTTATTTACATATTTATTTATTTTATATAAGTTATTTTAGTATATGAAGTTAACTAAAAATGAGAAATGTTGCTTTGGCATCAAGATCAAATACAGTAAGTAAGTTTTTTTATTTATTTTATTTCACTTCATTTTTTTTCATTGTAATTATAGTTACAGTAATTCTAATGTGTTTTTGCCATTTCTTTATTAGTTTTTTATTTAAATAAATCAATATAGTTTATAATAATTTGAATTGATCTAAACTAAAGTTAAGCTTAAAGAAATCAAATGACCTGAGCTTGAGATTTAATCACTACACTCTCAGTTTTTCTTTTTTTCTATTTAAATTAGGAGTTTTAGGAGAAACATTTGAAACAAAGTTGATAAATTCATGATACATAATTAAGAAATTCATCAAATCTCCTGAAAGAGCAACATGTGAGCAATAAAACATTCCTTCAAGCCTACATTAGCAGTCACTAAATCTCTGTCTCTTACACATTTATTACTGACAGTGTCAAATATTGTGAATATTAGTGATGTTGTTGTGACTTTAATCATTTGTACACCTACCGGCGGCGTCACTGGTTTTAACCTGGATGGTGTATGTGGTTTTCTCCACCATCTCCTCGTCGTCCACCACCGCAGGAAGTTCACAGACCTTCGTCCTCTTGGGTCCTTTGGTCTTGGAGAGCCACTCCTCGTAGGTGAAAACGTACACCTCCTCTGTGCTCAGGTTTCTAATGATGATCTGGGTCATGTGACAGGAACAAGCAGCGTGTTTATAGCCGCGTCCTTAATGACTTTAATTCAGTGTGCTGTGATTAACCTGATAACCTGATTAAAAGACTCACAGATTTGAGTCCGAACAGGACGTGTGCTGCTCGGGTTTCATTAGACGCTCGTATCACAGACTGACCTTGTCGAGGAACCAATCGGGGCGACTTCCTGTGCCGTCGATGCGAACGCGGAGCTTTTTCAGGGGCGCGATGTCATCGATCTCCAGGTTAAACGTGTCTTCCTGCCCTCTTTCAAACCTGACACAAACCAGGGTTATTAGCGTTAACTAAAACTAAAACCAGAAAGCTAGCTGACAAAGCAAAATTAGTTTAACTTGATGTACATGTCTAATGTCTTGATGTCTGATAAACTGAAATACAAAATAAATATATACTGTAAATACATAAATATAAATATAATGTAGTTATATTTAAAAGATTTAAAACTAATACAAATAACCAATATATATATATATATATATATATATATATATATATATATATATATATATAAGATTTTCATTACTTGAAATAAAATAATCAGTAAGTAAAATAAAACAGCATTTTTTATTTCATTTTATTTATCATTTTCACCTTCTTTAACTTATACTAAAATAACTAAAACATACTTCAACTAAAAAAGTCAAAAACAATCAATAAAAAAACTACTAAAATAAAAATTAAAACAAAAATGAAAGCTACTTCAAAATATAAAAAAACTAACTATAAAAAGTCTTGAAATTTAAATTCAACATTAAGTAAAATAATTTCAAGTATTGAAAAATAACCAACTAAAATATAAAACAAAAAACAAACATAAAAATAAGATTTTCATTACTTGAAATAAAATAAAACGGTAAGTAAAATAAAATACCTTACATTATTTTATTTTTATTAGATTTTATTTCTCATTTTCAAAAACAATCAATAAAATTACTAAAACTATATTATAAATATATATATATATATATATATGTGTGTGTGTGTGTGTGTGTGTGTGTGTGTGTCTTAAATAGCATAAACATGTAAACTATTTTTGTTAACTGAAATAAAATACAATAATTTTGTAGTTCATAATTTTTTTTAGCATTTTCATTTAGTTTAACTTGATGTACATGTCTAATGTCTTGAAGTCAAATAACAAAAACTGAAATAATAAATAACTATTTATTTTATATTTAAAAGATTTAAAACAAATACAAATAACCAACTAAAATATAAAAACTCAAAATATAAAAATCAGAACCAAAAAAATATGATTTTCATTCACTGAAATAAAATAAGCAGTAAGTAAAATAAAATAACTCTAATTTTCAATTGCCCTCAACTTTTAAAATAATATACTAAAGAAATATAATAATAAATAACTAAAATAGCTAAAACATATTAAAACTTAAAAAATGTCAAAAACAATCACCAAAACTACTAAAATGAAAATGTAAAAAACATGGAAAATACAAAAATATATAAAAAAAGTGTAAATATAAATTATTTTTGTTACTTGAAATAAAACAAATGTAAACTAAAATAAAAATATATTCACTTTTTTTATTTCAGCTAGTTGTCAAGGCATCATTTGTCATTTTCATAAAAAAAAAAAATCAAATAAAAGCAATATAGTTATAGTAACTAATAAACATGATAAAAATAAAAAAAATACTTTAAATGTAACTTTAAAAATAAAAATGGTGTTACCTGAAATAAAATAAATGTAACAAATAAAATAAATTAAATTAAATTCATTTTTTATTTCTTATTTTCACCAAAAAAAAAAAAAAAAAACATAAAATAAAAATGAATAAACTATATAGATATATTAAAAAAACTTGAAATTTAAAACATGAATAAAAAAACTCAAATTCAAAATATAAAAAAACAACAATAAAAAATTGTTACTTAATAAAATAAATATTAACTGAAATAAAATAAAAAAAATAAACGTATTTTATTTCAGCCAAGTCAACATTTCACATTTGATGTACTAAATATAACTAAAACTAAATATCTCATAAAAATTCAAAGTAACAGGCAAAATTACTAAAACTAAAATTCACTAAAAT
Source organism: Cirrhinus molitorella (assembly GCA_033026305.1). Classification (NCBI taxonomy): domain Eukaryota; kingdom Metazoa; phylum Chordata; class Actinopteri; order Cypriniformes; family Cyprinidae; genus Cirrhinus; species Cirrhinus molitorella. The sequence goes on along the minus strand of CM065125.1, from coordinate 40,238,392 downwards.
TAAAATTAAAACAGAAAATGTAAAAAAATATATACTATAAATGCTTGCGCAAATGCTACTAAAATGCTACTAAAGCAAAAAAATAGCAAATGCTACTAAAATGCTACTAAAATATCCCTGTGTTTCTGCTATACATCACTGATGTGTATTCTGCTGAATGAATACCTGTCCTCATGTTTAGCGAGGAGCATCTCCTCCATGCTCCCGTTGGCCCCAAACACAGTGATGAAGATGTTGGTGTCTGTTCCTGCATTTTGAGTGTCACCTGTGACCACCGTCACCTCATAGACCACCTGAACAACAGCCAGAACATCAGACCTACAGTCCACACACACAAACCAGGAGTCATGCACTTCATGAGCGTCTGGACCTTCCGAATGATGCTGATGGTGGTGGCGTCCAGTATGTTGAAGACTCTGGCCGTCAGACCGTCTCCTCTGTCTTTGGCCAGCCAGCATTTGCACAGGAAGTTGTACTGAATGCCTTTAGTGGGAACGGCCACCGACAGCGCATCCACCAGCCAGCAGCTCTCTGGAGTCGCTCCGTTGTGACCCAACTGAGGACAAAACATCACGACTGGAGGGTGAATTCAGTGAGAATCAACCGCTGACACTGAAGATCATTTGCACAATGGCTGAGGTGTTTCTGCACCAGGTTTAACACGAAAACACAGCTGACATCATTTGATGAATTACTGCAGCCATGAGCACCAGAAAGTGTTCATACACACAATTACATTACTGTTCAAAGTTTTGGGTTAGTAAGATTTTGTTTTGTTTTTTTAGGAAGAACATTTTTTTTTTTTTTTTTAGGAAGAAAATTATTACTTGTATACAGAAAGAATCTGTGTTATTTTAGTTTTACTGATATACTTTTAGTTTTTTTAATATTTTAAATTAGAAATAATTTTTATATTTTATATTTTCGCTTTTACGATGGCGTTTTATTAATAGTGTTTTGATGGAATTTAATAGTCAGAAATGTATGAGAACAAAGTTGAAATATTTTGAGAATAATGTCGAAATATTGTGAGAATAAATTCTAAATGTTTGGAGAAAAAATTCTAAATGTTTGGAGAATAAAATCTAAATGTTTTGAGAATAAAGTCAAAATATTTTGAGAATAAAGTTCTTTAGAGACTTTATGCTCGCAGTATTCCGACTTTATTCTCACAGTATTTCGACTCTATTCTCATAGTATTTTGACTTTTAAAAAAATCTACGATTTACGACTTTATGCTCGCAGTATTCTTATTTCTAAAATCCTTGAGAAGGTAGTTTCTGTTCAACTACTAAATTTTTTAGAGTCTAACAGTATTTTTGAATCTTTTCAGTCAGGTTTTAGGAAACGTCACAGTACAGAATCTGCTCTTGTAAAAGTGTCAAATGACATTTTATTATTGGTTGATTCTGGGAATTCTGTAATACTTCTTCTGTTGGAGTTGAGTGCTGCTTTTGATACAACTGATCATGACATTCTTATTTCTTGCCTTGAATGCTGTGTGGGCATAAAGGGTCTTGCTTTGAATTGGTTCAAATCTTATTTGAACAATAGAACCTTTTCAGTTAACATTAACGGATGTTCATCCTCCAAAGCACGTCTGATTTACGGGGTTCCTCAAGGATCTATTCTTGCCCCCATTCTGTTTTCTTTATACCTGCTCACTTTGGGCTCAATTTTTAAAAAACATGGAGTATTTTTTTTTTTTTTCATTTTTATGTAGACGACACACAAATATATATGCCCATAAAGCAAAATGACACTGCCGGGCTGTCTGCTTTCATGGTTTGTTTATCAGATATTAGAGCCTGGATGTCCAAGAATGTCTTGCACTTAAATGAAGGTAAGACTGAGGTGATAGTGTTTGAACTGCTAGCCACATCTGGTAACTTAAATCAAGTGTTGGGCAGCTTAACTGCATATGTAAAACCTTCTGTTAAAAACTTGGGTCTTATTTTCGACTCGGACCTGCTACTTGATAAGCAGGTAAATGCAGTTGTTAAGTCGTGTTTCTTCCATTTGAGACTTCTGGCCAAAGTAAAACGTTTTTTAACCCCTTCTGAACTTGAGAGAGTAATTCATGCATTTATATTCGCTCGTCTGGACTACTGCAATTCACTCTATGTAGGTATTGGTCATTCCTATATGAATCATTTCGCAATTAGTCCAAAATGCAGCTGCTAGATTTCTCACTGGCCCACGTAAATTTGAGCACATTACACCTGTCCTACTCTCTCTGAATTGGTTGCCAGTCTTTCTTAGAGTAGAGTTTAAGGTTTTACTTTTTGTTTTTAAGGTCTTAAATGGTCTGGCTCCTTTGTACTTATCTGAACTTGTGACTGTTAACATAACAGCGAGATGTTAAGGGTGACCGGGCTTTTGCTATTGTCGGCCCCAAACTGTGGAATAGCCTCCCCTTATCTATTAGGTTGATCACTACAGAATCTCTGTTTAAAACAAAACTCAGAACTCACCTATTAGAAAAGGCCTATGGCATGTGAGTCAGCCTGCATGCATTTTATCTGTATATTTTTATTTCTTGTTTTATGTAATTTTTATTGTTTTTATTGTTTTGTACTATCCTTTTTTAGGATTCGTTGTAAAGCACAATGGTCAACGACCATTGCTGTATTGTGCTATATAAATAAACTAAACTAAATTACTTTATGCTCGCAGTATTCCGACTTTATGCTTGCAGTATTCCAACTTTATTCTCGTAGTATTCCGACTTTATGCTCGCAGTATTCCAACTTTATTCTCATAGTATTCCGACTTTATGCTCGCAGTATTCCGACATTATTCTCATAGTATTCCGACTTTATGCTTGCGGTATTATGACTTAATTCTCGTAGTATTCCGACTTTATGCTCGCAGTATTACGACTTCATTCCCGTAGTATTCCGACTTTATGCTCGCAGTATTACGACTTCATTCCCGTAGTATTCCGACTTTATGCTCGCAGTATTACGACTTCATTCCTGTAGTATTCCAACTTTATGCTCACGGTATTACGACTTCATTCTCATAGTATTCCGACTTTATGCTCGCAGTATTACGACTTCATTCCCATAGTATTCCGACTTTATGCTCGCAGTTTTACGACTTCATTCTCGTTGTATTCCGACTTCATGCTTGCAGTATTCCGACTTTATGCTCACAGTATTCCGACTTTATGCTCACAGTATTCCGACTTCATGCTCACAGTATTCCGACTTTATTCTCGTAGTATTCCGACTTTATTCTTGTAGGATTCCAACTTTATGCTTGCAGTATTCCAACTTAATTCCCGTAGTATTCCGTCTGGGTGGGAAAGCTGTCAATCTGGCTCCATCCCTGGTTTAAACCAAACAAGGGTCTCACCTCAACTCTCTTGATCTCGCCCACATCTAGTCCGTAGCACATGAAGTGTTCCATTCCTCCCACAGTGAAGCATGTCTTCCCATCAGTGAGATCCAGCCAGAGTCGCTCTGTTTCTAAATCGTTGGGTCCCATGATGATAACGTAAACCCGACTGGTGGTGCTGGCGTCACGATCATCTCCGGTGGACACAGTGAAGTGGTACGGGATCACTGCCAAAATAAAAAGAAACATCTATCTGACAGCTGCAGATGAAGAAAACACATCAGAATAAATCACTGGAATTAAGCATCATCTTACTTGGCCCCTCCTCTACAATAACAGCCTTTTTCTTCTTCTTCTTCTTGTTCATGTTGCTGTCCAAACCTGCTTTAGAATTCTGCATGCTCTTCTTTGCGTTCTGAGGGTTCCTTTCACCCTCGTATCCCTAAGAGAAAAACACAACAGTGAATTATGTGCATCAAATATATTTATTAAGTTAATAATAAATGTTTTTTGAGAGGCAAATCAGAATATTAGAATGATTTCTGAAGAACATTAGAAATGATTTTCTGAATGATTAAAAAAATTCTGCATTGAAATCACAGAAATAAATAATATTTTAAGATATTGAGGGCTTATAAAGTAGATAATTTTCTTACATATCGCCAAAACTATGGAACAATCTACCTAATTCTGTTCGGGAGGCAGACACACTCAGTCAGTTTAAATCTAGACTAAAGACCCATCTCTTTAACCTGGCTTACACATAACATATTAACACATTTCTATAATTCAAATCCGTTAAAGGATTGTTTAGGCTGCATTAATTAGGTCAACCGGAACCGGGAACACTTCCCATAACACCTGATGCACTCGCTGCATCATGAGAAGAATGGAATCTATGCTAATATTAGTCTGTCTCCTGTTTATTCCGAGGTCAGATCCAGTATGAATCCTGAAGAGTTGGTTACTGCAGTTTCCTGATCCAGTTTGTATCCAGATGGTGGGTCAGTACATATAGACTCCCTCTACAGGTCTGTATGGGAGTATAAACTACTTGTTTATTGGTCAGAGGAGAACTGACCCCCCGACTGAGCCTGGTTTCTCCCAAGGTTTTTTTTCTCCATCAGTGTCACAGATGGAGTTTTGGCTCCTTGCCACTGTCGCCTATGGCTTGCTCAGTTGGGGACAACTAAATTGGGGACAATTAATTTGGGACAATCAATTTATTAATTTGGAACTATTGATTAATTTCCTATAACTAAAATTGTTTAATTGATTCTTTTTGCATTATTGATATATTACTTTCCTATTTGATACTGTAAAGTTGCTTTGACACAATTTGTAATGTAAAAAGCGCTATACAAATAAAGCTGACTTGATATATTCAAATAGAAAACAGTTATTTTATATAGTACAAATATTTTAAAATTGTACTGTTTTTGCTGTATTTTGGATCAAATAAATACAGGCTTGGGGAACAGAAGAGACTTCTTTAAAAAAAAAATATACTGTCTAAAAACTTTTGACTGGTAGTATTTTGATTCAACAAAAAAAAAAAAAAAAGATTTTAACATTCATTAATTCATTCATTCATTCATTTAACCAATATATTCAAGCGGCTGATTCATTTAGAAACCAAGCAAGTGACACGATTTGTTTAAAACCATGGATTAATTTAGCAACAAATCACTGCTGTGTGTTGATCAGAGACTTTGATCGGAGCTATTTTTGTTTGTAAAATTGAGCAAAAGCCAACAATACTGTGTCTAAAATGTAACACAATATGAACTTGTTTATTGAACTGTTTTATCTCATTTGCAGTTATGCTAGTGTGATAAACTATATAAAATGTGACCCTGGACCACAAAACCAGTCTTAAGTCACTGGGATATATTTGTAGCAATAGACAAAAATACATTGTATGGGTCAAAATTATTGATTTTTCTTTTATGCCAAAAATCATTAGGATATTAAGTAAAGATCATGTTCCATGAAGATATAAAGTAAATTTCCTACCGTAAATGAATCAAAACTTAATTTCTGATAAGTAATATGCATTGCTAAGAACTTCATTTGGACAACTTTAAAGGCGATTTTCCCAATATTTATATTTTTTGACACCCTCAGATTCCAGATTTGCAAATAGTTGTATCTCAGGCAAATGTTGTCCTATCTTAACAAACCATACATCAACGGAAATCCTATTTATTGAACTTTCAGATAATGTATAAATATTAATTTCGAAAAATTTACCCTTATGATGGTTTTGTGGTCCATTTTTTTGTTTTTTTTGTACTCATAACTTGAATTTTCGGCTCATATAACTGTCATCAGTCATCCTGCATCAATGTAAGATTACAGACAGGTCTGGATGGGGCTCTGCGCTAAATGCCTTAGTCATTTTAACACGCTATTTTTTTCTACAATTAATTAACGAATTAAATCGACAGGCCCAGTTATTAAGTGACATTTAACAAATCACCTTGACAAAGAAGGTCCTCTCGATGCGCTTGTCCTCTTTCTTAATGGAGAGCCAGCGTTCGCACAGGAACATGTAAACCTCTTCTGTCTCCACATCCACCACCTCCACCTGATCCAGATACCAGTCGGCTCCAGCCAGAGAATTATCATGCCGGATTCTGATCTTATAGACCTGACCCAGATCCACGGCTTCAATGCTGAACTTGTCGACCTGCACACAAATAAAGGCTGTGATTCCTGAAACGCTGATGTGGAGCTGGTTATTATTGCTGCTTTCTTTGTTGTGCAGATTTTCCTCTTTAAAGAAATGTATTGGCTAGTGTAGTGTGTTTTCAGCTTTATTTATAAAGCCATTTTAAAGCAATGTTTAACCACTACACAAAAAACGGACTTTCCTTCTGCTAATTCAGCGTATGTGATTGTGAAACCATTTCTGGACTTACAGCTCCTCTCTCAAACTTGTTGCTGCTGCTCTCAGATTTGCTGAGTTTGCGTTCTCCGGTGTCTCCCAGATCTCCGTAGATGGTCAGGAACACATTAGCATCTGTACCGGCTCCGTGCATGTCGCCTGTCCTCACCGAAACCTTATACGTGTGAGCTGGAGAAACATCAGCATGTGCATGTGTGTTAATGATCAGCAAGACGTGTGATGCACCACTTTAATCTTTCAAGAATATTCTGTTATACACTCATAGCCAAAAATATCAGCACCCTTGCAATTCTGTCAGAAAATGCAACCCTTCTCTTAGAAAATTGTTGCAGTCCCTGCTGAAAAACCCCCCAGCTAAAACCAGCCAAACAGCCTATGGTTTACTTAATAATTTAATTAAACTATCACTTTTTCCCACTAATAAATATATTTTCTCATTAGCCACACTAAAAAGCTGCTTTATAACAGGAAAGTTGTAATTCTAACAGAAAGAGAGGTTTTTCATGTTGCAAAGCTGTTTGGCTATCTATTGCATAATGGACTGCATAAATAAACATGATGTGAGCGGACATTACTGAACTGCAGAGCTTGTGCAAACATCCACATCGTTGTAATCAGATGCATTTTTAACTGCTGCGTTCACACTGCTGTCAGTTTTTGTTGTGTTTATTTCATTACTAAGAGGAAAGCGTGCAATATATATTTACATATTCATCCAAACGCCGCTCAGATTCTGCTGCATTTGCTCTGAAGCACTGTGTGTCTTCTTTTGAATTGCATCCAGGAGGGCTGAATTACAGTCACTGCTCAAACCACATTATTGCAGTCTCTTACATTACGTCACATAAGTTCAAACGACTACTCCACAATACAAATATTTTGTTATATGAAAAAGATTGTCGACATTATCGATAATATCAACTAATCGTTTCAGCCCTAAGGAGAAGTGCTCCCTAACACAGATTTAGACAGATTTGTGATCTGAGAGATCTGAGATATTTGAGAGAAATACGCCTTTTGTGTACATTGAAAAAGTCTTAGATCTTTAGGTTCAGCTCATGAAAAATGGGGGCAAAAACAAAAGTGTTGCATTTATAATTTTGTTCAGTATATAATAAAATCAGAATCATTTTGCTGAAATTTCAGTGCTTCCTTAATTTGTTGTTTTAATCAGATTAGTTGTCTGCTCGGGCAAGTAAAATTCTCTCTCGTGTGGAGCTCTGTTATAAAATTCAACCCGCCAAAGTGACTAGTGGGAGTGACCATGTTACCCGCCACTGTTAAAATCCAACCGCATTTGGCGGGTGTTAATGTCAAGCCCTGCACCCAGGATTTTTGTGTTTATTTGTGCATTATAAATAAATAAATTGACTAAAGTCCTACTATTGTACAGTATGAGAGCCTCACATACTCTCTAGAGCATCTTCCACCTCGATCTCGTTGTGTTTGAGCGTCCCGTCTCTCAGCAGCTTCTCTGTGATGATCTCCGACGGCACCAGTTCCCTCACCGTTTCACCATCATCCTCAGACTTGGCCAGCCAGCGCTCACAGGGAAAGATGGTCGTCTCCGAACCCTGGAGAATGTTCAGTTCACTACGTCAGTCTGTTCTAATATCATCTGAATGATTTCCTCCTGAACGCTGTTACCTTTCCTTTTCTTAGTAGTCGTCTGATTTCCACTCTGTCAAGATGCCAGCCGGGGTTCGTCCCTTGGTTATCGTGTCCGATGCGGATCTTCTCTATGACGTCCCCTATGTCTTCCAGCTTGGCAGAGAGAAATAAAAGCACAGCGTTGAGTGACTGAGAGCGTTTGTGAGCTGTATAATGATGAATGACTGATGCTCACCTCTACAATGAACATGTCTTCTGCTGATCTCTCGAAGTACATGCGTCGCTCTCTCTTGTTCACACACAGATACTTCTGCTGCGTAGCCAGACCCTTCTGACCATACAGAACAATGAAAACATCAGCGTCTGTCCCCGCAGCAAACACGTCACTCGTGAAGGTGGTGATCTCGTAGGGAACAACTACAGGAGAAGACAAAAATATTTATTTAAATCTATTTATAGAGATTGTTCAGAAGTTTAAGAGTAGTTTATTCGTCTACACCAGGGTTATTATTATAGTTATAAGTAACTAACTATAAGTATAAGTAAAACAACCAACCAAAAAAACAAAAAAACATTTAGATTAACTTGAAATAAATGTTAACTGAAATACATTTTCATTTACATTTAACCATTTAGCAGATGCCTTTATCCAAGTCAACTTACAAAAGAGCAGAACAGAAGCAATTAAACCAACAAAAGGAGAAATAAGCTATACAAAAACGTATTTAAAAACATATTTAAGCTAGTTGCAAAGGCAACATTTCTCATTTTCATTTAGTTTAACTTGCACTACTAAAATAATTAAAACCAGATCAGTTTATAAAATGTTTTAATAATGTATGAAATATAAATATATAGATATTTAAAAATATATAACTATAAATATATTTAACTTGCAAATATGAAATTAAAACTAATTCAAAGTAATAATAAAAACTTTAACAGTGTGTAACAAAATGACAATGGTCCAACTGATGTTGTTTAAATAAGTTCAGTTGAAGGAAAATGACTTAAAATATTATGTTTTGTTAATATCAGAATAAGGTTTATGCTTAAAACAAGAAAATATTGCTGGGTTATCCTGAGTGTTTTAGAGTGTTGCTAGGTGGTTGGTAGGCTGTTCTGAGGGGTTTTAGAGTGTTGCTATGCAGTTGCTGGGGGTTATCCTTAGTGTTTTAGATTGTTGCTATGCGGTTACCAGGCTGTTCTGAGGGGTTTTAGAGTGTTGCTATGCAGTTGCTGGGGGTTATCCTTAGTGTTTTAGATCGTTGCTATGCGGTTGCCAGGCTGTTCTGAGGGGTTTTAGAGTGTTGCTATGCAGTTGCTGGGTTATCCTGAGTGTTTTAGATCGTTGCTATGTGGTTGCCAGGCTGTTCTGAGGGGTTTTAGAGTGTTGCTATGCAGTTGCTGGGGGTTTTCCTGAGTGTTTTAGATCGTTGCTATGCGGTTGCCAGGCTGTTCTGAGGGGTTTTAGAGTGTTGCTATGCAGTTGCTGGGGGTTATCCTGAGTGTTTTAGATCGTTGCTATGCGGTTGCCAGGCTGTTGCCAGGCTGTTCTGAGGGGTTTTAGAGTGTTGCTATGCAGTTGCTGGGGGTTCTCCTGAGTGTTTTAGATCGTTGCTATGCGGTTGCCAGGCTGTTCTGAGGGGTTTTAGAGTGTTGCTATGCAGTTGCTGGGGGTTATCCTGAGTGTTTTAGATTGTTGCTATGTGGTTGCCAGGCTGTTCTGAGGGGTTTTAGAGTGTTGCTATGCAGTTGCTGGGTTATCCTGAGTGTTTTAGATTGTTGCTATGCGGTTGCCAGGCTGTTCTGAGGGGTTTTAGAGTGTTGCTATGCAGTTGCTGGGGGTTCTCCTGAGTGTTTTAGATCGTTGCTATGCGGTTGCCAGGCTGTTCTGAGGGGTTTAAGAGTGTTGCTATGCAGTTGCTGGGGGTTATCCTTAGTGTTTTAGATCGTTGCTATGTGGTTGCCAGGCTGTTCTGAGGGGTATAAGAGTGTTGCTATTCAGTTGCTGGGTTATCCTGAGTGTTTTAGAACTATAACAGTGTGTAATAAAATAACACTGATCCAAATGATTTTGTTTAAATAAGTTCACTTGAAGGAAAAGGACTTGAAGGTTTTGTTGATATCAGAATAAGGTTTATGCTTAAAACAATAAAATATCGGCCAGTGGGGGTCAGAAAAACCTTTTTTCCTCTTCAAATACTTTTTTTTTCGGACCCCACTGGGTCGAAGTTTTTGATCAGTAAGATTTTTAATGTTACTGCTCACCAAGCCTGCGTTTAAAAAAAAAAAAAAAAAAAAAAACTAAATTAAAGCAGAAACAGTAAAAATTTAAAATATTTGACTATTTAAAATAATTGTTTTCTATTTGGATATATTAAAATGGTTAAGAAAATCAGGTATTTTTGGGATACTATGTATTACTGTTCTGTAGGAAAAAGCTAAAACATGTTCAATGTAAACAAACAATAAATAAACAAATCTCTTTCTAATCCACTGCATGTCCATCAGGTGTAAACCAAGCAGTTCACAGTCTCTTACATGGCGTGTAAAGTTCAGTCTGTAGCTCCGCTGGATACAGATCTCTAACAACGGCTCCATCATCTTCTCCTGTGTCCAGCCAGCGGCCACATGGGAAACGAAGCCTCTGTCCTTGAGAAGGAGCATTAATCTCCACCCAGTCCAGAAACCAACCAGCTGACCCTCCTGAAAAACACACAGACCCAACCATTTCCAGCAATTCTCCTGCTACGAGACATTTATAATAACTATCCAAGATTTTATTGCTCAGAAATTGCTCTTCTATGGCCCAAGTCCTCAGAAAGAAGCTGAAGTATTGAAAGATGACTAAATCCTTCTTTAGGACAGACCCAAATGAGCCAATAGTCTTGCAGTAAGAGTATAAAGCTATGATATTAAGATCATTTGATGAAAAATGCTGGAGTTAACACTGAGACTTTTAACTGCAAACTCAGACTTTGATCTAGACATTTCTGAGCACAGTTCTGAAACTCTAGATTGAGATCTAGGAGAATCATTAGCTAAGTTTGACCCCAATTTAACCACTGCTGTCCAGAAACGTAAGAGGTTAATTTCTGATTTATTACCTATGTGTTGATCAATCACTCGAGAACAAAAGCAGCCATTAAGAGCGACGTGATTGGAGCGTTTCTGTACCGTTGCCAAGCAACTTAATACCAGACAGGTCACTAACTGTTTGCAAGCAGCTTTTAGAAGCAGTCGAGCGAATCCTGTCCGAACAAAGCCTGATTGAAACCCAGCTGTCACTCAGCCTGCGATCACATTCAGACGTGCTTTCGGTCACATTTAATGACTGTCACACTCACCTGAGTCGTCATGGCCAATTCTCAGTTTCTGGAGTTCTCCGAGATCAACGGCCTCCACAATAAACTCATCGATCATTCCTTTCTCAAACTTGTTTTTGTGTGATTTAGAGGCTTTCAGATTGATGAGTCCTGTTCAGTTCATGAGGATGGAAGAAAAGTAACCAAGCAAAGCCTTTTGAATAGTTACTGGATAGTATAAAGGACACTGTATATTTCATTGAAGTGATGATTGCGTGTATTTTCACCTGTGTCGTCATTCTCTCCATATAGAATTGCAAAGATGTTGGCATCAGTTCCAGCGTGTTTCTTTTCTCCAGTCTTGATCCTCAATGTGTACGTTGTTGACATTGCTACAAAAAAAGAAAAAAGTGAAATAATAAGTACTTTGTCTGACAGAAAAAACTTAGAGCTAGACAAAGCTCTCCCAGCTTGTTTGGTATATCCTTTTTCTGTGTTAAAAATCCTTTACCTTTTTATTTTCACTAAGAATACAAAACAAAATGAATGTGGATAGATCATTGCATTATTGAGAGAATTTGCAGAGAAATGTTTACAATTTGACTCCATACTGAGCAACATTTAATGATTCAAGCCTATGGTATATATTATTAGATCTGCTTTGACAAAGAACTAATTTTAGTTGCCACTGAGTTTTCTTCACCTTTCTGCTCCAAACCCAGCGTGGCCCCAGAATCCTCTTCATCCTCATCCTTCCTCATGAAGGCCTCATCTACAGGAACGAGCTCTCGTGCAATCTGACCATCATCTTCGTCAACCGCCAGCCAGCGATTACAGGGGAAGTAATACCTGAGCGTAAGGCGATATGAAGAGTTAGACGTGAGACGCGTTCATTACGTTTCTGTGTTATGTGACGATGTGTGGAAGCGCTTCAACACAATAGACTCATAAATAAATCGACACATGCAGATCTTCATATGATCTGTCTTCCTCAAGTGTCTGGGTCTTTTGATGTAGTTCCTGGGTTGATCTGAGGGGTTTTAGACTTGGTATGCGGTGGCTGGGTTGTTCTGAAGGGTTTTAGATTGTTGCTATGCAGTTGCTAGGCTGTTCTGAGGGGTTTTAGAGTGTTGCTATGCAGTTGCTAGGCTGTTCTGAGGGGTTTTAGAGTGTTGCTATGTGGTTGCTGGGCTGTTATGAAACATTTTAGAGTGTTGCTATGAGGTTGCTGGGCTGTTCTAAAACATTTTAGAGTGTTGCTATGCAGTTGCTGGACTGTTCTGAAACATTTTAGAATGTTGCTACGCAGTTGCTGGGCTGTTCTGAAACATTTTAGAGTGTTGCTATGCGGTTGCTGGGCTGTTCTAAAACATTTTAGAGTGTTGCTATGCAGTTGCTGGACTGTTCTGAAACATTTTAGAATGTTGCTACGCAGTTGCTGGGCTGTTCTGAAACATTTTAGAGTGTTGCTATGAGGTTGCTGGGCTGTTATAAAACATTTTAGAGTGTTGCTATGCAGTTGCTGGACTGTTCTGAAACATTTTAGAATGTTGCTACGCAGTTGCTGGGCTGTTCTGAAACATTTTAGAGTGTTGCTATGCGGTTGCTGGGCTGTTCTAAAACATTTTAGAGTGTTGCTATGCAGTTGCTGGACTGTTCTGAAACATTTTAGAATGTTGCTACGCAGTTGCTGGACTGTTCTGAAACATTTTAGAATGTTGCTACGCAGTTGCTGGGCTGTTCTAAAACATTTTAGAGTGTTGCTATGCAGTTGCTGGACTGTTCTGAAACATTTTAGAATGTTGCTACGCAGTTGCTGGGCTGTTCTGAAACGTTTTAGAGAGTTGCTATGCGGTTGCTGGGTTATCCTGAGGGGTTTTAGAGTATTGCTATGCGGTTGCTGGGTTATCCTGAGTGTTTTACATTGTTGCTATGCAGTTGCTAGAGGGGTTTTAGAGTGTTGCTATGCGGTTGCTGGGTTATCCTGAGTGTTTTAGATTGTTGCTATGCGGTTTCTAGGCTGTTCTGAAACATTTTAGAGCGTTGCTATGCAGTTGTTGGGCTGTTGAGGGGTTTTAGAGTGCTGCTATGCAGTTGCTGGGCTGTTCTGAAACGTTTTAGAGAGTTGCTATGCGGTTGCTGGGTTATCCTGAGGGGTTTTAGAGTGCTGCTATGCAGTTGCTGGGCTGTTGAGGGGTTTTAAAGTGTTGCTATGTGGCGCTGGGCTGTTCTGAAAAGTTTTAGAGTGTTGCTATGCAGTTGTTGGGTTACCTATGTGGTTGCCAGGCTGTTCTGAGGGGTTTTAGAGTCTTGCTATGCTGTCGCTGGGCTGTTGAGGGCTGCGCTCTCTGGGCTGTTCTGAAATGTTTTAGGGTGTTGTTATGCAGTTACTGGGTTATCCTGAGTGTTTTAGATGTTTCGATGTTTCTATGTGTTTGCTGGCTTGTTCTGAAACGTTTTAAAGTGTTGCTATGCGGTTGCTGCGCTGTTCTGAAACATTTTAAAGTGTTGCTATGTGGTTGCTGGGATGTTGAGGGGTTTTAGAATGTTGCTATGTGGTTGCTGGGCTGTTCTGAAACATTTGTAAGTGTTGCTATGCGGTTGCTGGGTTGTTCGGAAGCGTTTTAGAGTGTTGCTATGCGGTTGCTGGGTTATCCTGAGGGGTTTTAGAGTATTGCTATGTGGTTGCTTGGCTGTTCCAAAGGGCAATGCCATAAATGCAGGAAGCGGAATGTGTGACTTTAATCTGTGCTGCTGTCTCTGCTGGTTTCAAAACTCAAAGAGGTGCGTATGCTAGCCATAAATTGTCTTTTTCCATTAGATTAGATTTTTCCCATTTGACAACAACGCAAGCATGTTTCTGCAAGATGCTTATTACGTTTTCCACAAAAAGTCTGACGTGTTTATGTTTTATGTGGTGTGAAAACATTTTGAATAGGATTCCAAACCACATATGAATGTAGCTCAAAATGGATTTGCACAAATCAGATTTTATGTAGTTTGTTGTTGTTCAGACTACCTAAATATGATCAAATTTCAATCAGATTTGCACAAAAATCAGATTTGGGCTGACAGTCTGAACGAGGCTTATGTGGTGCCTGCGTTATTCGGAGTGTTTTAGATTGTTGCTATGTGGCTGCTGGGTTGTTCTGAAGAGTTTTATGATGTTGCTATTCGTTTTCTAGATTATTCTGAAATCTGTCAGTCCAGAATCTAAGGAATTAGTCTGAGCGAACTCACGTGGTGTCATCTTTAGTGTCCACGATCTCCACCCTGTCCAGGTACCAGGCTGACTGATTGCTGTTATCGTGACGGATCCTCAGTTTCTTCAATGGCCCCAGTTCTACAGCTGTGATGGAGAATGTGTCCTCCTGTAAGTTGAAGTAACACATAGCCATGAATCTACTTCCACAAACATGACGAAAACATAATAACATTCTTGGGTCTGTCATGGTGGCCTCAATTAAGAGGAGCATATTCGATGTGTGCGGTAAATAATTGATCGGCTCACATTAACAGATGAGTAAGACTATACGACTACATCTACTGTGAATAACATGAGGGATCGTGTCAGATTGCCTGCCTTCCATGACTAGACATTTACAGCTCATTCATCTCACCTGTCCGCGTTCAAATTTGTTGAGATGATTGGACTTTCTCAGGGGTCGTTCTCCAGTATCTCCGTTCTCTCCGTAGATGTTGATAAACACGTTGGCATCGGATCCAGCCCCCATCATGTTTCCCGTGAAGATGTTGAGCTCATATGTGTTTTCTGATGCGAAGATTATGAATTATTAAAACAGGAAAGGATTTACAATGATTTGATCAATGATACCGCAGCTCTAATTTTCTGTGATTTGTGCTCTGTGATACACCAGTATTGATGTCACACTGATTGACATAATTAAACAGTTAACAGAACATGATCAAACATTGGTAGGTGTCCATACCCTCCAGCTCCTCGTTGTCCTCCGGCAGAAGTTCCACCACCATCTCTCCATCCTCCTCATCAGAAGCCAGCCAGCGTTCGCAGGGAAATAAGTATGTCATGGGCACCTCACGCATTTCCTCCTCACCACCTTCCTCGTCCTCATCCTCCTCGCTCTTCTTTTTCTTATTTTTCTTCTTCTTTTTATCTTCTTTCTTCTCTTTGGGCACCATGGCCATGACTAGACGCTTGATCTCCACCCGTTCCAGGTACCATCCGGCTCCTATGCCCGTGTCATCATTGCTAATGCGGATCTTGAAGATCTTCCCCACATCTTTAGCCTCAATCTGTTGCACAGACATCACAGATCAGTTCGACACTGAGTTTAGTGTAATGATAACGGTGGTTAGACACTGATATTACCTTGAATATGTCTGTTGCTCCTCTTTCAAAGTTATTTGACCTGCTGCTGAGTTGGAGCACCTCCGTCTTTCCTTGATCTCCGTATATTTGGATAAAAACGTTGGCATTTGTGCCACCGGCAAAGACGTCCCCCGTCACAACTGAGATCTCATAGTTTATCACTACAGGACAAGAACACAATAATACATGACGCTTCTAAAAACAAGAAAATTGCTTAAAATTGTACCAATACTACACACATATATACATATGAAGGGCTTTAGAGTGTTGCTATGTGGTTGCTGGGTTATTCTGAGTGTTTCAGAGTGTTGCTATGCGGTTGCTGGGTTACCCGGAGAGTTTTAGAGTGTTGCTATGCGGTTGCTGGGTTATCCTGAGTGTTTTAGAGTGTTGCTATGTGGTTGCTGGGTTATCCTGAGTGTTTTAGAGCGTTGCTATGCGGTTGCTGAGTGTTTTAGAGTGTTGCTATGTGGTTGCTGGGTTATTCTGAGTGTTTTAGAGTGTTGCTATGCGGTTGCTAGGTTACCCTGAGAGTTTTAGAGTGTTGCTATGCGGTTGCTGGGTTATCCTGAGTGTTTTAGAGTGTTGCTATGTGGTTGCTGGGTTATTCTGAGAGTTTTAGAGTGTTGCTATGCGGTTGCTGGGTTATCCTGAGTGTTTTAGAGTGTTGCTATGCGGTTGCTGGGTTATTCTGAGTGTTTTAGAGTGTTGCTATGCGGTTGCTAGGTTATCCTGAGTGTTTTAGAGTGTTGCTATGCGGTTGCTGAGTGTTTTAGAGTGTTGCTATGTGGTTGCTGGGTTATTCTGAGTGTTTTAGAGTGTTGCTATGCGGTTGCTGGGTTATTCTGAGTGTTTTAGAGTGTTGCTATGTGGTTGCTGGGTTATTCTGAGTGTTTTAGAGTGTTCCTATGTGGTTGCTGGGTTATTCTGAGTGTTTTAGAGTGTTGCTATGCGGTTGCTAGGTTATCCTGAGTGTTTTAGAGTGTTGCTATGCGGTTGCTGGGTTATCCTGAGTGTTTTAGAGTGTTGCTATGCGGTTGCTGAGTATTTTAGAGTGTTGCTATGTGGTTGCTGGGTTATCCTGAGTGTTTTAGAGTGTTGCTTTGTGGTTGCTGGGTTATCCTGAGTGTTTTCGAGTGTTGCTATGCGGTTGCTAGGTTATCCTGAGTGTTTTAGAGTGTTGCTATGCGGTTGCTGAGTGTTTTAGAGTGTTGCTATGTGGTTGCTGGGTTATTCTGAGTGTTTTAGAGTGTTGCTGTGCGGTTGCTGGGTTATCCTTAGAGTTTTAAAGTGTTGCTATGTGGTTGCTAGATTATCCTGAGTGTATTAGAGTGTTGCTATGCGGTTGCTGAGTGTTTTAGAGTTTTGCTATGTGGTTGCTAGGTTATTCTGAGTGTTATAGAGTGTTGCTATGCAGTTGCTGGGTTGTTCTAAAGCAGGGGTGTCAAACTCAGTTCCTGGAGGGCCGTAGCCCTGCAGATATTTATTCCAACCCTGCTCCAACACACATACTATGCAGTTTTCAATTAAGCCTGAATGACTTGATTAGTTGGATCAGGTGTGTGTAATTAGAGTTGCATCTAAACTCAACTCTCCAGAGCTGCGGCCCTCCAGGACCTGAGTTTGACACCCCTGTTCTAAAGGGTTTTAGAGTGTTGCTATGCAGTAGTTGAGTTATAAAAACAAGAACATGCAAAAAATGTTTCCAATACTTGGTACTTTAATACTTTAGCCTACTTGTCTGTGTAATAATGTCCAAAACTCTCAATTTAAACATTTTGAACAACAGGGCCCTACAATCTTTTTTTTTTTCCTTCAAAAATTCTTGTGTGTTTTAATTTCTCTGATAATCAAATGAAGCCATTAAACATCTTATTTTTAATCAAATGAAAATTATACAGAGTTTCACTGTTAAAATGAATACATTAAAGAAACACTGTATGGATATTCAGTTTAATAATTTTTGTAGTATTTTTTCTACAAATAAGTGGTTAATCTTGTTGTAATATTCATATTTTATCACTTAATTGTTTTATTTGAATTTGCCAAAAATAGGAATATATAAACACCTACATTATACTGTACAAAAGTAATACAAGGCTAATATAGTTCTGTAAAATGGTTCATGTTAAACCATACTTTTATTTGACAGGCTGCCGTGAAGGTTCTAAATATATAATTAAACGGTAAAATTCACATGAAGCGGGCAACCGGAACATGCAGGATGCATATTTAATATTCACAGACACTAGTCCATGTTGAAATTAAATTAAGTGGCAAACCGACTTTTGATTTACTCATCCAAAAATCTACAAATTCCGTGGCATTTCACGCTATAGAGTAAATTCCATTTTAATAAATGGACGCGATCCTGTCCGTGTTTTCACGGAGGAGAAATTGTAGACGCGTGACCATGTAGAGACAGAAATGACATGCCGTCATGTAAATAAGATAAATATATAGAGCTGTCCTATAGGAAAGGTAACCTTAAATGACTTCTAGTGTGATCTGGCGCTATATAGAAAAATTAAATTAAATTAAATTAAATTAAATTGGGGGTCTTAATGGTCTTACATGGTCTTAATATCTTAGGTCATTTTGCTTCTCAAGTAAATATAGCTTGATTTAGGAATGTACTGGAAAACAAGGCAAAAATATTGAAGAAGAAATAGATTTTTTTGCATTGTGTTTTCAGCAGGGATTTGCTGTATAATATTACAGCATGAACGTTTACATTGTTCAACTTCCAGTATTTCACTCGGGTAAATCTCCACCTCCGTCTTCCCATCAGCCTCGTCTCTGCACAGCCAGCGGTGACTGGGGAACATGTAATGATTGCCATGATTCGGCACCATGATCTGAACACTGTCAAGAAACCAGCCGGCACGCATCCCTTCGTTAGTGTGACCGATCAGGAGTCGGTTGATCTAGATTTGAGAAAGACATCTTCATGAGTTTAAGAAAACTGAATGTGTGTCTGTTAGGAACACAGGAAAGTGCATGTACCTGCCCGATGTCTGCGGTGTCGACAGTGAAAACATCCACTCGTCCCGCCTCAAAGTAATTGCGCAGGTTGTTGTCAGAAACTGCAAGCATCATTCTGCTGGTGTCTCCCTTCTCGCCGTAGAACTTCACAAACACTTTAGAGTCTGAACTTCCTCCGCTGACGTTACCTGTCTTCACTGCGATGTGATAGCTGACGTCTGAAAACACACATTTCTCATATTCAGCTTTCATGTGTTCTCAGAACTGAAAAAACTAATTGTGCTGCATTCTGGTTTTACACTCTAATGCATGATTTTGATGAAACTGGGGTTCTCCTGGGCTGTAAGTGGGCCTATGAGAAAAGCTAATAATTAATATAAATTTAAAGTAAATAAATAAATAATAATAATAATAAAAACACCAAACTATCATTACATTACAACAATGTAAAATATTTTTAAATAACAAATCAAAATAAAAATTAAATCATGATCATAAAAATGTAGAATTGAAATTAATTATTTAAAAATAATCAAATCATGAAAATGTAGAATTTAAATAACTTTAAATTTAAAACTATCAAAATAAAAACTTACTAAAAATGAAATAAATCATAAAAAATGTAAATAAAATAAATGTACAAAATTGTAAAATCATAAAAATATACAATTAAAATAAATCTATTAATATAATTTAATAAAATCTATCAAAATATACAGTAATATTTGTACCAAATGCCAAAAATACATTGTACTGGTCAAAAAGATTGATTTTTCTTTTATGCCATTAAAACCATTAAAAAGATAGTAAGTAAAGATCATGTTCAATAAAGATATTTTGTAAATTTTCTACCATGAATATCAAAACTTAATTTTTGATTAGTAATATGCATTGCTAAGAACTTAATTTGGACAATTTTCTCAATTTTTTGCTTGTTTTGCACCCTTAGATTCCAGATTTTCAAATAGTTTGAATCTCGGCCAAATATTGTCCTATCCTAACAAACCATACAACAAAAAATTGACCCTTATGACTGGTTCTGTGGTCCATGGTCAGAATTTAATTAAAAAAAATAATGAAATAAGTGTAACATTAAAATTACTACATAAATTAAATCATAAAAATGTAGAATTTAAATGAGTTAAACACAATCACAATAAAATATTTAGTAAAAATGAATTAAACCATAAAAATATATAAAACTTAAAGGAAAATGTTTAAGAATCCCCACTCCATTGGCTTTATTAACTTATTTATGATTAGACGTGTCAAACATTCAGCACATGACAAACTATGATATGAAACAGGAGAAAACTCACTATAAAGTCTTTGTCCGTCTGCACGTGGCACCAACTCACGAACAATCTGCCCGTCGTCTTCATTGCGGTCAAACCATCTGAACAGATTAAAGATGGTATGTGGAAAAATCCAAACACTGCTCAAGAACAAAGCTGGGTAGATCACTGACAAATTGTAATCTGTTACTGATTCCAAATTACATGACGAAAATTGTAGTCAGTAATGTAATCAATTACATTACACATTTTAAGTAATATAATCAGACTACTTTTAGATTACTTTTAACCTAACTCATTTGTCACATTGATTTAAACAAGAAAATCTTGTACCGTAATAATGTAAAAATACAAAGAGTGAGAAAATATATTCCTTGCATTGTAATTAACAATATGAAGTTCATTAAACATTATATTACATCAAGGTTTCCCAAACTGGGGTTTGTAAAGGAACTGTAGGGGGTTTGTGAGTTTAATAATAGGCTAACAGGTAATTAAAACACTAATTCAATACATTTAAAATAACAATTAAAACTAGATAAAAAAGGTTGTCAAGACAAACTTTATGTTGGCTTGAGAAAGCCTGACCAGAAAGTTTTAAAAAGTTTAAAAAGTTTGTTTAAAATGTTTTAATAGTTTTGAAAAGTTTGAAGTTTGATAGTTTTCAGTCTGAAATAGTTCAAAGTTTAAGGTAGCTTTAAAGCTTAAAGCGTGAATGTTTTGAAGACAATACAGTCAAATAGATTAGCATGTTACTAGCATGTTACTAGGATGATTAGCAAGTAACTAGCATGTTGCTAGCATGACTCTAGCATGATTAGCATGTTACTAGCAGGTTTGCTAGCATGGTTAACAAGTTGCTAGCATGTTTCTAGCAGGATTAGCAAGTTGCTAGCACGGTTAACAAGTTTGCTAACATGTTTCTAACATGATTAGCAAGTTACTAGCATGACTCTAGCATGATTAACATGTTACTAGCATGTTGTTAGAATGATTAGCAAGTTGCTAGCATGTTGGCTAGCATGATTAGCAAGTTACTAGCTTTTTGTTAACATGATAAGCATGTTAGTATGATTAGCAAGTTACTAGCATGACTCTAGCATGATTAGCATGTTACTAGCAGGTTGGCTAGCATGGTTAACAAGTTGCTAGCATGTTTCTAGCAGGATTAGCAAGTTGCTAGGACGGTTAACAAGTTTGCTAACATGTTTCTAACATGATTAGCAAGTTACTAGCATGACTCTAGCATGATTAACATGTTACTAGCATGTTGTTAGAATGATTAGCAAGTTGCTAGCATGTTGCTAGCATGATTAGCAAGTTACTAGCTTTTTGTTAACATGATAAGCATGTTAGTATGATTAGCAAGATACTAGCATGACTCTAGCATGATTAGCATGTTACTAACATGTTGTTAAAATGATTGACAAGTTGCTAGAATGTTGCTACCATGATAAACAAGTTACTAGCATGTTGTTAGAATGATTAGCAAGTTGCTAGCATGATTAACAAGTTATTATCATGAATCTAGCATGATTAGCATGTTACTATCATGTTGTTAGAATGATTAGCAAGTTGCTAGCATGTTGCTAGCATGATTAACAAGTTACTATCATGACTCTAGCATGATTAACATGTTACTAGCATGTTGTTAGAATGATTAGCAAGTTGCTAGCATGTTGCTAGCATGATTAGCAAGTTACTAGCATTTTGTTAACATAATAAGCATGTTAGTATGATTAGCAAGTTACTAGCATGACTCTAGCATGATTAGCATGTTCCTAGCATGTTGTTACAATGATTGACAAGTTGCTAGAATGTTGCTACCATGATAAACAAGTTACTAGCATGTTGTTAGAATGATTAGCATGTTACTAGCATGTTGTTAGAATGATTGACAAGTTGCTAGAATGTTGCTAGCATGATTAGCAAGTTACTAGCATGTTGTTAACATGATTAGCATGTTACTAGTATGATTACCAAGTTACTAGCATGACTCTAGCATGATTAGAACGATTAGCAAGTTGCTAGCATGTTTCTAGCATGATTAGTATGCTATTAGCATTTTGTTAGCATTATTAGCAAGTTAGCTTGAATGAGTTTGAATGGAATAGAAATAGTAGATATAAGGGAAGCTTGATTGAGTCTCAAGGGAAGCTAGAGGTTTGTCAGTGTGAGTTTGAATAGTCTTGGCTTATTTGAACATTCCCTCAATGTAAGTCTATGGGATTTATCCCAGTTTTAATCGTTATTTTTAGGAAAATCAGTCTATTGTAAAAGTCTGATCAGTTACAATAGATATAGCACACTCGGTCAGTCTATGAAGCTGGGCTGAGTTTGGAGTTAGTAGTGTTAAAGCATTAGGATGAGTTAGTGTCGACAGATTTAGTCTCAGACGAAGAATAAGAAGAAGAAGAATATTACGTTTGAATAGCATTTCAGTAAATTGGCTTTCTCAAGCCAACTTAATAACATACTTATTAAAAAAATGAAATATTTTATGTTTACCTGAAAGCTATATGACCATAAATTATTAAAACATTTATTTTAAAATCTCAGGGGTACTTAAAGGGATCATTGATTAAGATTTCACCTTTTTAATTTTAGTTAGTGTGTAATGTTGCTGTTTGAACATAAAGTATATCTGCAAAGTTTCGACGCTCAAAGTTCAGTGCAAAGGGAGATATTGTCTTTAACAAAATCACTGATTGACCACCACTTAAAGTAAATATATTCGTTGAAAAGTTTAAGAATTTTTTATTTTAATGAGTTTGAAAGACAGAAGCCTTTCAATGATACATAATAATACATGGTTAAATAACCTACTGAGATAATTCAATTAATTCAATTAAAAATGAATGTGCTTATCAGTATTGATGCAATGTTGAAACACTTCTTAAACCTGAAATGATTTTTGTAAATCCATTTATCAAATGACTAGTCTATGTGTGAATGTCCGCAAAACTGGAATTTCTGAGTGTATATAAGCGGTAGACTATTTTAGAAAGGGAAATTTAAAAGATAAAAAAGAATTAGAGAGAATCAATAAATGATAAATATTGTGTAAATAATATGCAATCATTTAATCAATAAAAAGTAACTGTAATCTAATTCTGAGTATTTTAAAATGTAACTTACTGTAATTACAAGTACTTCATTTTTGGAATCTGAATTACATGTAATCACTTACTATCCAGCTCTGCTCAAGAATGGCCTTTTCTGCACATTAAACCAATGTTTTGGGCTTAAGTTAATGTAACGACGGTAACCTGTTGCATGGGAACTCGACAGCCTGTGATTCAGCCTGGCCTTCCTCTCTGACGACCACTTTATCCACGAACCATCCGCAGCCTCCACCGCGACCGTCGTGACCGAGTCGCACCCTGCGCACCCGCCCGATGGACACCGCCTCGATTATAAACTCATCTGCCTGTGAGAAACACACAGAAGACCCAGCTAATGTTAACGTTATTTTTGCTGCCTAGAACGTTCTGTTTTAAGGGTTTTTGGTTAGTCAGGAAAGTTTTCTTAAAGGGGGGGTTACAATAGTGTTTGGTCTATTCAGAGTTGTTTACAGTGTTAAAGAGTTGGATTCTCATACTAAACATGGCCAAAGTAAAAAATTTGGACAAATGACAGAGAATTTCTTTGCCGAAAATCTTACTTCTGGGTTGGTACAAGTTTCGGCTGATTTTTTTCGATCATGGCATTAATGACGTAATCTAGTGGTGGAACTCTTTATATGAGCATTTCTCCCGGCAAAGTGCGTCCGTGACACCCGCGATACCGTTGGCCAGACCCTGAGAAAGAGCGCGCCATCAACGTGCTTCATTCGGATGCACTCTGCAAGGGATTCATTCGGGAAGAATGTCTCTAAAGAAGTGTGGTTATGGTTGTAAGGCAAAGATAACTTTGCTCAGCTTCCTGAAGATCCAGTGTTATGTAAACAGTGGATGCAGTTCCTTTTTCCGGGGCGGCAATAGAGTTTAGCAAGTGAATGTTTCATATACGAGGACCAGTTCGACGCTGGATTTGCACATTGTTTGATACTGAAAGAAGGACCGGTCCCAGCTATAAAAGATCCCGGTAATGATTCAGAACTGCAGATGGTAAGTGAAACAACATCACATCCGTTTTATTGGCAGCGCAAGTGATCGTCAAACTTAGCTTCACCCACAGTGCACCTCCAGAAGTTTGTCTTTTTCCGGAGAAAATCTGAAAGCTGTATTTTTCTTTTATAAATATAATAAAACTAAAAACATTTTGGAGATATTAAGGATACATTACTACTCTGTAGGTACTCAGGATTAACATGAGATTAGGTGAAACTTGTATGTTGTGTACCCTTTAACGGAAATAAAACTTTAGTTTTTGTTTTGTGAAAGCGTTACTCTAATGTTATATTATAACCAGTGTTGGGGAAAGTTACTTTTGAAAGTAATGCATTACAATATTGCACTGCTCCCTGAAAAAGTAACTAATTACTTTTAGTTACGGCTCTCTATGGAGAATTTGTTACAGGGGGACCAGTTTACGCAAATTTGCACAGGGAGAAAAAGTACTTGTATTGCTCCCAACTTTTAGTTCCAAAAAGGACCCTTTGAGGTCACACGACGAGTTGGGGATCTCAGTTATGAGGTAGAACGATCAGACAGGAGCGGGGCACATCAAATTTACCATCTCACTCTCCTTAAAAAGTGGAGCAAGGCGGAGACATTGATGTTGGCAATGCCGGTGAGTGGAGAGGAAGATCTCGGGCCAGAAGTGAATGCTAAAAATTAATCTCTCACTCTGGCCCCAGGAGGAGATCACCTCTCGCCCTCACAGCTCATTGATGTTACCAAGTTGCAAGCTGAATTTGTGTGAATGTGTTCTCGCCTCTGCCTGGTCGCACAAACCTCATTCAGCACCACATTGAGACTGAGCCGGGCGTGGTAGTGCGCAGTCGGCTGTATTGTTTGCCTGAACACAAGAAAAAGGTAGTTTAAGCTGAATTAGAGGCGATGCTAGATATGGGAGTAATAGAAGAATCCAACAGTGATTGTGCGAGCCCGATAGTTTTAGGCCGCGTGTCCACCAAAGCGTTTTTAGCCAGTTGAAAACGCCAGGCGCTCTGCTGAAAACGCTGAGCTGTGAGTGCTTGAGAGCGCGGAACGTTTTTTTCCATTGATGCTGTGGTTGCTATGATACAGAATATCTGCTGAAGTAATGGCAAATGTATCGCTAATGAAATGTTTCTCCAAGCATTATTTTTCATAACAATATTATAGTAGTCTGGCAATAACATTTTATAAAGACATAAATACTCAAAGACAAGCAATATTAACTTCTGCAATTGGGGTGGTCTCCACTCTGATTGGTTAGCTGACTAGAACATGACAGTGATGAATGCAGCGTTTTACTCAAAGTTGAAAATTCTTTACCTCTCGGCACCGAGGAAAAAATGCCCGAACGCTCAGCACAAAAAAGACGCTCCTGGCGTTTTAAAAAACGTGGCGCTTCCATTCAGAACAATGGAAAAAATACACTAGCCACAGGGAAAAACGCCTTGATGGACACGTAGCCTTAGTGCTGAAAACTGACGGCTTGGTTGGGTTCTGTGTGGATTATCGCAAGGTGAATGCTGTGTCGAAATTCAACATATCCAATGCCGTGGGTTGACAAATTGCTTAATTGGCTGGGTTCTGCTCGATTTTATTCGAAACTGGACTTAACAAAAAGATATTGGCAGATCCCCTTAACAACTATATCCAAAGATAAGACAGCTTTTACAACGCCATTTGGATTACACCAATTTGTTACACTTCCCTTTGGGTTGTTCAGGGCTCCGGCCACCTTTCAGTGGCTCATGGACTGGATACTCCGGCCACTGCCTATTTGGATGACATTATCATCTATAGTAACACTCCCCTGACTTTTCTCTCCCTTTTTTGTTGCAGACTGACACGTCAGACAGGGGGCTTGGAGCAGTCCTGTCCCAGGAGATAGAGGGTTAGGAATGACCGGTGCTGTATATCAGTCGTAAGCTCTCAAAGAGAGAGACTATGTACAGCACCATAAAAAAGAAGTGTCTGGTGATAAGGTGGGCTGTGCTCACTGTCCACTATTATCTCCTGGGAAGGCAGTTCACTCTCTGTTCGGACCACATGCCCCTGCAGTGGCTCCACTGCATGAAGGATACCAACGCACGGATCACCCATTGGTATCTGGCGTTACAGCCCTTTAAATTCAGGGTGGTCCACAGGCCGGGGTGCAGATGGCTGCAGCTGGCTTTCTCTCCAGAAATGGGGGGGATTACAATAATATTACAATAAGATTATATTTTAGATTTTATATTTCATCAGAGAGACAGATCAAAGAAGAAGAAGCTCCACAGAATTACTAACGTTGCCCTTCTCAAACTTGTTGACGTTGTTCTTGCAGTTGATCAAACCACGGTCGCCCGTGTCACCCTGATCTCCAATCAGACACAGAAACACATGGGCATCTGTTCCTCCGCCGCTCACATTCCCTGTGTAGACTGTGATGCGATATTTGATAACTGCAGAAACACAAATATCCATTAGAGAGCAAAATGTGATGTTGTAGACTAATGTTAATAATAATAATAATAATAATTAGAAGTGTGCGATATTGACAAAAATAATATCTCTATATTTTCTGGAATTTTATCACTAACGATAATGATTCGATATCTGACTCTCACGATTCGTAAACCCGTTCTGAAGTCCCGAACTAAATCAAACGATTCGCAAAGTCGTTCTGAAGTCCCGAAGTGAATTAAATGATTCCCAAACCCATTCTTTCTTAAGTCCCGATCTGACTCAAATGATTCACAAACCCATTTTGAAGTCCTGATCTGACTCATATGATTCGTGAACCCATTCTGAAATCCCGAACTAAATCAAGCGATTCGTGAACCCGTTCTGAAGTCCAGATCTGACTCCAATGATTCACAAAAGCGTTCTGAAGTCCCAATCTGACTCAAATGATTCACGAACCCATTCTGAAGTCCGGTTCTGACTCAAATGATTTGCGAACCCAATTTGAAGTCCAGATCTGACTCAAATGATTCACAAACCGTTCTGAAGTCCCGATCTGACTCAAATGAATCACAAACCTGTTCTGAAATCCCGATCTGACTCAAATGATTTGTGAACCCATTCTGAAGTCCAGATCTGACTCGAATGATTTGCGAACCCATTCTGAAGTCCCAAACTAAATCAAACGATTCGCCAACCCGTTCTGAAGTCCTAATCTGAATCATATGGTTCGCAAAGCACGATACGATATGCAAATACACATAATATAACGTTATGTGTGCACTCTGTAGGTGTGTTTTGTTTGTTTTTGCAATATGCTCGATAATGTCAAATCGGACATTGTTTAAATAAAAAACAATTACGATATATATCGCACACCCTTAATAATAATACATAATGATATACGTGGCAGAGGTTCAGGGATGAGATCTCCAGTAGCTGGAAGCTCTCGAACCACCTCGTTATCATCCTCATTAGCGTCTAGCCAGCGCTCACATGGGAATTTAAACGTTTCCTTTGTTAACGTTTTCATTATGGACATCTTAGGAGACAGGAAGGAGATTGTTATTCAGATATCAAGTGTGAAACATTAAATGCAGCTGCATCTCAAGCTCTTACTCGACTTAAATGCCAGCCGGCGAAGGGATTTCTCCTCTCATGCCAGATTCTCAGTTTAGTCAGCTTCCCGAGATCTGGTAGTTCAACCTGACAATACCGATGATAAATGAGTCATATTCAATGCAGATTAGATAGTTTGAACTGCTGAAATGCAAAAACGATGACAATCCATACAGCAACAAATTCTTTTCAACAAATTTGTAAATGATGGATAAAAACATTGTTACAAGAAATTAATTGTTTCAAGAAATATATTAAAGTGAATTTAGTTGAAACAAATAAAAAAATGCAATTAATTAAAATTAATATATAAAATTGGTGAAATCATGAAAAAAGTAAAATAAATAATTGTAAAATAAAAACATGAAAACAAAACACAAGATTAAATCACAAAAATAGATTTTTTTAATCAAAACCATTAAAATAAAACACTTAAAAAAATCAAATACACATGTAAAATAAAAAATAGATCTTAAAATTAGAACAAATCAAAATAAAACACTTCCTAAAATGTATTACATCATAAAAATGTACAATTAAATTAATAAAATGAATTCAATAATAACAATGATTTGTAATTAATTAAAATTAATATATAAAATTAGTGAAATCATAGTAAAATGAAAATAATTTTTAAATAAAAACATGAAAACAAAATACTATTCAAATCAAATCAAAAATAGAAAAAATAATTTTAAATAAAACAAAATATTTTAAATATAATTTTAAAATCAAAACAATTAAAATAAAACACTTACTAAAAATGTAATACAAACCTAAAATAAAATTAAGTCTTAAAATGAGAACAAACCAAAATAAAACACTTCCTAAAAATGCATTAAATCATACAAATTAAATAAAAAATACAATAATAAAAATTACTTAAATATACTTTTAATGTTCTTTAGCAAGGTTTTTATAGTTAACTAAAACTAAAACACTGTTACAATACATTAATTTTTTTAAGTGAATTTAGCTGAAACAAACAAATAAAAAAAAGAATATATAAAATTGAATATATAAAAGCAAACAATTAAAATGAATATATAAAATTAGCAAAATCATAAAAAAGTTAAATGAAAATCATTTAAAAATAAAAACATGAAAACAAAACACTATTAAAATTCAAAAAAATAAAAAAAATGTCTAATTTTAAAATATAAAAATATAAAAAATTGAATACACATGTAAAATAAAAAATAAGTCTTAAAATCAGAACAAATTTACACCTTTAATAGTGAGAATTGCTATTTAGAATGTCATATGAAATGTTAAAATGTTTAAATTAATAATTAAAACATTTATATAGCCATTTTTACTTATTTTAAAAACATATTTAAAAATATTTTCTTGCCATTTTGTAACTCCCCAAATCACCCATTTTTGGCCCTAAAACGGCAAATTTACCATGAACTTGTCCAGCTGGCCCTGCTCAAAGTTATCGGTTTTGTTGTCGAGTCTCATCTCGTCCGACTTGCCCTTCTCGCCGTATATCTGGAGTAAGACGGCGGCGTCTGTTCCTGCTCCTGGAAGATCTGACGTCCAGATCCAGAGAGACCAGGGATGCTCTGAGGAGCAGGAGATCCGTTTAATCTCAAAAAACCTACAACCGGATTCTCTCTCTCACGTTATGAGAAATACTCACTTTTTTGCCTCTTTTGCCTGAGTGACACCATTTCATATAGTTCCCTCTCGATGAGCCCATCGCCCTCGTCCTCATCCAGCCATTTAGAGCAGGGGAACGTCTGCTCAATGCCAGTGAACGGACAGAAGATGACCACCTACAAAACACACACACACACACACACACAAAAAACACAGGCAAATTAAACATTTAAAAAAGCAGCATTTTCAGGTTGACACAGGTGAAAAAGGGACAATATTTGTCATGTTTAAATATGCAAATGAGGCCATATCTAATTAAATATGCACTTGTTTGCATACATTTCTAGAACATAAATCCAGAAAGAGAAATCCTGTTTGATTTTGTTGTCATATTAGTATAAAGGTTTTTCTGGAGGATATTTTTGAATTGAGAAATAAAAACTGAATTGCCAGATATACACTCGCAGTTCTAACTTTTTCTTGCAATTACTATTTTATATCTAATAATTCTGACTTTTTCCTCACAATTCAATTGTATTTCTCAGTTTATAGCTGGCATTTCTGAGATTATATTTTGCAATTATGACTTTTTCTTGCAGTTGTGAGTTTATATCTCACAATTATTTAGTTTTTCCTCAGATTTGCAAGAAAAATCCAAATCAAAT
This sequence comes from Cirrhinus molitorella, assembly GCA_033026305.1. Taxonomy (NCBI): domain Eukaryota; kingdom Metazoa; phylum Chordata; class Actinopteri; order Cypriniformes; family Cyprinidae; genus Cirrhinus; species Cirrhinus molitorella. The sequence continues at coordinate 40,208,658 of CM065125.1, read as the reverse complement.
GATTCGTGAACCCGCTCCAAAGTTTGAATATGAATCAAAAGATTCACAAACTCGCTCCGAAGTTTCAATCTAAATCAAAATATTCACAAACCCGCTTTAAAGTTCTGATCTGATACAAAAGATTCACAAACCCGCTCCAAAGTTTCAATCTAAATAAAAAGATTCACAAACCCGCTATGAAGTTCTGATCTGAACCAAAATATTCAATAACCCAATTTAAAGTTTCGATCTAAATCAAATTATTCGCGAACCCACTCCAAAGTTCGGATATAAATCAAAAGATTTACAAACCTGCTCCGAAGTTTAGATCTGAGTCAAAAGATTCACAAACCCGCTTTAAAGTTCTGATCTGAACCAAATTCAAAAACCTGATTTAAAGTTCAGATTTAAATCAAATGATTCGCGAACCCGCTCCAAAGTTCAGATGTAACTCAAAAGATTTATGAACCCATTCTGAAGTTGTGAAGATTCACAAACCCGCTATGAAGTTCTGATCTAAATCAAAGGATTCACAAAACCACTTTAAAATTCCAATCTGAACCAAAAGATTCAATAACCCGATTTAACTTTCCAATCTAAAACAAATGATTCATGAACCCACTTCGAAGTTCGGATATAAATCAAAAGATTCACAAGCCCGCTCCGAAGTTTGGATCTGAATCAAAAGATTCACAAACCTGCTTTAAAGTTCCGATCTGAATAAAAAAAAAATCACAAACTCACTTTGAAGTTTAGATCTAAATAAAAAAATTCACAAACCTGCTCAGAAGTGTCGATCTAAATCAAAAGATTCACAAACCCGCTTTAAAGTTCCGATCTAAATCAAATGATTCGCGAACCCACTCCGAAGTTCGGATATAAATCAAAAGATTCACAAGCCCGCTTTAAAGTTCCTATCTAAATCAAAAGTTTCCGAAACCCACTCCGAAGTTTCGATCTAAATCAAAAGATTCACAAACCCGCTTTGAAGTTCCAATCTGAACCAAAAGATTCACAAACCGTCTATTTTCCTCTCACAGGTCAGAAATGCCAAATATATATTTGCATTTCTGACTTTTTTTTCACAATTCTGTTTTTATTTTGCAATTCTGACGTTTTTCCCCAGGATTGAAGAGAAAAAAGACAATTATAGATATTATGAGATATAAACTCAGAATTGTGGGGGGAAAAAAAGTCTCAATTGTGAGATAAAAAAGTTGCACTTACTTGTTTTTATTGTGATTTTTATTGTGACAAGATATGGAAGCAAAATAGACTAAAATCTCAAAATTAACCAGTGCATGAAAACACTGGTTTTGGTTTTTAAACTAAATGACAAATTGAAATGATTTTCTATGATAATCAATGGTAAAGTTGAAGCAAAGGTGGCACATGAAATGAACCGAATGGAGGACAGAGACTTGACCTTGTCGCAGTACCAGCCGGGACTGACGCCTCCGTTATCGTGACCGATGGTGACTCGACTGAGCGGACTGAGCAGCGCCGCAATCTCCACGTTAAAGATGTCGGTCAGGCCGCGCTCGAACTTCCCTCCCTCCAGAAAGATCTTGCCGCTGTTCTTCAGGCCTTTGGATCCATGCATGATCATGTGGATTTTGGAGTTGGTACCTGCACCTCTGATGTTCCCTGTCACCACCTGAACATTGTACACGATGCCTACAAAAACAAAGAGCTTGAACTAGACTACATGGAGACAAAAAGCTGCTCAACAAGGCTAGATTTATTTGATTGAAAATACAGCAAACGTGAAATATTTTTAGAATTTAAAATAGATTTTTTTTATATGAATATTTGTTCAAATTTTCAGCATCATTACTCTAGTCTTCAGTGTCACGTGATCCTTTAGAAATCATTCTAATATAATATGATTTACTACTTAAGAAACATTTCTGATGAGTATCAATGTTGAAAACAGTTGTGCTGATTCAATATTTTTGTGAAAAATGTGATACATTTTATTTTTCAGAATTCACAGATGAATAGAAACCCAAATAATAATTGATAGCCAAATTGTGCAGCCTTAAAAACTTTCTTAAATACTATATTTATTTAATTATTTATTTATTAGTAATAGCTTTTATTATCAGTATTAGTAATATTTATTTTATATTATTACTTTTTTAGTCATTTTTATATTTTTATTTAGGATTAGGGAAGTGATTATAATAAAATAATTAATTTTAAAATAAATAATTCATATTTTAAATTATTGTAATTTATTGCTACTATTAATATTTAATAGAATTTATAATTTGTATAATTTTTTTTTTAGGATTAGGGAAATAATATTAATCCAATAATATTAAAATAATTAAAGTAATTAATTGATACTATTTATTATTTTATTACTATTATTATTATTATTATTATTATTATTATTATTATTATTATTATTTTTACTACTATTATTATTTAATATAATTCATCATTTGTATAACCACAAAATTTGGGCCAAATTATAAAGCCCTAAAAACGTGTTGAAAATGTTGAAAACGGTTGTGCTGCCCAGTATTTTATTTTATTTTTTTCAGGATTTACAGATGAAAAGAACGTTCCAAAGAACAGCATTTACTCAAAATAGAAATCTTTTGTAACTTTATAAATGTCTTTACTGTCACTTTTGATCAATTTAATGCATAAAAGTATTAATTTCTTTCTATTTAATTAAATACCCCAAACATTTGAATTGTAGTGAATCACAGTTTTCAGAAAATATGAAGCAGCCCAACTGAAAATTCAGCATTGTGCCACTGAAATAAATGATAATTAACAATAAATTCACATATAAAATGGCACTTTTAAATTGTAATATTTTCACTGCGACTCATTTTATTTTTTTAGGATTCGCAGAAGAACAGGAAGGTCAAAAGAACAGCATTCATTTGAAATAGAAATGTTTTGGAACATTATAAATGTCTTTACTGTCACTTTTGATCATTTTTTTCTTAAGTATGTTTTCTTTTGCCAATGTTTACCAGTGGGTTGACTGCCTCCAACCAGAACATCTCTCTGTATTTTCCCATCATCCTCATCGATGGCAAACCAGCGGCTGATGGGAAACTCGTACACGGCCTTGTTTCCCAAATCATCCACTATGACCTGAAATAAAAGCAGACAGCCAGAGGTGAACGCCAGGTTTCATGTTGGCGTCCGTGTGAACAATCTATGTGCATATCTATCTGAGGCGGCGGCTCTCATCAGCAGGAAAACCAATCCAGTAGAGTAGTGTGGTGTTTCCTTTCAGCGTGGATAAGGTGGCGAGAATGACCTCATCCTGAGAGATGTGATGTGAGGTGGAGTATGGCTCTCCAACAGGATGAAAAAGTTCAAGACAAAGTGTGGTGTCCCTAGCCTGAAATCAATGAAGTTCGAATCTGAATCAAAAGATTTGCGAACCCGCTGCAAAGTTTCAATCTAAATCAAATGATTCAAAAACCCACTCTGAAGTTTCAATCTAAATCAAATGATTTGTGAACCGGCTGCAAAGTTTCAATCTAAATCAAATGATTTGTGAACCGGCTGCAAAGTTTCAATCTAAATCAAATGATTTGCGAACCGGCTGCAAAGTTTCTGTCTAAATCAAATGGTTCGTAAACCCGCTCCAAAGTTTCGGTCTAAATCAAATTATTTGCGAACCGGCTGCAAAGTTTCAATCTAAATCAAATGAACCACGAATCTGCTCTGAAGTTTCGGTCTAAATCAAATTATTCGCAAACCCGCTCCGAAGTTTCGGTCTAAATCAAATGATTTGCGAACCCTCTTGTAAGTTTTGGTTTAAATCAAATTATTTGTAAACCCGCTCTGAAGTTTCAATCTAAATCAAATAATTTGCGAACCGGCTGCAAAGCTTCAATCTAAATCAAATAATTTGCGAACCGGCTGCAAAGTTTCAATCTAAATCAAATGAATCGTGAATCCACTCCGAAGTTTCGGTCTAAATTAAATGGTTCGTAAATCCGCTCCGAAGTTTCGGTCTAAATCAAATTATTTGCAAACCCGCTCCAAACTTTCGGTCTAAATCAAATGGTTCGTAAACCTGCTCCAAAGTTTCGGTCTTAATCAAATGAATCGCGAACCCATTCCGAAGTTTCGGTCTAAATCAAATTATTTGCGAACCCGCTTGGAAGTTTCGGTCTAAATCAAATGGTTAGTAAACTTGCTCTGAAGTTTCCGTCTAAATCAAATGATTCGTAAACCCGCTCCGAAGTTTCGATCTAAATCAAATTACTTGCGAACCCGCTTGGAAGTTTCGGTCTAAATCTAATTATTTGCGAACCCGCTTGGAAGTTTCGGTCTAAATCAAATGGTTAGTAAACTTGCTCCGAAGTTTCGGTCTAAATCAAATGATTTGCGAACCGGCTGCAAAGTTTCAATCTAAATCAAATGATTTGTGAACCGGCTGCAAAGTTTCAGTTTAAATCAAATGAACCACGAATCCACTCTGAAGTTTTGGTCTAAATCAAATTATTCGCAAACCCGCTCCGAAGGTTCGGTCTAAATCAAATGATTTGCGAACCCTCTTGGAAGTTTTGGTCTAAATCAAATTATTTGCGAACCCGCTTGGAAGTTTTGGTCTAAATCAAATGGTTAGTAAACTTGCTCTGAAGTTTCGGTCTAAATCAAATGAATCGCGAACCCATTCCGAAGTTTCGGTCTAAATCAAATGATTCGTAAACCCGCTCCGAAGTTTCGGTCTCAATCAAATGATTTGCGAACCGGCTGCAAAGTTTCAGTCTAAATCAAATGAACCACGAATCCGCTCTGAAGTTTCGGTCTAAATCAAATTATTCGCAAACCTGCTCCGAAGTTTCGGTCTAAATCAAATGATTTGCGAACCCTCTTGGAAGTTTTGGTTTAAATCAAATTATTTGTAAACCCGCTCTGAAGTTTCAATCTAAATCAAATAATTTGCGAACCGGCTGCAAAGCTTCAATCTAAATCAAATGAATCGTGAATCCACTCCGAAGTTCCAGTCTAAATCAAATTGTTCGCAAACCCGCTCCGAAGTTTTGGTCTAAATCAAATGGTTCGTAAACCTGCTCCGAAGTTTCGGTCTTAATCAAATGAATCGCGAACCCATTCCGAAGTTTCGGTCTAAATCAAATTATTTGCAAACCCGCTCCGAAGTTTCGGTCTAAATAAAATGGTTCCCGCTCTGAAGTTTTGGTCTAAATCAAAAGTTTTGGTCTAAATCAAAAGATTCGTAACCCGTTCCGAAGTTTCGATCTAAATCAAATTATTTGCGAACCCGCTTGGAAGTTTTGGTCTAAATCAAATTATTTGCGAACCCGCTTGGAAGTTTCAGTCTAAATCAAATTATTTGCGAACCCGCTTGGAAGTTTCGGTCTAAATCAAATTATTTGCGAACCCGCTTGGAAGTTTCGGTCTAAATCAAATGATTCGTAAACCCGCTCTGAAGTTTCGGTCTAAATCAAATTATTTGCGAACTGGCTGCAAAGTTTCAATCTAAATCAAATGAACCACAAATCCGCTCTGAAGTTTCGGTCTAAATCAAATTATTCGCAAACCCGCTCCGAAGTTTCGGTCTAAATCAAATGATTTGCGAACCCTCTTGGAAGTTTTGGTTTAAATCAAATTATTTGTAAACCCGCTCTGAAGTTTCAATCTAAATCAAATAATTTGCGAACCGGCTGCAAAGCTTCAATCTAAATCAAATTAATCGTGAATCCACTCCGAAGTTCCAGTCTAAATCAAATTATTCGCAAACCCGCTCCAAAGTTTCGGTCTAAATCAAATGGTTTGTAAACCTGCTCCGAAGTTTCGGTCTTAATCAAATGAATCGTGAACCCATTCCGAAGTTTCGGTCTAAATCAAATTATTTGCAAACCCACTCTGAGGTTTCAGTCTAAATCAAATGATTCGCAAACCCACTCCGAAGTTTCAGTCTAAATCAAATTATTTGCAAACACACTCTGAGGTTTCAGTCTAAATCAAAAGATTTGCAAACACACTCTGAAGTTTCGGTCTAAATCAAATGATTTGCAAACACACTCTGAAGTTTCAGTCTAAATCAAATGATTTGCAAACACACTCTGAGGTTTCAGTCTAAATCAAATAATTCGCAAACCCACTCCGAAGTTTCAGTCTAAATCAAATTATTTGCAAACACACTCTGAGGTTTCAGTCTAAATCAAAAGATTTGCAAACACACTCTGAGGTTTCAGTCTAAATCAAAAGATTTGCAAACACACTCTGAAGTTTCAGTCTAAATCAAATTATTTGCAAACACACTCTGAGGTTTCAGTCTAAATCAAAAGATTTGCAAACACACTCTGAGGTTTCAGTCTAAATCAAAAGATTTGCAAACACACTCTGAAGTTTCAGTCTAAATCAAATTATTTGCAAACACACTCTGAGGTTTCAGTCTAAATCAAATTATTTGCAAACACACTCTGAGGTTTCAGTCTAAATCAAAAGATTTGCAAACCCACTCCGAAGTTTCAGTCTAAATCAAATTATTTGCAAACACACTCTGAGGTTTCAGTCTAAATCAAAAGATTTGCAAACACACTCTGAGGTTTCAGTCTAAATCAAAAGATTTGCAAACACACTCTGAAGTTTCAGTCTAAATCAAATTATTTGCAAACACACTCTGAGGTTTCAGTCTAAATCAAATTATTTGCAAACACACTCTGAGGTTTCAGTCTAAATCAAAAGATTTGCAAACACACTCTGAGGTTTCAGTCTAAATCAAATGATTTGCAAACACACTCTGAGGTTTCAGTCTAAATCAAAAGATTTGCAAACCCACTCCGAAGTTTCAGTCTAAATCAAATTATTTGCAAACACACTCTGAGGTTTCAGTCTAAATCAAAAGATTTGCAAACACACTCTGAGGTTTCAGTCTAAATCAAAAGATTTGCAAACCCACTCCGAAGTTTCAGTCTAAATCAAATTATTTGCAAACACACTCTGAGGTTTCAGTCTAAATCAAAAGATTTGCAAACACACTCTGAGGTTTCAGTCTAAATCAAAAGATTTGCAAACACACTCTGAGGTTTCAGTCTAAATCAAATGATTTGCAAACACACTCTGAAGTTTCTGTCTAAATCAAATGATTTGCAAACACACTCTGAGGTTTCAGTCTAAATCAAATGATTTGCAAACACACTCTGAGGTTTCAGTCTAAATCAAATGATTTGCAAACACACTCTGAAGTTTCAGTCTAAATCAAATGATTTGCAAACACACTCTGAAGTTTCTGTCTAAATCAAATGATTTGCAAACACACTCTGAGGTTTCAGTCTAAATCAAATAATTCGCAAACCCACTCCGAAGTTTCGGTCTAAATAAAATTATTTGCGAACCTGCTCCGAAGTATTGGTCTAAATCAAATGATTCACAAACCCGCTCCGAAGTTTCGGTCTAAATCAAATTATTTGCGAACCTGCTCCGAAGTATTGGTCTAAATCAAATGATTCACAAACCCGCTCCGAAGTTTCGGTCTAAATCAAATTATTTGCGAACCTGCTTGGAAGTTTCAGTCTAAATCAAATGATTCGCAAACCCGCTCCGAAGTATCGGTCTAAATCAAATGATTCATAATCCCCGTCCGAAAAGCAAGAAGAGCAAATGGGAAAATCAGATTAACACAAAACAGCTAGAGCATACATGTGCATTGCATTGGAAAACAAGACAAAAATACTGAGGCAGAATTTTTTTTGCATCCCTGAGTCTGTATATACTAAAAATGCTGTGAAAATCTTGTGACTGAGATTGTACCTTTTCTACAAACCATCCAGCTGAAGAGCCCTTGTTGTTGTGTCCGATGGTGATTTTCCTCACTCTGCCCAGGTTTGGAGCCTCTATGGTAAACTTGTCTTCAGTTCCTCTCTCAAAGTTGTTTTTATCATTGTCTAGTCTTCTCTCTCCTTTGGGAAATAAAAACATCACATATTAATGTAAATAAATATTAGATGGAAAATACCTCAAAGATAAAGTGATGGCGTTTGGGGTCAGAAACTCAGCGGCCATAATCTCAGAAATATATGTAATTACACATCTGAAATGATGAAGATGCAGTTTAGTGCATCTAAAACATATTATCTTTAAATGTAAATCAAACTAATGTTATATGATCTGCAAGTACTGTATTTAAAAAATATACTTTTAAGATTTGAAGTACACTAGTGCACATTCATTGTTAATTAAGCACACTTCTTCTCCATTAGGAAACAGAGGGATATAGCTCCATTTTGAAAGCATAAAAAAAAATAATAAATAAAATATATAAAATACATAAAAATATGTGTGTGTGTGTGTGTGTGTGTGTGTGTGTGTATGTATGTATATATATATATATATATATATATATATATATGAATCATTTTCTACATCTTTATTACCTGTATCACCATTTTCCCCAAAAATGTTGAGGAAGACGTCAGCATCTGTCCCGCTGCCTTTCACATCAGCTGTGAACACGCTCACAACATATTTATTATCTGCAAAAAAAGCACAGAAAAGCATGATCCGATAAATTTGATGACAGATCTGTGGATATCTGTAGGATAAAAAAATAAATAAATATATCTATCTATCTATCTATCTATCTATCTATATATTTAATAATATGCAAAAATATATAATGTAAAAATAATATATATATATATATATATATATATATATATATATATATATATTGCTATTGTATATTGAATAGTGGTGTCAATCGATTAAAAAAACAATTAACCAATTAATCGCACATTTTTCCTGAAATTAATTGCAATTCATCACAATTAATCCTACCTGACATTAAAGTTTTTAATTATACTTTGATATTGCAATAATTTCACATTCATGATTCAAATGAATGTAAATACAACTTAACGAACGTATATATTTATAATATTTGTTTAATGCCATCTTTTTCATGACTGAAGACAAGAATCACTGATTCCAACTGATGTCTCTATTTTCCCCCTAATATTTAACCACTGAATACAACCATTCAACATTACAGTATAATTGAAAGCTATCACTTTAATATTTAGTAGACTTCTAATTTAGTGAACTTGAAACAATCTTCACATAAACCCATTATAAAAATTGTCATATAGGCAACTACCTGTGCCCTTAAACAAGAAAATATAGCCTAAAGTTATCAAACACTAAATTATATAAAATTTCTGATTATAATGACAAAGCTTAAAACTACAGAAGTTCTTAATTTCCTCTTTTTAATTGTGTTGTTTGATTAACAGACAACACAACAGTTGGTTATTAGTATATTTTGACTGTTGTTACTTTAAAAGCTGCCGCTGCTGACACTGCTTTAAATGTGACCTATAAATAATAAATGTGACCTGATCCAGCAAAATGAGTCACAGTGACCCAAATAGCAAAATTAAGATTTTGATATCAATAGAAAGAGGAGACCATAAGCTTTAAAATGATATCCTAGTCAAAGTGAATGGCTTTAAAGATATACCCATTAGAGTTATGGTCATCTGCCCTCTTTTTCCAATTGAAAACCTAAGAAAATCACTATTAAAGTTTTTGCCCTTTTTTTTCCATTGCATTTAAAGGGATAAACTATTTATTTTACAGCTTAATTTGACCAAAGACATTTGTGTGTGTGTGTGTGTGTGTGTGTGTGTGTGTGTATATATATATATATATATGCTATTAAACCAGACTGAAGCTCAAATTATTTACAATTATTATATAATAATTATATATATTATATATTATGTAATAAAAAATATTATTTTCCTAAAAGTTTAAATAATTTTTTTTCCAAAAGTGTGCATCGTCTTTTGAGTCTAATTCTTACATTTAATCAGTCAATTATAATAATAATACATTTAGACTGTTACTAAACAAATTAAATCAGTATCAACAAAATGTATCTTTGCAGAAGTTGCATATAAAGTGGCATTTAGATGCATTGATACATGATAATGCAGCTATATTTAATATTATTTCACTGCCAGCAGGTGTCAGTAAGTCGCTGTTAATAAGTGAGTCATTGCAACTGAACCGAATCATTTAAACGGTTGATTCATTCAGAAACGAAACACCTTTGTGTTGCTCAGAGACGCAAAACAGTGCTGTGGCTGTGTTTGGATTGATTTTTGTTGGCGAAATTAAGCAAAAACAGGAAATATGCTGTCTAAAACGTAAGTCTTTTAATATTCCTGAACTGTTGTATAAAATCAAGATCACATTTGTAATCATACTGATTTTTGAAGGAAAAAACAGCACTCTTCGTGTGATATTGTTTAACTAAATGAAATGATATAAATATATATATTTTCTACCCCTATATCTTGAATTCTGTGATCAGTCTAAATGCATTTTAATAGACTGAATCATGCAGCGAAAGAATGCACTCTAAATGCACACTTACTATATTTCATCATGTAATGTAACTTTATGCAGGCGCTCTGTAGGTGTGTTTTAATCAGCGTTTGTCACTGTTTGTGTACATTTCTAAGCTTTTTGATTGCTTTTATACAATATTTAACACCATGTTTGGAGAGCAGAGATAGTGATGTTTCAGGGGATACCCGGAATATAGGGAAATGCTCAAAAGTGACTGAGAAAAGCTATGTTTCCAGCGAATTTAATAAAACTTTAAGTCAACTTTAATAGTCATTTAAATACCTTTACTTGATTATATGCACTACAAAACTTTGGAAAATTATTTTTGAATGTCTGTTCATATACAGTGTATGACATCCTCTTATTGATATCAGAAATATGCATGGATTACAGATGCCATTATGAAATTGATACAACTTGACACGATTTAAAGAATCTTCAAAGGAAACTTCAAAGGAAGAAAGATAGAGACAGAGATAATTTCACAACTTTTCTCCATAGCCCAGCACTCTTAAAGGTGATGTAAGAGATAAAGGCTCACATTTGGGCATGTCCATGGGGTCCAGGCTGCCCAGCAGGTCTCGAACGAACAGGCTGTCGCCCTCGGTTATGCTCAGCCAGTTGTTGCAGGCGAAGTAGAAGCGTAAATGCGGTCTGTTCATGTCTGTGACCACGACCCGGTCCAGAAACCAGCTGGCGTTCAGACCCGTGTTATCATGCTCAATCCTGGCAAAACATACAATGGACCGACACTTCTTTAAATGCATTATTTCACACTGCTCCAAAATAATACTGAAACTGGTCATTATTTTAGTTTTGTACGGAAATTAATTTACAGTTTAAGTCAAAAGTTTACAAACACCTTGCAGAATCTGCAAAATATGAATTATTTTACCAAAATAAGGGGGATCATAAAATGCATACCGCTCAATAATAGCTGAATTTATAAAAATTACCCTGTTCAAAAGTTTACCTGATTCTTAATACTGTGTTGTTACCTGTATGATCAACAGCTGTGTTTTTCTGTTTAGTGATAGTTGTTCATGAGTCCCTTGTTTGTCTGTGTCTTCTTCAGAAAAATCCTTTAGGTCTCATAAATTAATTGGTTTTCCTGCAATTTTGTGTATTTGAACCCTTTCCAACAATGACTGTATTTTTTTTGAGATCCATCTTTTCACACTGAGGACAACTGAGGGACTCATATGCAACTGACATGAAAAGACATGCATTAAGAGCCAGGAGTGAAAACTTTTGGAATTTGGAAACATGTAAGAATTATCTGTAGCCTCTGAAGGGCAGTACTAAATGAAAAAAATATAATCTTTAGGCATAATAAGAAAAATGTACACATCTCCATTCTGTTCAAAAGTTTTCACCCCCGGCTCTTAATGCATGTTTTCTCCTTCTGGAGCATCAGTCTGTAATAGTTGCATATGAGTCCCTCAGTTGTCCTCAGTGTGAAAAAATGGATCTCAAATAATACAGTCATTTTTGGAAAGGGTTCAAATACACAAAAATGCTGGAAAACCAAACAACTTGTGGGACCTGAAGGATTTTTCTGAAGAACAGCAGACTCATGAACAACTATCAAAAAAACACAGCTGTGGATCATTCAGGTAACAACACAGTATTAAGAATCAAGGGGATGTAAACTTTTGAACAAGGCCATTGTATAAAAATAATATAATTTACTAACATTTAGTAAACTGAAGTTATAATTGAAAATCGATATTAGAAAAGATTTAACTAAGTTTTTTTTTTAAGTCTCATCAAAATTGCATTTATTTGATCAAAAATACAGAAAAAAATTAATAATATTATGAAATATTATTGCATGTCAAAATAAAAGTTTTTTATTTGAACATACTTGTAAATATAATTTATTTCTGTGATGCAAAGCTGAACTTTTATCAGCCATTACATTTATTATCAATGTTGGAAACAGTTGTGCTGCTTAATATTTTTTTGGAACCTGTGATACTTTTTTTAGGATTCTTTGATAAATAAAAAGTTAAAAAGAACAGCATTTATTCAAAATAGAAATATTTTCTAACAATATAAGTCTTTACTATCACTTGTTATCAATTGAACACATCCTTGCTGAATAAAAGTATTAATTTCTTTCAAAGAGAAAACTTTGAAAGAGGTGTTTATTGTTACAAAAGTTTTCTATTTTAAATAAATGCCGTTATTTTTAATGTTTCGTTCATGAAAGTATTCTGAAAAAAGTCTCACAGGTTGCAAAACAAAACAAAAAAAATATTAAGCAGCACAACTGTTTCCAACACTGATAAATAAAATGTATATTAGAATGATTTCTGAAGGATCATGTGACACTGAAGACTGGAGTAATGATGCTGAAAATACAGATTTGATCACAAAAATAAATTAGATTTTAAAGTATATTAAAATAGAAAACCACTATTTTAAATTGCAATAACATTTCACAATATTACAGTTTTTTCTGTATTTTTAATCAAATAAACGCAGCCTTGATGAGCTGAAAAGCCTCCTTTAAAAAAGCATTAAAAATAGTACTGATCCCAAACTTTTGAGCGGGCAGTGCACTACTGACCTGTATTACTGACCTTAAATCACAGTTAATTTGGCCAACTTACCTAACTTTTTTCAAAGGGCCGACATTGTGCGTTTTTATCCGGAAGACATCAGTTTTGTTTTTTTCAAATGCACTTCGATTCCTGCAATAAATATCAATGAAAACAATAAACATACATCCTAATTTCTTTCAAAACTTGATGCAAAAGCTAAAGACAAAATCAAACCCTGAATCCCTTTAAGCAATCACAATATTCACTCTGTATATTATTGTGAGGTATAAATGCATTATCTATAAGCATCAAAACTTATAGTACAAACCCTGGAGAAAAATAGCCTGTGACTGATTCTCAAGAAAGAAAACGCTTCATTCTATATTAAACGCTCTTAGTAAACAGTTACAATACATTTCAGAAAATGCATGATATCTAGCAGCCAATATATCACGCATTTGCTGACAAACACACATATTCTGTAAATGAGCTTTTTGCAGACGATTATAGTCTGAATGATGTGTGTCTGGAAACAGAATAGTAAAGCGCTGCAGTATTTCTCTCTACAGCGCAATGCTATACATTTCCACATGATTCACACCAGTCCATCATAGAGATGTACAGCACATGCATATTGTAGCCTTTCATTATGAGGAGCAGTAAACCTCAGTGAATCAGATTTGATCATCATGCAAATTAAATATCACTCCTTGATGAAAGGTTCTAGAATATCATGTGCGCAATTAAACGTCACAACAGCAGCGAGATCTAGATTCCCCTCGATCAGAGAGGAACACACTCAAATACCTCTTGTCTGTGCTGTGGATTCGGGGAAAGACAGAACGATGGTGTTAAATATCATCAGCAGAAATAACACATTCACGTACAACTGTAAACAACGAGATGTGTGGCGACCAGGCCGAACAGGCAAGTCATTTATTATTTACACAGATGATTATGAATCGAGTTTCAGGTCAGCAGAGCTTCATACGGACTCACTTGCTGGCCAGATGCAGTTTGGGAGTGATGCCATAGTCGCCGAAGAGCGTGATGAAGACGTTGGCGTCCGTTCCGGCTCCGTTGACGTCTCCGGTGATGGTCACCACCTCATAGACTGGGAGAAACATGCTTGATTTGATTGAGCACAGAATACATGAGATCATATGCATTATTAATGAGGAGATTCCATAGCAGAAGAGCCTGAAACGCCCCGCTGAACAATGACTACGCTCCAAACGACACCGATGTGAGGAGAAACTCATCATGTCACAGTCAAGATGAGATCAGAAAATAGATAACGAAAACCTGTTCACACTCACAATTTGAATCAGTTTAACGATCAAAGTGTGAACAGTTGAGTCTGACTCATGAACAAATGACTCTCTAACCAATTCCTTGTAACTAATCAGTCAAAAAGACTCACAAACAGTCTTAAACTCATAATTAGTCTAATGACTACAGTGTGAACAGTTAAGTCTGATTAATGACCAAATGACTCTCTAACAGATTCCTTGTAATGAATCAGTCAAAAAGACTCACAAACAGTCTCAAACTCACAATTTGAATCGGTCTAATGACTACAGTGTGAACAGTTAAGTCTGATTAATGAACAAATGACTCTCTAGCAGATCAGTCAAAAAATGATTCACAAATAGTCTCAAACTCACAATTTGAATCATTATTATGACTACAGTGTGAAAAGAGTCTGACTTATTACCAAATGACTCTTCAATGATTCCATGCAGTGAATCAGTGAATCAGTGAATCACAATCTGAATCAGTCTGACTACAGTGTGAACAGTTGAGTCTGACCCATGTACAAGTGACTCTCTAACTGATTCCTTATAATGAATTAATCAAAAAGACTCACAGTCTCAAACTCACAATTTCAATCAAATGACTACAGTGTGAACAGAGTCTGACTCATTGCGAAATGACCCTCTAACGATTCCTTGTAGTGAATCAGTCAAAAAGACTCACAAAACTTTTAAGCTCATCATTTGAATCAGTCTAATGACCAAAGTGTGAACAGTCGAGCCTGACTCATGAACAAATCGATTTCTGACTGACTCCTTGTGATGAATCAGTCAAAAAGACTCACAGTCTCAAACTCACAATTTGAATCAGTCTGATGACTACAGTGTGAACAGAATGTGACTCATTACCAAATGACTCTCTAACGAAGGAGCTGGCTGGAGCTAAACTGTGCAGAGCTGCGGCCCTCCAGGATTTGAGACCACTGCAATTCCTTGTAATAAATCAGTCAAAAAGACTCACAAACAGACTCAAACTCACAATCTGAATCAGTCTGACTACAGTGTGAACAGTTGAGTCTGACTCATGAACAAATGACTCTCTAACTGATTCCTTATAATGAATTAATCAAAAAGACTCACAGTCTCAAACTCACTATTTTAAATCAAATGACTACAGTGTGAACAGAGTCTGACTCATTGCGAAATAACCCTCTAACGATTCCTTGTAGTGAATCAGTCAAAAAGACTCACAGTCGCCAACTAACAATTTAACTCAGTAATGACGAAAGTGTAAACAGTTGAGTGTGACTCATGAACAAATAACTCTCTAATCAATTCCTTGTAATTAATCAGTCAAAAAGACTCACGAACAGTCTTAAACTCATTATTAGTCTAATGACTATAGTGTGAACAGTTAAGTCCGATTAATGAACAAATGACTCTCTAACAGATCAGTCAAAAAATGACTCAAACAAATAGTCTCAAACTCACAATTTGAATCATTCTAATGACTACAGTGTGAAAAGAGTCTGACTTATTACCAAATGACTCTCCAATGATTCCATGCAGTGAATCAGTCAAAAAGACTCACAAACAGTCTCAAACTCACAATCTGAATCAGTCTGACTACAGTGTGAACAGCTGAGTCTGACTCATGAACAAATGACTCTCTAACCCATTGGTCTTAAACTCAATTCCTGGAGGGCCACAGCTCTGCACAGTTTAGCTCCAACCCTCAAAACACACCTGATCCAGCTAATCAAGCTCTTCAGGGTAACTAGAAACTTCCAAGGAGGTGTGAGTTGGAGCTGGTTGGAGCTAAACTGTGCAGAGCTGCGGCCCTCCATGAATTGAGTTTGAGACCACTGCAATTCTTTGTAATGAATCAGTCTAATGACGAATGAGTAAACAGTTGAGTCTGACTCATGAAAAAATAACTCTCTTACCAATTCCCTGTATCAGTCAAAAAGACTCACAAACAGTCTTAAACTCATAATTAGTCTAATGACTACAGTGTTAACAGTTAAGTCTGATTAATGAACAAATGACTCTCTAACAGATTCCTTGTAATGAATCAGTAAAAAGACTCAAAAA
The DNA here is from genome assembly GCA_033026305.1 of Cirrhinus molitorella. Classification (NCBI taxonomy): domain Eukaryota; kingdom Metazoa; phylum Chordata; class Actinopteri; order Cypriniformes; family Cyprinidae; genus Cirrhinus; species Cirrhinus molitorella. The sequence goes on along the minus strand of CM065125.1, from coordinate 40,192,412 downwards.
TAATCTCAAACTCACAATCTGAATCAGTCTATTGACTACATTGCGAACAGTCGAGTCTGACTCATGAACAAATGACTTTGTAACCAATTCCTTCAAATAAATCAGTCAAAAAGACTCACAGTCTCAAACTCACAATTTGAATCAGTCTGATGACTACAGTGTGAACAGAATGTGACTCATTACCAAATGACTCTCTAATGATTCCTTGCAGTAAATCAATCGGAAAGACTCACAAACAGTTTCCAACTCACAATTTGAATCAGTCTCATGACTACAGTGTGAACAATTGAGTCTAACTCATGAACAAATGACTCTAACGATTCCTTGTAATGACTCAGTCATAAAAGACTCACCGTCTTCAACTCACAATTTACAATCTACAATCAACATACAATCAGTCTAATGACTAGTGTGAACATTTGAATCTAACTTGTAATGAATCAGTCAAAAAGTCTCAAAACAGTCTCAAACTCACAATTTGAATCATTATTATGACTACAGTGTGAAAAGAGTCTGACTTATTACCAAATGACTCTTCAATGATTCCATGCAGTGAATCAGTGAATCAGTGAATCACAATCTGAATCAGTCTGACTACAGTGTGAACAGTTGAGTCTGACCCATGTACAAGTGACTCTCTATCTGATTCCTTATAATGAATTAATCAAAAAGACTCACAGTCTCAAACTCACAATTTCAATCAAATGACTACAGTGTGAACAGAGTCTGACTCATTGCGAAATGACCCTCTAACGATTCCTTGTAGTGAATCAGTCAAAAAGACTCACAAAACTTTTAAGCTCATCATTTGAATCAGTCTAATGACCAAAGTGTGAACAGTCGAGCCTGACTCATGAACAAATCGATTTCTGACTGACTCCTTGTGATGAATCAGTCAAAAAGACTCACAGTCTCAAACTCACAATTTGAATCAGTCTGATGACTACAGTGTGAACAGAATGTGACTCATTACCAAATGACTCTCTAACGAAGGAGCTGGCTGGAGCTAAACTGTGCAGAGCTGCGGCCCTCCAGGATTTGAGACCACTGCAATTCCTTGTAATAAATCAGTCAAAAAGACTCACAAACAGACTCAAACTCACAATCTGAATCAGTCTGACTACAGTGTGAACAGTTGAGTCTGACTCATGAACAAATGACTCTCTAACTGATTCCTTATAATGAATTAATCAAAAAGACTCACAGTCTCAAACTCACTATTTTAAATCAAATGACTACAGTGTGAACAGAGTCTGACTCATTGCGAAATAACCCTCTAACGATTCCTTGTAGTGAATCAGTCAAAAAGACTCACAGTCGCCAACTAACAATTTAACTCAGTAATGACGAAAGTGTAAACAGTTGAGTGTGACTCATGAACAAATAACTCTCTAATCAATTCCTTGTAATTAATCAGTCAAAAAGACTCACGAACAGTCTTAAACTCATTATTAGTCTAATGACTATAGTGTGAACAGTTAAGTCCGATTAATGAACAAATGACTCTCTAACAGATCAGTCAAAAAATGACTCAAACAAATAGTCTCAAACTCACAATTTGAATCATTCTAATGACTACAGTGTGAAAAGAGTCTGACTTATTACCAAATGACTCTCCAATGATTCCATGCAGTGAATCAGTCAAAAAGACTCACAAACAGTCTCAAACTCACAATCTGAATCAGTCTGACTACAGTGTGAACAGCTGAGTCTGACTCATGAACAAATGACTCTCTAACCCATTGGTCTTAAACTCAATTCCTGGAGGGCCACAGCTCTGCACAGTTTAGCTCCAACCCTCAAAACACACCTGATCCAGCTAATCAAGCTCTTCAGGGTAACTAGAAACTTCCAAGGAGGTGTGAGTTGGAGCTGGTTGGAGCTAAACTGTGCAGAGCTGCGGCCCTCCATGAATTGAGTTTGAGACCACTGCAATTCTTTGTAATGAATCAGTCTAATGACGAATGAGTAAACAGTTGAGTCTGACTCATGAAAAAATAACTCTCTTACCAATTCCCTGTATCAGTCAAAAAGACTCACAAACAGTCTTAAACTCATAATTAGTCTAATGACTACAGTGTTAACAGTTAAGTCTGATTAATGAACAAATGACTCTCTAACAGATTCCTTGTAATGAATCAGTAAAAAGACTCAAAAATAATCTCAAACTCACAATCTGAATCAGTCTATTGACTACATTGCGAACAGTCGAGTCTGACTCATGAACAAATGACTTTGTAACCAATTCCTTCAAATAAATCAGTCAAAAAGACTCACAGTCTCAAACTCACAATTTGAATCAGTCTGATGACTACAGTGTGAACAGAATGTGACTCATTACCAAATGACTCTCTAATGATTCCTTGCAGTAAATCAATCGGAAAGACTCACAAACAGTTTCCAACTCACAATTTGAATCAGTCTCATGACTACAGTGTGAACAATTGAGTCTAACTCATGAACAAATGACTCTAACGATTCCTTGTAATGACTCAGTCATAAAAGACTCACCGTCTTCAACTCACAATTTACAATCTACAATCAACATACAATCAGTCTAATGACTAGTGTGAACATTTGAATCTAACTTGTAATGAATCAGTCAAAAAGTCTCAAAACAGTCTCAAACTCACAATTTGACTCAGTAATGATGAAAGTGTAAACAGTTCAGTCTGACTCATGAACAAATGGCTCTCTAACTGATTCATTGTAAAGAATCAGACAAAAAGACTCAAAACAGTCTCAAACTAACAATTTGAATCAGTAATGACTACAGTGTGAACAAAGTCTGACTCATTACCAAATGACTCTCTAATGATTCATTGCAGTGAATCAGTCAAAAAGACTCACAAACAGTCTCAAACTCACAATTTGACTCAGTAATGACGAAAGTGTAAACAGCTGAGTCTGACTCATGAACAAATGACTCTCTAACCGAGTCCTTATAATGAATCAGTCAAAGACTCACAAACAGTCTTAAACTCACAATTTGAATCAATCTAATGACTACAGTGTGAACAGTTGAGTCTAACTCATGAACAAAGACTCTCTAACCGATTCCTTGCAGTGAATCAGTCAAAAAGACTCACAAACATAAAAATAAAGGTCACAAAAGGTTTTTTGTTTTGTTTTTGCAGTGATGCCATAAAAATATTTTTGATTACCCAAAGAACCTTTCAGTGACCAGTTCTTACAACAACCATTAATTTTCTGAAGAACATTTGAAGCATCTAAAGAACTTTTTTTTTCCACTATAAAGAATCTTTAGTGGTTTCATAGATGTTAAAGGTTCTTCACGAAACCATCAATGTTATCATCATTGTTAACATCCTTCAAGAACAGAAAACACAACTAATGTTTAATAAAAGTTGCTCTACCTTTTTTCTTGTGGTACTCATCCTCATAGTTCTCCACTTTATCAGGCTCGTAGTTTCTCAGCTCGTTCTCGTAGATCTCCACATAATCGACGTGTTTGGATTTCTTCTTCTTGCCTTTTCCCTTCTTGCCCTCGTCATCGCTGTCATCGCCTCCTTTCTTGGACTTCTTCTTCTTCTTCTTCTGGGAGTCGTCGTCCTCCTCCTCCGATTCTTCCTTCTCTGCTTTCTTCTTCTTCTTCCCCTCGTCCTTGGACTTCTTGTCTTTGGATCCCATGATGCTCTCGGCAGGGTTTTGATTCTTCTTTGTGCTCTTTTTGCTCACTTGAACGACATCTGGAAGGTTTTTCTGTTCATCTTCGCTGCTCTCATCCTCCTGTTTCGAGGTCTTCTTCTTTTTCTTATTCTTCTTCTTCACCTCGGATACATCGCTGACCGATTCCGTGTCCTCAGCGTGTTTGTGTTTCTTCTTTGTGGCACAATCTGTAGCACTGATCTTACCTTTCCTTCTCGACTTTGATTTCTTCTCCTCTCCGTCATCGTCCTCCTCTTCGGTTTCCTGTGACTGTCGTGTTTTTTTCTCCTTCGAGGGCATCTTTAATTTATTTACTACAGTGTAACTTTAACTGTTGACTGTGAGTGTCCAGGTGAAAGACGACGAGGCTGACCTGTGATGCTCGCCGGACCTGCCAGGAAGAGCCGGCCGCGGGTGAAGCGCAGGAGCCGCAGGGCTTCCCTTCCTGATGACAGCTGCCTCATTAAACATGACACACTCAACGATCATGTGACTGATAGCAGAGTAAACAAGAGCTGCCAGTCAAACACACACACACACACACACACACACACACACACACACACTGGAGTAAGAGGCTGAAGCGCTTCAACTCTCTAATTACAAACCCGAACATGACTGTACTTTAAAACATCTGCTCTGATTAATCTGATTTAATCCCATTTTATTAACCAATGTCTTTGCTGCTGACCTTTGTTGATCCAATTCAATCGTACTAATAAGCAAAACTTACTTTAGATTAACTAACATTTGTGCTTCATTTTTCTCATTGCTGAAGAGTGTTGAACTTCCTTCTCCTGCAGTTCTACTGTACAGACGTCAATTTACTTTTCTATCAGCCTTAGGATTATTCAATTCACTTTTTTGGTGTGAAAGAGCTTTTACATTTGCTAAAAATCTAACTTTTAATATTCAAACAAACATGCCCTGCCCAGATTTAGAAAGTAACGCAAAAGTAATGTAACACATTACTTTCCATAAAAAGTAACGTAATTAGTTACTTTTTTAGGGAGTAATGCAATATTCTAACACTTTCCATAAAAAGTAACAAAGTAACGTAATTAGTTACTTTATTAGAGAGTAACGCAATATTATAACGCATTACTTTCCATAAAAAGTAACTAAGTAACGTAATTAGTTACTTTATTAGAGAGTAACGCAATATTGTAACGCATTACTTTCCATAAAAAGTAACTAAGTAACAAAATTAGTTACTTTTTAGAGAGTAACGCAATATTGTAATGCATTACTTTCCATAAAAAGTAACAAAGTAACGTAATTAGTTACTTTTTAGAGACTAACGCAATATTGTAATGCATTACTTTTCATAAAAAGCAACAGAGTAACGTAATTAGTTACTGTTTTAGGGAGTAACGCAATATTGTAACGCATTACTTTCCATAAAAAGTAAAATAATTAGTTACTTTTTTAGGGAGTAATGCAATATTCTAACACTTTACTTTCCATAAAAAGTAACAAAGTAACATAATTAGTTACTTTTTTAGGGAGTAACGCAATATTGTAACGCATTACTTTCCATAAAAAGTAACTAAGTAACAAAATTAGTTACTTTTTAGAGAGTAACGCAATATTGTAATGCATTACTTTTCATAAAAAGCAACAAAGTAACGTAATTAGTTACTGTTTTAGGGAGTAACGCAATATTGTAACGCATTACTTTCCATAAAAAGTAACATAATTAGTTACTTTTTTAGGGCGTAATGCAATATTCTAACACTTTACTTTCCATAAAAAGTAACAAAGTAACGTAATTAGTTACTTTTTAGAGACTAACGCAATATTGTAATGCATTACTTTTCATAAAAAGCAACAGAGTAACGTAATTAGTTACTGTTTTAGGGAGTAACGCAATATTGTAACGCATTACTTTCCATAAAAAGTAAAATAATTAGTTACTTTTTTAGGGAGTAATGCAATATTCTAACACTTTACTTTCCATAAAAAGTAACAAAGTAACATAATTAGTTACTTTTTTAGGGAGTAACGCAATATTGTAACGCATTACTTTCCATAAAAAGTAACTAAGTAACAAAATTAGTTACTTTTTAGAGAGTAACGCAATATTGTAATGCATTACTTTTCATAAAAAGCAACAAAGTAGCGTAATAAGTTACTGTTTTAGGGAGTAACGCAATATTGTAACGCATTACTTTCCATAAAAAGTAACATAATTAGTTACTTTTTTAGGGAGTAACGCAATATTGTAACGCATTACTTTCCATAAAAAGTAACTAAGTAACAAAATTAGTTACTTTTTAGAGACTAACGCAATACTGTAACGCATTACTTTCCATAAAAAGCAGCAAAGTAACGTAATTAGTTACTTTTTAGAGTGTAAAGCAATATTGTAACGCATTACTTTCCATAAAAAGTAACTAAGTAACATAATTAGTTACTTTTTTAGGGAGTAACGCAATACTGTGACGCATTACTTTCTATAAAAAGTAACGTAATTAGTTACTTTTTAGAGGGTAACGCAATATTGTAACACATTACTTTCCATAAAAAGTAACTAAGTAACAAAATTTGTTACTTTTTAGAGAATAACACAATATTGTAACGCATTACTTTCCATAAAAAGTAACTAAATAACAAAATTAGTTACTTTTTAGAGAATAACACAATATTGTAACGCATTACTTTCCATAAAAAGTAACTAAATAACAAAATTAGTTACTTTTTAGAGAATAACACAATATTGTAATGCATTACTTTCCATAAAAAGTAACTAAGTAATAAAATTAGTTACTTGTTAGAGAATAACATAACATTGTAACGCATTACTTTCCATACAAAGAAACTAAGTAACGTAACACATTACTTTTAGAACTAACTTTCTCCAACACTGATTATGCACCATAATGGGGGAAAGAAATAATAGAAATCAATACTTTTATTTAGAAAGGATGCTTTAAATTGATCAAAAGGGTTAATAAAGACATTTATAATGTTACAATGATTTCTATTTCAGATAAATGCTGTTCTTCTGAACTTCCTAATGATCAATCAAAGAAACCTGAAAAAATTTGTACTTAGCTGTTTTCAACAGAAGAGACTGGGCAAAGAACTATGGGAATTTGAGTTCATGGCCATGAAACATTGAAAGAGGAGTGTGCCATCAAGTGGACAGTCTAGGGCACCACAGACTTATTATTTAATAAATAAACATATTTTACTCAAAATTTACTTTAGTTTAAGTTGAATTGCTAAATATATTAATAATACTAAAATAACACTCCATCTTAGACACTAATCTAAATATCCATATTTATAAAAAATGTTAATTGAAATAAAATAAGTTAAATATCCTTGATCATATTTCAATCCAGTTATCAATCCAGAAATAAATGTAGAATTAGAAATAAAGTTCTCTTACCTGCACTGCAAAAAATGCTTTTCTTACTTAGATTTTGTCTTGTTTCCAGCCAAAATATCTCAAAATTCTTACATCAAGAAGGATTTTCCAGGCAAGTAAAAATTATTGTCTTGTTGTCAGAAAAACAAGTGAGTTAACTTTCAAGATCATTTTGCTTACCTCCTTGTTTCAAGCAAAAACGTATTTTTTTTTTTCTGAAAATAAAACAATAGAAAATCCTTCTTGATTTAGGATTTTTTGTTGTATTTTGGCTGTAAACAAGACAAAAAATCTAAGTAAGAAAAGCATTTTTTGCAGTGTGAGGATGTCAGCTAGGTTCACTGTTAAATATTGATCTTATCAAACGGATTTGTGCAAGTTTTAGAGACAGACAAACCAAAAAACACTAACCATACTGACTGCTGATTTTCCTTCAGTTATGATGTCACTTTCTGAAGAATTTCATCTGACACACCAGAGACTTATAAATTGATTATAAATTAAAATTCACAACAAACATGTTTAGCTTTAAACATTGCACTTAGAAATGTAGAAACAGCTATTTCTAAGTTCATAAAATGCCATGTTATGAGTGACAAAATTAGCCATTCCCTCAATCCAAAGTAGAAAAAAATAGATATTTAAAATTCACACTGATGAAGGAAACCCTGATCTATCTTTAAAAATGTTTAGTTTAATATTTTGTGTATATTATGAGGCATGAAAATGTGCTGCATAACAAGAATAACTAAAAGTATAAAATCATTTAAAATTAGATTAAATGTGTTTAATGATGCCAGTGTCAGGAATACAGACACTGATTCATTTGTGACCCTGGACCACAAAACCACACTGCAAAAAATGCCTTTCTTACTTAGATTTGTCTTGTTTCAAGCCAAGAAGAATTTTCTAGACAAGTAAAAATTATTGTCTTGTTTTCAAGCAAAAACTCACTTAATTTTAATCTTTTCTCTGAAAACAAGACAGCAAATTTTACTTGTCTAGAAAACCCTTCTTCATTTAAGAATTTTAGGATATTTTGTCTGGAAACAAGATAAAAAATACAAGTAAGAAAAACATTTTTTGTTTGTTTGTTTGTTTTTTGCAGTGCAGTCATCTGAAAGCTGAATAAATAAGCTTTCCACTGATGTATGGTTTGTCATTATACAACTATTGGAAAATCTGGAATCTGAGAGTGCAAAAAAATATAAATATAGAGAAAATCACCTTTAAAGTTGTCCAAATGAATATGAAGTTTTGATATATTTACGGTAGGAAATGTACAAAATATCTTCATGGAACATGATCTTTACTTAACCCTTTAATTGTCACTCCCATTTTTGAACACAGACCTGAAAATGCAGTATTCAAACTTTAATTTTTATAATTCATGAATGAAACATTTTGTAATATGATTTTGATGTACATTTTCCATGGAATGGCAATGCCTAATTTTAAAATGGTTTTTAAAAGATGAATTTTGAGATTTTAAGTTTTCAACTGATATATAATTTCTTATGATTTCTAAAGCATCATGGTGCGCTCACACTAGATGCGAATGAAGTGCTAAGCACGAGTGATTTACATGTTAAATCAATGCAAAAACGCGATGTGTTGCGGCGCGAATTGAGCGTTTGACGTGCGTAATGCATAAATCGTGCAAGTTAAAAAATCTGAACTATGGCGCAGCGTTAACCAGTCAGGAGCTTGCTGTAGCAGTGACAACAAAGGCAACAATGTTTTTTTGACAAAGGTCTGAACTTTTGTTATGAAGTATATTTTTGAGGTGCCCTCTTGTCATATATTATTCGATTGCTTTTCCTACATAATTGGTAACACAAAAAAAGGAGTCTGATGGGGCGTTCACACCAGATGAGACTTGCGTGAATAAATCGCTTGTTGGATGCTTGAACATTTCGATTTAATCGCTTCATTCGCGATTTTTGGCATAAAAGAAAAAACGATAATTTTGACCCGCACAATGCATTTTTGGCTATTGCTACAAATATACCTGTGCTACTTAAGACTGGTTCCCCTTCTGTCATTCACTTTCGACATTGCGTTGAAATGAAGACACTAGGGGTCACTCTAGGGAGCCCAAACACCTCTGAAAGCTTTGAGGAAAGGTCAGTGAAATTGGTTGTGCAGAATTTGCATGGCTGGCCCCGCCCCAGACATCCGGGTATAAGAGGGGATAGCCAGCAGCTGCTCATTAGTTCTTTTTATTCGGAGCCGAATGCAGCATATCTCTGTGAGAAGCAGCACCACTCACCTCTTCGTCGTTGGATCTATGGCACAGAGCAGTGGTCTCTCCCTCCTCAAGCACTACTGAGTGTAGTGAGAGTACCCCTGGGTGCTTGAACGGCGATCTTTGAAGAGCAATTTCCTCCTAAAAGAGCAATTTCTCTATGATGAAATCATGGTAGGCCTGTTTTCAGATGAAACATGGTATACCAGGTCCTCCTCCCTCATCTCCCTCGATGGGGGTCCAGCGAGAGGGCCTTCGGGATTACCCAGGTGGATTGGTGCTTCGGTACAGTTGCCCATAGTGCGCGTCCCCTGATGGTAGTTCTCTAGACTTTTGTCCAGAGCGTGAGGGGGCTTGTCCAGACAACTTGTCTGGACAAGTTGTGTCCGCTATGCGCACTTTGGCCATCCTGCAGGCTGCCAGGTCAAAGTGTTATGAGAGCTGCACGATGGCGATCTCGAGTGTTTTCAGGAACTGCGTTCAGTTCTGACTAAGGTTCCGTGCATCGAATATCATAACGCAGGCTCTGGGTAGAGCGATATCCAGGAGCACCACCAGTGGCTTAACCTGGTTACAATGCGGCGTGTCTGGAAGCTTGCTTTTCTATGCCCCATTTTTTCCAGGTGGGTCTTCTTGGTGACACCATGAAAGGTTATTCTAACTCCCCATGGTGAAAAGCGGGCCATCAGTGTTCCCCCTGCGATCAGGCCTGGCCCTGTTTCCCCCAGGACAGCACTTCCCCCTGCAAAGACTGTCGTGGCCCCGCAGCAAGCCGGTCCCACAGTCTGGCCCGTTTATGGCCTATTTTGCAGGAAGGTGCCATTACCAACCCGTCCTCTGGGCAACAGGGGCTCACAATGGGTTTGGCACGTCCCTGTGATGGACTTCCCAGAATAGAAGACTCACTAACCTACCCGGATCCTCTCCCGCTAGGGGGGCGAGAGGGGCATTCGGCTTCAGTCAGCTCTCTGGTGCATCACCACAATATGATCATAGAGCCACCCCTTCTACCTGGGTTATTATCAGAGTTTCCTGGCCCTCCACGAGATGACCAGCACTGCTTTATCAATTTAAAATATGTTGAACACATACTCTGTGTCTTCACATATTTGGCAGCACTGGATTCGTCATCCAGACGATCTACTGAGTTCAGGCGATCCTCTGACCATGTTCCATCTGACGAATTCATCGGACAAAACACTCGGTGGTCTTTGGAGCTTCTTATCTCCAGCGACAATGTTTTCGCTCCGACAAGCCACAATGTCCCCACTCCAGGTACGTTGAGATGGTTTCCTCGAGATCTGTTGCAGAGTCTAAAGGATTGGTAATCCCTCTCACCAACTTCTCTGAACAATCCGACCTGGCTACGCAATCCAATTTACGAGGCGCCTGCCTGGGTGAAGCAACATTTTCGGTTCAGGGTTGAATGCTGCGGCCCTTCGGACAGGAATCGCATCCCTTCTGGTGATGGGTGTGGTGAAGCCAGTGCCACAGTGCTGTATGCTAGGGTGGTGGACTAAAATCAATCTTGGATTTGAGAGCTTTTTTTAATCGGGTCCTTCTCAAGCATCTGTTCAAAATACTACCCTCAAGCACATCATCTCATGTGTAGCGAAGCAGGATTGGTTTGTGGCAACAGACCTGAAGATGTCTATTTCATTTCTACCCTTCCAAGGCTGCTTCCCTGGGCTATCCCTGTTACCCCATGCCTTTTATGAAAGTCGTAGAGGTTGCCTTTGCCCCTCTCAGGGTGGTGGGCATTTGCTTTCTCAACTAACTCAGCGACTGGCTGAACCTAGCACATTCCCGAGAGTTGGTTTGCATTCACAGGGACATGGTTCTCAACCACCTAGCCAGTCTGGACTTCAGGTCTTTTGGGAAAAGAGCAACTCTCCCTAGAGCAAAGTGTCTCTTTTTTCGGTGTACAACTGTACTCGGTCATTATTATCACATGCCTCTCTCAAGGCTGTGCCCAGTCAGTGTTAAGCTATGTGATAGCTACTGAACGTAGATTAGCGGCTCTCCTGGAACACCTCCAGAGCCTCCTTGCCCACATGACATCAAAAGTCAGCCGCCGTCACGCCGTTGAGTCTGATGCACATGAGACCGCTATGGCACTGACTACATGCCCGAGATGGGCATAGTGCCAGGATTCACTCCGTGTGAACCTCACCCCAGCAGGTCGCAGGACCTTGGTCTTGGTCTCTTCGGATACCTCCAAGACAGCCAGTGGCACGATATGCAACGGGCAGGCTACCTCAGATCTAGACAGGCCCTCAGCCGCAGTGGCACTACAGACTGCCTCGAGTTGTGGACATTTATCTAGGCCCTGGAGAGGTTCCGATTATTGTTTCAGGACAAACATATGTGTTGCTCCAGCCAAGACAACACATCGACTGTAGCATTCTTCTACCACCAGGGCAGATTTCGCTCTTGTCGCACATCACAACATCTCACAAAATGGAGTCAACACAGACAAGAGTCTCTACTTACATTCCATGCAAACTCAAGCATGTGGCCATGTGGCTGGTGCACTTCCATCATTGACTTCACTTTGGGGTGAGTGGAGACTTCACCCTCAGATGGCCCAGCTGCTCAAGTAAGGCCTCTTGGGGTCTGCCTCCTCGGTACAGATACACTGGGCCTCTCAAGTATGAAATCTCCTCCAGTGAGTCTCACTGGTGCATTCCTCTAAGGAAGGACTTCCTTTCTCAGGGGAAGGGCACAATTTGGCACCGGCGCCCAGGACTCCACCCATGGTCCCTGGGAGCGACCAAGAGGTTCTCAGAAGACCATCCACCCACTGTGGTACACCCTTTTTCGGTCAAGAGCCCCCTCTACTAGGTGGCTGTTTGACCCCAGTAGGCACAAAGTTACAAGTGGTGTTCTTCCTAGCAGGACAACCCACGGAGATGGGGCATCAATTCAATGCTATCCCTCCTCCAGGCACCTTTCTGCATCTCTCCCAAGGTTCAGGTAGCAGCTATGTCTGCTAACCATGACCTGGTAGAGGGCAGATCGGTGAAGCAGCTTGTTTTGGTTATCTGATTTCTCAGAGGGGCCCGGGGGCTGACCCTTCAGCCCGCACCTCGTCCCCTCTTGGATCTATCGGTGGTTCTCTGGGGTCTACGACAAGATCCTTTGAGCCTTTCAGTCAGCTGACCTCAGTGCCCTCAACAAAGACGGCCTTCCTGACAATGCTCACAAAGTGGGAAACCTCACCCCGAAAACCTCTCCGTCTATGACTCGTGCCTAGAATTCAGGCTGGCAGACTCATGTTGTCTTAAGACCCCGACCCGGATAAGTGCCGTAGGTGCCCACCATCCACCAGGTGGTCACCCCCCACCCCCACTTGGGTAATCACGCTTTTTCAGTTCAGTAAGTTTCCTTGAGTGAACCCTGGACTACCTACTTCCATCACTTAAGCACGCTACACATAGCCAAGTTCACGCGCAGGAACTGGCTATCAGAATCCAATATGAGGATACTGGATGTAGTGGCTCCTAATGTGGCCCCATGTGTGTATTCCCACCTATATTCCCTAGAGATGTTTCCCTCGAGACAGACCCTGTCTCTGGTTCTGAGTCCGGTAGTCTCACCTTACGCAGAGCCCGCCTCATCTTCCCTTTAGTACTCCCCCAGTGCTTGTCCCGAGGTGTATTTTTCACACGGTTATCTCCCTTCTGGGTAGGGTGTGCTCTCCTTAGTGTCCATTCCTCCTGGTGAGGAACAGTCACTGGCCCAATATTCTTCCAAGATATTTAACCAAGGTGAGAAAAGGCTGGTTGGAGGCTCTTGGACATTGGAAGGTCACGTAGAGGTGAGTTGCATTTATCTAACACGTAAACCTGTTATTATTTGCACTCCGTACACTCGTGACGCAGTCCGCTAGTTGTTGGCGTGGAAAGTGAATCACAGAAGGGGAACGTCTTGGTTACGTATGATAACCCTCGTTCCCTGATGGAGGGAACAGAGATGTTGTGTCCCAAAGCTTTCAGAGGTGTTTGGGCTCCCTAGAGCGATCCCTAAATGTATTCATTTTGACAACGTTTCTGTTCCCTCCATCAGGGAATGAGGGTTATCATACGTAACCAAGGTGTTTTGTGCTCCAGGGTCACATTTAAGGAATTCACTGCTGAAATTGAATCAAGGACAACTAAAATCTAGAAAACTGTCTCATTAGAAACTTTGCACCAGTTTACTTCACAAACGAAGGACTAATCCATAAAACTAATCCAAATATAAATTCAAAGCAGAAAATCCTCACGTGTTAATTATTTATTGTATTCTAGCAGTTCTTGTTTGCCACCAGATGATGGAGACATACGAACAGGTATAAGATCCACAGGGGTCCAGATGGTTTGTTTAGACTTTCATAACTTACCAATAAGGTTTGGCTTTGTTTTCTCTGGTGATTTAGGCAACATGTGAAGGACGAGAACATCAAATAAACATAATGATAAACAACAGCATCTTCAAACGCTCTGCAGCTGATGGGAACATTTTGTCCGTCGACACTTGTGATTATTTATTATATTAATCCATGGGGATAATCATATAAACAGCTCTGATGATGAAGAGACTTTACAAACAAACACCGCGTATCAGGATTATTGTAAGGAAACGATGGAAAGAACAGGACGACTACACAGTCACAAACTGGAAAATAGAAAAGTCAGTAAAATTAACATTTTAATCATATGAAGAAAAAGTGCAGTATGTTTATTAATGCTCCATCCATGGCATAAGGTTCGGTTTATTACCTGTTATGACTGAAACTCTAGAAAACGGTTAAGGCTTTTACTGTAATTAAATAAAGATTTCTGATTTACATTTATATAGACATTTATTTGCTCATTTACACACATCTAATCAGAATAATAATGTTTTGATAAACATTATTTTACCATGTTTTGAAAATTATGCTAGTGGAATTTTAACTTGTCTAGTTGAAATAATAAAATAAAATAGATGTTCTTTGGGTTTGTTCTGGACACAAAACTAATTTTGTTAGATTATGCTTGTGAAATTTTTTACTTGTCTAGTTGAAATAATAAAATAAAATAAAATAGATGCTCTGTGGGTTTGTTCTGGACACAAATTTATTTGTATTAGATTATGCTAGTGGATTTTTTAACTTGTCTAGATTAAATAAAAAAAATAAAAAAATAAATAGATGTTCTTTGGGTTTGTTCTGGACACAAAACTAATTTTGTTAGATTATACTAGTGGAATTTTTAACTTGTCTAGTTGAAATAAAATAAAATAAAATAAAATAAAATAAAATAAAATAATGATTTTGTCCATTTCACATATGCTTCAAGGAATCAAACATATGGATATATGGATTTGTTTTCGACATTGTATTTTTGTAGTTCTACTGAAAAAAAAAATGTGACTTAGAAATTAAAATCTAAACATAAACATTTATTTTGGTAATTAATTAAAAAAGAAAACAAGTACCATTTTCTTACTTAGATTTTATGTCTTGTTTCCAGCCAAAATATCTAAAAATTCTTAAATCAAATCATCAATTTAATTAATAAATATCCTGAAATCAATTTAATCTTGATTTCAGGATATTTACATTGCAAAAAATGCTTTTCTTACGTAGATTATTTTGTCTTGTTTGAAGCCGAAATATCTATCTAAAGGATTTTCTAGACAATTCAAAATTATTGTCTTGTTTTCAGAAAATTAAGGTCGTTTTTGGTTAGAACAAGCAAAATAATCTTATTTCAAGCTGAAAACAATTTGTCTGCTACAATTATTTTGCTTGTTTTGTTCTGAAAAGGATACAATAATTTTACTTGTCTAGAAACTCCTTCTTGGTTTAAGAATTTTAAGATATTTTGACTGGAAACAAGACAAAAATACTAAGTAACAAAAGCATTTTGTTGCAGTGTAGATATTTAATCTTAAAAACAAGAGTAAAATACTGAGGAAGAAAGTTTTTTCTTTCTTTACTTTCTGAAGTAGTTACTTTCTGATCTTGGTCAAATATCTTCTGTAATCAATACTGTATCTACAGTATTTTAACGAAGGCAGGAGTGCATCAGTCATATTTGCTTTGGTCTGTGATGGTAAACAAAGATTAAGTATAATTAGCCAACATTTCATGGGAACGGTTTCATCTCACGGGTTACGAAGCTTGTAAACGCATCCATATCCTGAACATCAACACTGTTTATAAAAGCATTAGAAGGACGCAGAGGTTGGCAGATTCCTCGCCTGAAGCTCTGGGTTTAATCATGTGTGAGTGAGACAGACGTCTGCTGATTTTCACATTAAACACTATTACATTCGATTAGAAGTCCTCTGTTATCTTAATCTGAGCCTAAAGCGTCCACCGAGTGGAAAAACGGCCCCAGAAGTCTCTTCGACTCTAATGACCAAAAACAACAAATCACTGATTTATAGATTAAAAAAAGGGATGATTCTGAACATTTCATTATATATTAATGATCAGTCTGGAAGGATTCTGTCTGTATATTATCAGGTGATGAAGTGTTTCTCTCGTTACGAGAGCCAAACTGCACCAAGTATTTATTTATCTCCTGTTTGGGAAGCAGGACACACTGAGAAACTGGAAAGGTTTTTTTTTTTTTTTTTTATGCAAACATCTCAACTAGGTTATTTCCTGCAGGGCTTGTTTTTGTTGATCTTGATGTGCCTGACTTGAACTTTTCTGGAAAAACAAACACACATGTGTACAGTACGCCGGCACATAGAGAACATACTACCAAACTACCAAACTACCAAACTGAAACGTTCCTTACAGACTTTATGGTTGAAAAACCGATGCTTTACTCCAATAAATAATCTGATTTAAAGGAACAGTTCATCCAGAAAGTATTCGGGGAATGTGCTCATCTTTAGGCCACCCGAGATTAGGATGAGTTTGTTTCTTTATCAGATTTGTAGAAATGTGTGATTGCATCACTTGCTCCCCAATGGATGTGAATGGGTGCCGTCAGAATGAGAGTCCAAACAGCTGATAAAAACATTGCAATAATGCACAAGTAATCCACACCACTCCAGTCCATCAGTTAATGTCTTGAGAAGACAAAAGCTGAAACAAATCCATTATTAAGATGTTTTTAACTCAATTATAGGTTTTACATTTTAGAAAAAATGCTTTAAATTGATCAAAAGTGATGATAAAGACATTTATAATTACAAAAGATTACTATTTCAGATAGATGCTGTTCTTTTAAACTTTCTATTAATCAAAAAAAAATAATTCTACTCAGCTGTTTTCAACATAATAATTATAAATGTTAAATAATTTAACTATATAAATATTATAATTAGCAAATGATTAATTGCTGTACTTTAGATCAAATAAATGCAGGCTTGGTGAGCAGAAGAGGTTTAGTTACTAAATGTTCATGCATTTGACAAAATCACAATAAAACTGATTTTTCTGTTATGCCAAAAATCATTAGGATATTAAGTAAAGATCATGTTCCATAAAGATATTTTGTAAATTTCCTACCATAAATTTATCAAAACTTAATTTTATGCATTGATAAAACTTAATTTGGACAACTTTAAAGGTGATTTTCTCCATATTTATTTATGATTG
Organism: Cirrhinus molitorella; assembly: GCA_033026305.1. Taxonomy (NCBI): domain Eukaryota; kingdom Metazoa; phylum Chordata; class Actinopteri; order Cypriniformes; family Cyprinidae; genus Cirrhinus; species Cirrhinus molitorella. The sequence goes on along the minus strand of CM065125.1, from coordinate 40,175,531 downwards.
ATTTTTTTGCACTCTCAGAATACAGATTTTTACATAATCTGCCAAATATTGTCCTAAAACTTTTAACTTGTACTGTATCTTAGATAATGTTTCTGATTTATCATGGTAAATAAAAGAAAAAAGTAGTATAATTTGCCAAATCTGACTAAATGTATGTTGATTATTGTTCTTTTTACTTTATTTTCTGATTTGTGATCACTTAAAATGTCACCATTTGCTAAAGAAATTCAATAGCTGATGTTGACTTTGTATCCAGTACTATATTTTAGTATAATAAAGCATGTTTGTCCAAAATCCTTATTAAGGCTTCCTCCAGTGAAAAGGTGGTCTGAATCAGGAGAGAAATCTGCAGAGATCAAGCACTGTTTACAAGCCAAAACAGCTCTAAACAAATATGTGGCTGGATTTTGATGTGAGAGACAACAGGAGATAGAACTTTTGCACTGGAGGAAGCATTATTATGGATTATAGACTCTATATTTTAGTTAAAAATGTCTTAAAGATGGATTTGTTAAGATGTTAACTGATGGACTGGAGTGGTGTGGATTACTTGTGGATTATTGTGATGTTTTTATCAGCTGTTTGGATTTTCATTCTGACGGCACCCATTCACTGCAGAGGATCCATTGATGAGACAGTTCTGGAATTACACATTTATACAAATCTGATAAGGAAACAAACTCAGCTTCTAAAGGTGAGCACATCTTCATTTTTGGCTGTACTGTTCCTTTGAAGGAGAAGTTCACTTCCAGAACAAAAATGTACGGATGATTTACTCACCCCCTTGTTATCCAAGATGTTCATGTCTTTCTCTCTTCAGTTGATAAGAAATGATGCTTTTTGAGGAAAACATTTCAGGAATTTTCTCAATTTTGTGGACTTCTATGGTGTCAAAATGCAGTTTAAATGCAGCTTTACAGGGCTTTAAATGATTGCAGCCAAGGAATAAGGGTCTTACCCTCTTAAAAATAAAGGTGCTTCATGATGCCATAGAAGAACCTTTTTGTCTAAATGTTCCATAAAGAACCTTTAACATCTGAAGAATCTTTCTGTTTCACAAAAGGTTCTTTGTGGCAAATAAGGTTCTTCAGATTACATAAAGGTAAGAAAGAGATGGTTCTTTAAAGAACCTTTGACTGAATGGTTCTTTGTGGAACCAAAAATGGCATCGCTTGAAGAACCTTTTTAAGCACTATTATTTTTAAGAGTGTATCTAGCGAAACGATCTGTCATTTTCTGAAAAGAATTACAATTTCTGTACCTTTTAAACTCAAATGCTCTTCTTGTCTAGCCCTGTGTGTATTCCAGGTCAAGACAGTTTGGTTTGTTGAAAAACTCCCATCTCATTTTCTCCTCCAACTTCAAAACCATTGATGTTTTATCTTTTTTTTTGTAAAGGCTACTTTGCACGTTCACTTTGTAAACACTGGGTTGGCACTTCTGCAGCGATGGAGGACGATTTTGAAGTTGGAGGTTGGGAGTTTTTCGGCATAACCTAACTGTAAAAAACAATTTGTTGAGTCAACTTAAAATAATTTGTTACTTGTCTGCCTTAAAATTGTAAGTTCAGTCAACTTAAAAAAAAACTTGAAAAAAAAGTGTAGTCAACTTAAAATGTTACCATTTACTAAGTGACAACTTAGATATTTGAGTTGATTCAACTTAAAATTTTAAGGCAGCCGAGTGTCAAACACAGCTGTTAAGTTTAACAAACCATTTTTTTGTTTAGTCAACTTAAATATCTAAGTTGTCACTTAGTACAACTTAACATTTCAACTTGAATGAACTTATTTGAGTTGACTAAACTTAAAATTTTATGGCAGAAGGGTAACAAATTATTTTAAGTTGACTCAACAAATTGTGTTTTTAGTTTTTTACAGTAACTGTCTTGAACCGGAAAGACAGGGTTCACGCAGAGCTAGACAAGATGAGCATTTGAGGTTAAAAAGTGTTTAAATTGTCAACTTGTTTAGAAAATAACCAATCGTTTCACAAGATAAAACCCTTTTTCATCAGCTGGGATCGTTTAGAGCCCTTTTTGAAGCTAGATTAAAACTGCATTTTGGAAGTTCAACTATAAAGTCCACTATATGGAAAGAAATCCTGAAATGTTTTCCTCTAAAAACATAATTTCTTCGATTGATCGTCTGAAGAAAGAAAGACATGAAGATCTTGGATGACATGGGGGTGAGTAAATCATCTGTAAATTTGTGTTCTGAAAGTGAGCTTCTCTTTTAATGACATTTACACATTTACATTTCACCTCACTGATCTGAAATCAACACTCGCTCAAAGTCATAAGAGAGAAAATCTCCAGGAGGAGTCAAATGCTCTTCTCTTGAAACGTCTCATTGGTAATCGTCACTTGTAACGGCTGATCTTTTGACCCGCTGTCTAAACTGTTCCGATTGGAGGATTCCGAAGAAGCGTCAGATAAGCACCGCCCACACTGGTTTGATTGACAGGTGTCCAGGCTCTCAGGCGGGTACAGAAACGTCTGCGAGGTGTTCGTCACCTCCTTGAGTTCGCGAGAGACGGCGGACGGAGAGTCTCTGGAGATGATGGAGGACGCCTGCGCTCTGTCCATGCAGTGGAAGCTGTTCTGTCCCTGCTGTCTCTGAGAGTCAATCTTACAGAAAAGACACTTGATGTTCTCGATCACCTTGGAGAGAACCGCTTTACGCAGCAGGATGTAGATCCAGGGATCTAGAATGGGGTTGGTCGAGGCGAAGCGGATCGCCAACAGATCTGGATTTTTATCCAGACGTTTCTCCACTGGCGTCTTATACAGTTGGTTGAGAAACACCTGGACCTTAATAAAAAATGACACGGTTTATAGTTACCAAATTTTAATGCATTTGACAAAACAACATTAAAACTAAAATTGCATGTGAATATGTGACCCTGGAGCATCGATTTAATGCCAAAAATCATTAGGATATTAAGTAAAGATCACGTTCCATTAAAATATTTTGTAAATGTCCTACCATAAATATATCAAAACTTAATTTTTGATTTGTAATATGCATTGCTAAGAACTTTAAAGGCAATTTTCTCTATATTTCTCAGATTTTCAGTTGTATCTCTGCCAAATATTGTCCTATCCTATCCTTATTTATTTAGCTTTCAGATGATATATAAATCTCAATTTCATAAAAATGGACCTTTATGACTGGTTTTGTGGTCCAGGGTCTCACATGTGAATGTTTATTTGTTTATTTAAACATAATAAACGAATAACAGATAATGAGTGACACTGAGTGAAGTCATTCAGGAGAATGTCATTATTCGGTTTAGTATGCTATAAAAATGATTTGACAAATTTGCAAATAAAGATTATTTGAGTATGTTTTACAAGGAAATACTATTTCAGTCTTTCTATTTCATAATTCCACATTTAATTTGACGTGTTGCTTGCCTTGAAATTTACAAGTGATTTTTGAGTGAAGATTGTTTCTACACCAGTGTTCTTTGAACTTTTTAATGAAAGCAAATTTTATTTCTCACTTTCTTTTTTTTTTCTTTTTCTTTCTTTCTTTTTTTCCTTCTTTCCATATTAATCAAACGTTTCAGATGTTCCCCGGGTCTCTCCTGGACACTAATTCTGTCCATTTTTCTTGCATAAAACATCATGATTAAAAGTGACTTTAAAAGGGAAGATTTTTTCAACAGTGCATTTTTGTAGTTCAATTGCATCAAAAATCTGAGCTTAAACACTACCAGTCAAAAGATTTTGAACAGTAAGATTTTTAATGTTTTTAAAGATGTCTCTTCTGCTTACCAAGCCTGCATTTATTTGATCCAAAGTACAGCAAAAACAGTACAATTTTGAAATATTTTTACTATTTAAAAAAGCTGTTTTTATTTTGAATATATTTTAAATTATAATTTATTCCTATGATCAAAGCTGAATTTTCAGCATCATAACTACAGTATTCAGTGTCACATGATCCTTCAGAAATCATTCTAATATACTGATTTGCTGTTTAACCCCTTAACTGTCAGCCGTCCCTTCAGTTTACTTAAGTATTTTCCAAATAAATCCTAATCTAATAATGACAAACTATATATCGTTGGAAAGGTCTAAGACTCCTCCAAAAAAAATTTGTGTTACAAATTATGTAGGAAAAGTAATTATTGATTAATTTGTGATTAATTATTGTGAGTAATTATTGATTAATTAATAGAGTGCACCTCAAAAATCTACTTCATAACAGGAGTTCTGACCTTTGTCACAAAAAGACTTTCTTCATTTCCCTTTTCTCTTGCTTTAGAAATCATAAGAAATTATATATCAGCTGAAAACTTAAAATCTCCAAATTTATCCTTTGAAAACCATTTTAAAATCAGACATTGCATTACCACAGAAAATGTACATCAAAATCATATTACAAAATGTTTTCATTCATGAATTATAAAAAATTAAGTTTGAATACTGCATTTTCACGTCTGTATTCAAAAATGGGAGTGACAATTAAAGTGTTAAGAATAATTATTATTATTATTATTATTATTATTATTATTATCAATATTTAAAACAGTTGAGCACAGGATTCTTTGATTAATAGAAAGATCCAAAGATCAGCATTTATCTGAAACAGAAATCTTTTGTAACATTATACACTATACCACAAGCTAATTTTTGTTGGAAAGAAATTATAGAAATTAATACTTCTATTTAGCAAGGATGCTTTGCATTGATCAAAAGTGATGATAAAGACATTTATAATGTTACAAAAGATTTCTATTTCAAATAAATGCTGTTCTTCCAACCTTTCTATTCATCAAATAATCTACTACTCAAATGCTTTCAACATAATAATAATAATAATAATAATAAATGTTTTTTTGAGCAGCAAATCAAAATATCAGAATGATTTCTGAAGGATCATGTGACACTGGAGACTGGATATTGATGCTTAAAAAATCAGCTTTGAAATCACAGAACTAACCACATTTTAAAACTTATTCAAATAGAAAACATAATATATTTATAATATAATAAAATATATTTGGGGACAATTAATTTATCAATTTGGAATTATTGATTAATTTCCTTCAACTAAATTTATTTACGGTTTCTTTTTTGCATTATTGATATATTTACCTTCCTATTTGGTAATGTAAAGTTGCTTTGACACAGTCGGTATTGTAAAATATATAAAATATATATAAATAAAGGTGACTTGACTTGACTAAAAATATTTCAAAACTTTATTGTTTTTGCTGTGTTTTGATCAAGTAAATTCCCTCTTGGTGAGCCAAAGAGACTTCTTTAAAAAACTTGACTGGTAGTGTAGATTAGATCATTTTTCTGATTAAGTAAAATAAATGAAAGAAAAATAGTTAGCATTTATCAAATCTGACTAAATATATGTTGATTAGTGTTCTTTTTCATTATTTTCTGGTTTGTGGTCACTTCCACCATTACTAAAGTATTTTACTGTAGTAAGACTGTTAGGTGGCACACTGTGACCCAGGGAAATTTCAGCATTTTTGTCTCTAAACACTTTTATCATCTTCATCATCCTCCGTGATTCATTCTAATCTGCCGCACAATGTAGAAAACTAAAAAGGAAAATCACGAAGCGGATCTGACCGCGCTGCCCGTGAGAAAGTTCTTGTTTTGCACATTTGACATTCATTTCTAAGGCAGCAGAGCGATCGAGCAGATAAAGTTGGCACAATACCCTCACGAGAACTTACAACGAGCGGAATGGAGCAAATGAGCACGACGGCGGAGGTGGCGATGAGCAGGATCACCATCTGGATCTCCGCGCCAGCCAGGCGGCCGAAGCTGCGGCTCCTGCCGGGATCGGACGCTCTGGTCGGGTCGGTGCCGAGCGACGTGCGCCGGACGAACCTCCGGTGCATCCGGATGAGCGCGCCGCACACCAGCACGTTACAGATCACCGTCACCAGGATCAGCAGCGAGCTGCAGCCCGCGTACATGTAGGAGAACGCGGCGTGCGCGCTCACGTTGGTCCGCCAGTCGATGAAGCACCAGGTCTGAGGATACTGCATCTTGACCTCTCCGAAGCCAAGGCTCGGGAGCGCGCAGAACAAGATGTTGGACGCGTAAATGGCGAGCAGCGTGACTCCGGCCAGCTTCTTATCCACGTAGTCGTTGTAGAAATACGCGTGATTGATGGCGATGTATCTCTCGACGGACATGGCGCAGATGATGCTGAGTCCAGCGAGGGAGAAAAAGAGCAGAACGAATCCGAAGTACTGGCACAGGGGGTCTCCATCCGGCCACGCGCCCTTCACATAAGTGGCGATGGTCACCGGACTGGCCAGGACGGTCCCCAGGAGATCCGTGACGGCCAGACCGCAGACCAGCGTGTAGAAGGTGGTCTCCTTCTGCTCCCTTCTGGACTTGCAGAGCACCACGATGGCGATCAGGTTGCTGATGACCCCAAAAATGAACATGATGGCCGGGATGGTGGGCTCCATCCTGCGCGTCGCGGTGCTGTTGTCCATCTTCGGCTCCGTTAAAGTGTCATCTTGCAGGAGTTGCGCGGAGTCAATCCTGCTGTGGAAGTGAATAAAGTCATGACTGACTGATATCCGCCCCTCCTGCTTCATATCACGCACTCATAACGGGACGCCCTTACCGAAAAGTCAACACTGGGAACCAAAGCGTCCCGCTAAATACTCAGTGATGAATTCATTAATATGCGCTTTAAACAAGGAGCGCGCGTTTCCATGCATTTTTCGTTACATTTATTAATCTAGCAAACATTTTTAAATACAACAATTTGATTCATAATGAGAAGCCAATAACAAGTGCTAACGACACAAAGATGCACAGTTTAAAAATAACAATTAGTGAAAGTAAATATAAGCAGGATGCAGTTAAGCATGAAAAGTGAAACTACCGTGTCATTTATTTAAAGAGCATTTTTATATCTGTCTAATCGACAATCAAACAGGTTGAAACCTGTTTTGTTCAGGTTGTCTGCATGCAAATAACACTCCGCAAAAAAAAAAAAAAAAAAAAAACCTGCAGAAATTTTATTATTTTTACTGATGCTCTGTTTTTCGTTTAGCCTTTACCTGATTTTATTTCATCTAGTTGTCGAGGCAATATTAATCTTTTTTATTTAAAGTAATGATGTACTAAAATAAATACAACTAAAACTAAAATAAAAAATATATATATAATAAAAATATAAACGAATTGAAAATGAAAATTACTAATTCAAAATATTTATAAAAACTATAAAAGTATCTTGACGTGATGCTAAAAATGTTAGTTAAAATAAATAAACTTTAAAATAAATTATAAATACAATTTTATTTGTGAGCCTGGACCACAAAACCAGTCAGTACTGCTAATTTTTTTTAAATTGAGATTTATACATCTGAAAGCTGGATAAGTACGTTTTCCATTGATGTATGGTTTAGGATAGGGCAATAGTTGGAGATCAAAATATAAAATATAGAGAAAATTACCTTTAAAGCTGTCCAAATTAAGTTCTTGGCAATGCATATTACTAATCAAAAATTAAGTTATACTTACGGTAGGAAATTTACCAAATATCTTCAAGGAACGTGAGCTTTACTTAATATCCTAATGATTTTTGGCATAAAAGAAAAATCTGTAATTTTGACCCATACATTGTATTTTTGGCTATTGCTACAAATATATCTGTGCTACTTAAGACAAATGTTACCAAAGCAACATTTCTCATTTTTATTGATCGTGATGTACTAAAATAACTAAAACTGAAATAAAAATTGATACAAAAATTAACATTTAAAAATAAATAAAAATGACAAAACCACACAAAATTACTAAAATGACTTTTTTTGTTTGTTTGTTTTTGTTAGTACATGAATATAATGCATGTTTTTTTTGTTTTTTTTTTAAGAAGTTATACTTTATTTATGGTGTTTACTGAAGTTGTTAAAAGGCAAAAAATGATTGCTATATTGATCTACACTAAGCTGTCTAAAAAAAAATATATAACATAGAATATCTTATTTTGTATCAATGTTTTTGTCTTTGGGAAAATAAATGTTTTGAAATAATATTAAACATTAAAAATTTATTTATTTATTTATTATTTATTTATTCAAGTTGCTCCAAGTTGGCAAGTTTAAAGCATTTTGGCTTTTGTCAGCTTTAAAGGTATATTCCACCCTCAAAATTACATTTGTTCTTTCTGAGGAGCGCAAAAGAAGATATTCTGAAAGAAAAGTCAGAGAGAAAACAACAAATATACCTGTGCTGCTTAAGACTGGTTTTGTGCTCCAGGGTCACATATGTTTTGGTATGCACAGTTTTAAAATACTTTTAATCAAGACATTTGCAACCAAATTCCCTTGATACAGCAAAAACGAATAAATAAACCGTGCAACGGAGATATCATGACATCATACCTCTTTACATAAACTGGACTGACATCATGGCTGGATCAAAGAACTCAAACTCCTCGTCTCTCGATTTCTCCTGCACCATTCAGAGACAAAGTGCAATGAAAAATAAATTCCAGCCAACGTCATATACACAAACTGAACATCTTCCAAAGAAAACCGCTCAAACCTGATTTGCATCCAGATTCTGACTCAGTACTGCTATTTTAGTTGGTTATCTTGCTATGCAAACTTTGAAGTTAAACATGCATGAATAAGTAAAAATGATAGTAATATGTTTATACTATATATATATATATATATATATATATGACAAATGCATGTCTATCAGATATCAACCTGCTGAAGACTGAGTTATATTACTCAGTCATAAAGAAGAGCAGGAATGCTTTACACAAACACATGATTAGTGTACAAGTTTATACTTGTGTAACCTCAAAGATACTATTTGAATCGATAAATTATCCCTACAACTATGTGGTATTATAAGAGTTTAGATATGAATGTGTAATCATAAGCTGATCTTGGCTGCACGCTGAGGTTTTGGCTCAAGTTCTTGTTTCTATTTCTAAACAACACCTATCTACAGTAACAGCAAAATTACCTTTATAGAAGAAACATGTGCGGACACGTGTGTTTTGCCAGTGAACCGAGTGGAAAATCACTGGTTCATTACAAGCTTTTGATGTGATTCATTCAGAAACTGTTTCATTAGAGATATTTAAAAGTGAATAAATAAAGTTTGGACTGAAATGACACGCATTTGTTTGTAACGGGGTTATTATAGTTAACTAAAAGCATAAAAAAAAACATTTGTTACTTGAAATAAAATTTAATGCAACTTTAATGGAAGAAAATAAATAAACAAATATAAATAAATAAAAACAAAATGACTAAAATTAAAATAGAACATAATATATCAAAACTAATTTAATATATTAAAAAATAAAAGTATCTCAATTCTAAAAATGTTACTTGTAATAAAAAACTTTAGCTAAAATAAATTTGAAATAAAACCCTACTTATTTAATTTCATCTAGCTGCCAAAGCAAGTTCTCATTTTTATTTAGTTTATCATGATGTACTAAAATAACTAAAACTGAAATAAAAATGGATCAAAATATAAACAAATGTAAAAATAAATACACAAAAAATATTATTATTTTTTTTTTTTTACCAAAATGAAAATGTAAACAAAAAACTAAAAAATGTCTCAGGTTACGTCTGTAACCATATTTCCCAGAGAAGGAAATGAGACACTGCATCCTCTAGGGGTCGCTATGGGGAGCGCCTCCTTTGTGACCTGTGTCTGAAGCCTAAATGCAAAAACTACAACAGTACCATCCAGCGACAGCCTATGACTAGTATAAAAGGGCTCCGGTCGAACACGTCATCTGCTTCTTCTTCTGAAGCTTATGTCAAAAGCATGGCGACAAGCCTAGAGGACGCAGTGTCTCGTTCCCTTCTCAAGGAACCATGGTTACATACATAACCTAAGACGTTCCCTTTCGAGGGAACATCGAACTGTGTCCTCTAGGGGTCGCTATGGAGAACGGTTATATCCACACTGTCAGAGGTGGGCAAACTTTTTGATTTGGGGGGCCACATCAGGTTTTTCACATCAAGTGAGGGGCCGCATGATATGTATGTGTCAATTTTAATTTTTTTTTTTTATTCTAAATTGACACATACTACTGTACTATATGTAAACTTTTACATACATGGCAGTTCTATTCTTGTACCATCTAGATAAGTTGCATTGTGTACATGTCGATTGATGTAAGACACATTTTATCATCTCATTCAGAAATAATGTAAAATAAATGAAACAATTACAAACATTACAAACATGTATTTATATTCCCCTCAAAAAAATTATACGTATATTTAGCTGTTAAAAACAAAAAAGAAACAAAAATATCAACTACCAGTCAAACGTTGAGATTTTTTTTTAAGAAAAAAAAAAATTCTGCTCACCAAGCCTGTATTAATTTGATCCAAAGTACAGAAAAAACTGTATAATTTTGAAAAAACAAAAAAAACAAAAAAAAAACTATTTGAATATAGTTTAGAAATGTAATATCCCTGTGGTTTCAAAGCTGAATTTTTAGCTTTTGCTGTATTTTGTATTAAATAAATGTATGGTTGGTGAGCAGAAGATAATTCTTAAAAAAAAAAAAAAACATTACTCTGCAAAAACATTTGACTTGCACTGTAAGCAAAAAACAAGCTGTTTATTTATAAACGCCCCACCTAATTATTTAAAACGAAACTAAAACTAGCAACGTGATTGCTGGAAAATGCGCAATGCAAACTCACTTGCCTTTCGTCACCAATTCAAATAAGCGCGTTTTGCGCTTGATCAACAAATGAACACTTTCACAATTTTAAAACGAGCAACTCTTTACACGTGTGCCAGTTTTACACAGGGTGTATATTGTGACTTTTTATTTTGTATCTGAGCTGTGCGGTTTTGATGCGGTCAAAAATGGACTAGGTTTAACGAAGCGGAAAATATACCACACTACGTACTACAGCGCCATCTATTGGATTTCACTGGTATTGCATCAAATGAGCCATTTTATTCCAGTTGCCTCATGGGCCGGATGAAAACGTCTGGCGGGCCGTAGTTTGCCCACCTCTGGTATAGTTCCTATCCATATCAGCCTAGAAAATCGCAACTTTTCATTTTCTGTCGCTCTTAGCACATGATGTAACTACAGAAAAAACACGTTTTAAATAGGAAAAATGCTTTGGTCATTTTTGAGCGAGATGTTAACGGTCTAATTAGATTCAATGATTTATGCTAAGCTGTGTTAAAAGTGCTAGGGGAGCGAAATAGGCTTCCCACCAGGGGCTACAACCGGGAATAGCCAGAGCCATAGGGAGCAGAGATCCTTCTCTGACACCAGAGAGGTACTAATGCACTCTACCTAGGAGTGGCATGCTCACAGAAGACCCTCAGTGAGGAGCATCACCAAGCTCATGAATGTCAGGAGAGATATTACAGGGGCAGAGAGAGATGCCTAATGGCCTGGGCTGCTGTACTAGGGGCTCCAGGAGACCAAGGGATTTTAATACCCGAATAGGTCAGTGCAGCCTTCGCACAAGCCAATGTGGTGGAAGGTGAAACACATTGGGCGGCAGCAATTGGCCGGCTTATCCAATGAGGTTGTAACTGTAGCCCAGGTGAAATGGACTAATAGCCTATAATAAAACAAGAGTCAGTGATTTGTTAAATTTGTTTATTTTCATTTTGTACATTTTCCAGTTCCAGTTGCTATCACTTGATGTGTTAAATGTTTGTGTTATTTTATAAAGTGAAAGTTATACAGACTCATGGGAGAGTTTGGAAAAGAGCGGAAGAAGAAGGGAACGTCGGAGGAGGAGGAAAAAAATACACTGTGCGCAGAGAGAGCAAGGAATAGATGCAGGGATATGTGAATAACATTTCCGCAGTGACATCTGATAGATTAGGGTGAATAATCCTCACGAACTATTGGATTGTATTTCAGCATTGAATAGTGCTTTGAATAAAGGCTCAATTCGGTTGATTTACAGACTGTTTGGACTTTAGTGCGAGTGCTGCACAGGATGAAAAACTGTACAGGTTTGTTGACAAAACAGACTAAAAGTGCAGCCAGGTTCAGGCAGCTGGATAGAGAGAGAGCTGCTGCGAGACGAAGAGAGCTCTGCCGGATCTGCGTTGACGGTGCTATTACATAATTTGTGTGCGGTGAGCTAATTCATTTTATTTATTTTATTTTGCTCCCAGGAGTGAAGTAGCCACGAGTATAGGTTACCACGACCCCAAGCGTCGACCCAGGCCTGCAGCGAGAACTGTGTTTAATTTGATTTCTGCCGGCTTTTAGTTTATTTACAATTAGACTTGCACTGCAAATTGTCTTTGCTTATTTTCCAATTCATATCTTGGTGTTTGCTATTCTATTTTAAATTCAGTAAAGTGGTTTTCCATTTGGTTTGATTGTTGTTGCTTATTCTGTTATTTTATTTTTCACACTACTGTAAGGTTATTTGAGATCACCAGCAACCCATTTAATCTTTTGCCCTTATTAGAGTACCCGACATTTGAGTGGACATTAGATTTTAGAAGAACTCAGGTTAGCCTTCCCCCTTAAGAGTATTAAAGGGGGTGCTACATAACAAAGCTCAGTCCAATAGTCAGGTGAGCATCCAGTAGCCGTGGGGTAGATGCCTAGCCATTAATGGAGAAGAGGATCTATCTGTTCTGCCCAAGGAAGGCGTGCTCAAGTGGCCCTACCTTAGCGAGGGGAGCGCTGCCATGCTCATGTAATGTCAGGAGAGACATTATGAGGGCCCAAAGGTAAGACACATCAGACGGCATTAGTAATATTTTACAAATACATTTTAGTATATTCACGATTAGGTAAAAGATAAAAATATAAAAAGGTAACTAATTACATTACTTAGTTACTTTTTTTATGGAAAGTAATGCGTTACATTACTTTTGCGTTACTTTTTAGATCTGGGCAGGGCTTGTTTGTTTTGAAAATAAAAAAAGGTAAAGGTAAAAGCCCTTTCACACCAAAAAGAAGTGAAGTGAATAAGCCTAAGGCTGAAGGAAAAGTAAATTGACATCTGTGCAGTAGAACTGTAGGAAAGGAAGTTCAACACTCTTCAGCAATGAAAAAAATTAAGCACAAATGTTAGTTCATCTAAAGTAAGTTTTGTTTATTAGTACACTACAAAAACATACTTTCTTACTTATTTTTTATTTTTTAAGAATTTTGTTCTGAAAACAAGTCAAAATTAAGTGTGCTTTTGCTTGAAACAAGCAAAGTAAAATACCAATTGGGTAAGCAAAATACTCTTGTTTTCTGTTTGAAATAAGAATTTTGCTTACCCCATTGGCAGATTATTTTGCTTGTTCTAAGCAAAAACGCACTCAATTTTGACTTGTTTTTTGTCTGAAAACAAGAAAATAATTTAAAATAATTTTTACTTGTCTAGAAAATCCGTTTTTTTTTATTTTGGCTGGAAACAAGACAAGAAGTCATTGGTTCATAAAATGGGATTACATACATAAAGGAAACAAAAAGTAACTGCCGTTACTTTTTTGAAGAAGTAACTCAGATATTTTCTTGGAAAATAAAAAGTAATGCGTTACTTGAAAAAAAGAGTAATATTTGCGTTACTTGTACTGAAATAACGCAACACAATTACTAAAACTTTCACTGACATTAAGATAAATCTAACTTTTTTTATTTTAAAAACAAACAAGCAAGCCCTGCCCAGATTTAAAAAGTACGCAAAAGTAATGTAACACATTTTTCCATAAAAAGTAACTAAGTAATGTAATTAGTTACTTCCCAGACAACAAAATTCATCTGGTCTGATTCCCAGATATTGATATTTTGGCACAACGGGCCAATACCGGCACACATCTGGTTTTCCGCTCATCTGGACCAGCTCCGTATCAGACTCGGCCCGAATCCGCTCTGCGATAGTAGTCCGCACCCACTGAAACCAGGCCCGGGCCGGATCCGCCTAAGACTGTGATACAGGACTGAAACGGATGTGACTGTAACGCGGATTTGCCGGTTTGAAAATGAATCCAGCAGAGAGTCAGCTGCTGTCTGGGTTTTTTAGGGGGTAACGCAATATTGTAATGCATTACTTTCAAAAGTAACTTTTCCCAACACTGCCTCACATCACACTATTAACATTTGAACAATCATGGAAGAAACCCTGAGAAAGTAGAACAGCTCTTTTATTATCATTAGGATCATTTATTTAAGTTTCCTTTATGTATTTAATCCAAATTTATTAACCAGTGACTTCTGCAAAAATACTTTTCTTACTTAGATTTGTCTTGTTTCCAGCCAAAATATCTAAAAAAAAAAAAAAAAAAAAAAAAAATAGGATTAATTATTTAAAAATGATTTAAAATTATTTTCTTGTTTTCAGACAAAAAACAAGTCAAAATTGAGTGAGTTTTTGCTTAGAACAAGCAAAATAATCTGCCAATGGGGTAAGCAAAATTCTTATTTCAAACAGAAAACAAGTATTTTGCTTACCCCATTGGTATTTTACTTTGCTTGTTTCAAGCAAAAGCACACTTAATTTTGACTTGTTTTCAGAAAAAAAAGACTTGTTTCGAAAATCCTTCTTGATTTAATATTTTGGCTTGAAACAAGACAAAAAAAAAAAAAAAAAAACTAAGTAAGAAAGTATGTTTTTGTAGTGTACTAATAAACAAAACTTACTTTAGATGAACTAACATTTGTGCTTAATTTTCTTAATTAATCTTTTTGGTGTGAAAGGGCTTTTACATTGGCAAAGAATCAAACTTTTTTTTATTTTAAAAACAAACAAGCCCTGCCCAGATTTAAAAAGTAACACAAAAGTAATGTAACGCATTACTTTCCATAAAAAAAGTAACTAAGTAATGTAATTAGTTACCTTTTTAGGGGGTAACAAAATATAGTAATGCATTACTTTTAAAAGTAACTTTTCCCAACACTGCCTCACATCACACTATTAACATTTGAACAATCATGGAAGAAACCCTGAGAACAGCTCTTTTATTATCATCGGGATCATTCTTTGCAAATATAAAAGCCCTTTCACACCAAAATGAAATTAAGTGTATAAGGCTAAGGCTGAAGTAACTGTAGGAGAAGGAAGTAAAATTAAGCACAAATGTTAATCTAAAGTAAGTTTTGCTTATTAGTACACTGCAAAAACTGACTTTCTTACTTAGTTTTTTTTTTCGTCTTGTTTCCAGCCAAAATATTAAATCAAGAAGGATTTTCTAAACAAGTCTTGTTTTTTTTTTTTTCTGAAAACAAGTCAAAATTAAGTGTGCTTTTGCTTGAAACAAGCAAAGTAAAATACCAATGGGGTAAGCAAAATACTCTTGTTTTCTGTTTGAAATAAAAATTTTGCTTACCCCATTGGCAGATTATTTTGCTTGTTCTAAGCAAAAACTCACTCAATTTTGACTTGTTTTTTGTCTGAAAACAAGAAAATAATTTAAAATAATTTTCACTTGTTTAGAAAATCTTTTTTTTTTTTTTTTTTTTTTTTTTAGATATTTTGGCTGGAAACAAGACAAATCTAAGTAAGAAAAGTATTTTTGCAGAAGTCACTGGTTAATAAAACGGGATTAAATACATAAACTGGCATTACTTTTTTGAAAAAGTAACTCAGATATTTTCTTGGAAATTAAAAAGTAATGTGTTACTAGTTACTTGAAAAAAAAAAAGAGTAAGATTATTATGTAACTTGCGTTACTTGTATTCAAACAACGCAACACAATTACTAAAACTTTCACTGACATTAAGATAAATGATCCTGATGATAATAAAAGAGCTGTTCTACTTTCTCAGGGTTTCTTCCATGATTGTCCAAATGTTAATAGCGAGGTCATACTGTATGTTCATCTATGATTCATATGATCTTTCTATGGGTTGAGGACAGGATTTGAGGCTGTTTGCTCTGCTCATGATAACAAAAGCATGTCAGTATTGTCTGGATGAGAAGTAAACTGTTTAGATTGGCAGCGGCTGATGTCGGACTCAATATCTCAGCCAAAACTCAAGCCAACGCTCAAAACTCAAGCTATAGTCTGTCACATCAACCAAATCATTTATCCAGATGTAATGGAGATTTTAAAAGCTCGTATTTGAAGTTGAACACAATCTAATATTTGCTTTTGGCCCCGGAAACGAAGGGAAAAACAGCAACGCATCTAATTAAAAGTGCTGATTTATAAGAGGAAATGCTTTAATCAGTATCAAAATATGATTAGAATCAGCTTCGGATTCATATCAGTTTGAGCGTTTCGGGTTGCGTGCCGGAACAGAGCAAACCGATCATTTTCACATAAAAAAAAAACCTCAACAGAGCGAGAGGAAACAGCGCTTGAGAGCCAGAACTGCAATTCAATTAACTTTCACTCTGATGCGGCATGATAATGCGATTACTGCATAAAAAGCCCCAGAATACATTTGATTGGTTTAGGAGCTGTCACTTACAGTTGGGACATTTATTATGAAATGACACATGAAACCGCTTCCTGCGGCGTGTTTGTATGATAGCAAATCTGACATGTCACAAATTCCACAAATCAAATTTGGTGGAAAAATAACCTCCTGATTAACGTCAACTCCAGCCACGAAATATGATTGATGATTCACATTCTCGTTTCCAAAATCGGACGTCTGGGATTATAGTTTAAAACAACATCTGTAATGATTAACACTCATCTGAAAGCTGAATAATAATAATAAAGCTTTCTATTGATGTATGGTTTGTTAGGACAGGACTATATTTGGCTGAGATACAACTAAAATCTGCATTCTGAGGGTGCAAAAAATCTAAATATTGAGAAAATCACCTTTAAAGCTGTCCAAATGTTGTTCTTAGCCATGCATATTACTAATTAAAAATTACTTTTATAAACAAAAATATAAGAAATGTAAAAATAAATAAATAAAAATGACTAAACCACGCAACTAAATTAAAATGAAAACGAATTAAAAATGTTAATAAAAACGATGATAGTATCTCGATTCAAAGATTTTGTTACTTTAAATAAAATAAACTTTAACGGAAATAAAATGATGTAAAATAATATTAATAATAATAATAATTATAATAATAATAATAAGTAAACAAATAAAAACAAAATTATATATATATATATATATATAGAAAATATTATAAAAGTATCTTAGTGCTAAAATAAAATGAACTTCAACTAAAATAAATGATAACAAAATAAACTTTTTTTTAACTTCATCTAGCTGCTAAAGCAACATTTTTGTTTAGTTCATCTTGATGTACTAAAATAATTAAACCTGAAATAAAATTAATTAAAATCTACACAAAAAAAAAAATAATAATAAAAATGACAAAGCCACATGACAAAATTACTAAAACTTTTACCAAAATTAAAATGAAATAAATAACTAATTTAAAACGTTAATAAAAACTGTAAAACTATAACAGTATCTTAATGATGCAAAGACTTCGTTACTTGAAATAAAATAAACTTTAACAGAAGTAAAATAAAAACTTAAATAAAAAAATAAAAAAATATATTATTAAAGACTATACATTTTCTTAGTGCTAAAAATAAAATCAACTTTAACTAAAATAAATTATAAATAAAACCCTAAACGTTTTTAATTTAATCTAGTTGCTAAAGCAACATTTCTAATTTTTATTTAGCTAATATTGATGTACTAAAATAACTAAAACTGAAATAAAATTTATTAAAATCTAAACAAATTAAAGATTTTGTTACTTGAAATAAAGTAAACTTTAACAGAAGTAAAATAAAATATAAATACATTCTTAAACGTATTTTATTTCACCTAGTTGCCAGGGCAATATTTCTCATTTTCATTTAGCTTAATGATATATAATGATATATAAACAGTATATATATATATATATATATATATATATATATTAGTGCTGTCAAACGATTAATCGTGATTAATCACATCCAAAATAAAAGTTTATGTTTACATACTATATATTTGTGTACTGTGTATATTTATTATGTATATATAAATACAAACACATGCATGTATATATTAAGGAAAAATATGTTAGATTTATATATAAAATATTTATATTTATTTATAATCTAAAATGTATACAGGTATAAATATATCTACATATAAATATTTAGTTTTAATATGTACATGTATGTGTGTGCATTTATATATACATAATAAATATACAAAGTAAACTCACATATAGTATGTAAACATAAACTTTTATTTTGGATGCGATTAATCGCGATTAATCATTTGACAGCCCTAATATATATATATATATATATATATAATAACACTGTGACACTGAAGACAGGAGTAATGATGCTGAAAATTCTGCTTTGATCACAGAAATAAATTACATTTTAACGCATATTTACATAGAAAACTGCTATTTTAAATAGCAATAATATTTCACACATTTCTACTTTACTTTTGATCAAATACATGCAGCTTAAGTGAGCAGAAGTGACTTCTTGCAAAACCACTAAAAAACTCCAATTGTTCTAAACTTCTGAATGCCAGAGAGCATCAAAAAAGTACTCAGATTTAGGTGGGACATAGAAAGAAGGCTGAGGAAACATTAAGCACAACATCTTTACAGAGTAATGCTTGTGTGGTTGTGTGTTTTCATGATTGAACAGCAGCCAGATTCCCAGGAACCCTGAATTCAGGAGAGTTTGAATTGGGGCAGATTAAAGGCAATTTGTTGGAAAGTAAATAAATAAATAAAAACACCATAAACACACACAAATATGCTGATTTGCAGGGAAAAATATGCTGATATCAAATGTAATTGCATATTTTCAGCAGGGCATGAATCTCTTCAAAATTCACTGGAAAATGATTTCCTAACAACAGCTCCAGATGCCTGATTTTTTGTCAGAATCTCCTTGCAAGCAGCGACATTCACACAATGTGTTTTGTCTTGTGGGATTGTGGGTTTGTGTGGCCGCCGGCAGAGGAAAGTAAACGCCGATGCCATGAAGAAACGCTCCGCATAAAGGTGTGTAATGACAACACATGCTGGTTTGTTTAAGCTGGAAGCGGATTGATAACTGTATAATACATGACATGAAACAAAGACACTTTGATTTGCTGCTCAAGAAACATTTATGATTATTATCAATGTGGAAACTTGTGCTGCACAATATTCTTGATGAATAAAAGTATTCATTCCTTTTTTTATCAACCGTTTTCAACATTGATCATCTCAGGGTTCCCACTCTAAGCCAAATGTCAAATTCCCTGACTTTTCCTTGACTAAAAAGATGAATTTTCATGACCTATAATGAACGGATCCATCCATTTGCAAGCTTTATTTACTTGTTTACAGACATTTTTAGCACAAAACTATGGAAGCACGTTTCTGCCACAAAATAAAAGAAAGAAAAAGATAAAACTCGCAATTCTGACTTTTTTTTTCTTGCAATTATGAGTTTGTATCTTGCAATTCTGCCTTTTTTTTCTCAGAAATGTGAGATTTAAACTCATTTCTGAGGAGAAAAAATATTGATATGTTCACAGAATATATTACACAACAGAATTATATCACACAATTCTGACTTAACTCTCAGTTGCGAGTTTATGTCATGCAATTCTGACTATAACTCGCAATTGTGACTTTTTATCTAGTTTATATCTCACAATTCAGAGAAAAAAAGAATCGCAAGTTTGTATTATGCAGAAAAAAGTCATTATTGTGAGATAAGTCGCAATAACCTTTTAAATTTTTTATTTAGTGGTGGAAACTGGCTTTTTCTGTACTATTCTACAGAAATTAATTTACATTTTTTATGATTTCAGGGGTTAAAAGTAAAAATAGAAAAGCAAAAACTAAATGTGAAGAAATAAAAAACAAATAAAATGATGAACTTGATTACAAGCAGTCTTTGAAGTGGTCATTTTGTAGAAAAAAGCTTTTGAAATGTACATTTTTTCTGGCATGTTTGCCTTAGGTGACTGCATATGACTGCAGTGATTGCCAGTTGACGTGAGGGAAGGGAATAAAATGGCGCTGAAAAATAACCTGACCATAAAAATAGGCAAAATGTGTAAAACAATGCAATTTACATTTTGATAAATGGAAACTAAAATTTAAAGCAACAAACAAAAATCCATGGTATTCCATGGATTTCAAAAAAAAAAAAAAAAAAAAAAAAAATTATTAAATTCCCTGACTTTCAATGAAATTCCATGACCTGTGGGAACCCTGTAATCTAAAGTGTTTGTTGAGCAGCAAATCAGTAAATTAGAATGATTTCTGAAGGATCATGTGACACTGAAGACTGGAGTAATGATGATGAAAATTCAGCATTTGATCACAGAAATAAATTACATTTTAAAAGATATTCACATTGAAACAGCTATTTTGAATTCTTATAATATTTCAGTATTTTTGAGTATTTTTGATTAAATAAAAAAAATTTTTGCTCAGTATTTTGGTGGAAACTGTGATATAATTTATTTTTCAGGATTTATAGGTGAATAGAAAGTTCAAAAGAACAGCATTTGTTTGAAATAGAAATCTTTTTGGAACATTATAAATGTAATTATAAATATAAATTATAAACTTTACTGGCACTTTCGATCAATTTAAATGCATCCTTGATGAATAAAAGAATTCATTCCTTTTTTATCAACTATTTTCAACATTGACAATAATCGAAAATGTTTGTTGAGCAGCAAATCAGCAAATTAGTGTGTGACACTGAAGACTGAAAATTCAGCATTTGATCGCAGAAATAAATTACACTTTAACAGTTACTCACACAGAAACAGCTTTTTTGAATTTGAATAATATTTAAGTGTTTTTACTGTATTTTTGTTCAAATAAAAAAAAAATGGCCCAATATTTTTATGGAAACTGTCATACATTTTATTTTTCATGATTTATAGGTGAACAGAAAGTTAAAAAGAACAGCATTTATTTGAAACAGAAATCTTTTGTAATATTATAAATGTCTTTACGGTAACTTTTGATAAATTTAATGCATCCTTGATGAATAAAAGTATTATTTCATTTTTTATCAACTGTTTTCAACACATAATAACCAGAAATGTTTGAGCAGCAAATCAGCATATTAAAATAATTTCTAAAGGATCATGTGAGACTGAAAACTGGAGTAATGATGCTGAAAATTCAGCATTTGATCGCAGAAATAAATTACACTTTAACAGATGTTCACACAGAAACAGCTATTTTAAATTCAAATAATATTTAAGTATTTTTACAGTATTTGTGATTAAATAAAAGTAGCTCTGGTGAGCAAAAAAGACTTCTTGAGTGATTCCAATAAATACAGTAAGAAAGGACCGAGACTAAATATAAGAGTATTTTCACTGTTTATTTATACTGTTCAGATTTACAGGGCGTTGAAAAAGAATCCAAATAATATTAACACACAAACCTTTATCTCAATCGACCCAACCAAAGACAATAAACATGACAAACAATGCTCTCCGTCTGGAGGAGGGCTGTCACTGGGCCGCACCGGCCGACTGTTTGCTTAGACGCTCCTTCTGGTTCTTCTCCTTCGTCTCTCTTTCTCTCTGAATGAGCTGCTGCCGTTCGGCCTCCCAGTCGCGCACCGTCTGCTGATATTCAGCGATATCTGCGTCTTCACAGGTCGCCAGCGTTTGCTGCGCCAAAGCGGATACGAGAGACTCCAGAGTCCTCGCGTCGATCTTGTCCAGGGACACGAGTCGCTCCTTCAGCTCCTACAAAACAAGTATCAGTGGTCACTCTATTTCTCTAAAAATAAGTCTTAGTACGATGAGAATGAAATGGTCCAAACATATAATGCAGGGGTGTCCAAACTGTGGCCCGCTGTCAGTAATGTGGCGGTCCAAGAGGAATTGGATTTCATCCAGCCCATGAGGCAGTTGTTTCATATTGGATAATTTGATGAAATATCAGTGTAATCCAGTACTCGAATTGAATCAAGTCTTATGGGGGGTCACCACTTTTTTTTTGAGAAGGGGGTGGGGTAATAATGATATTACGAATAACACATAAATAAATAATAAAATAACCTGCAATTCTGGCCAAATTAAAGATATTTTGTGTGCGAATTTGCACATGCTATAATGTAAGCATCATTAATGACCCCTTATGTTTAATAAAACAATAAAATAAAAAGATTCATTAGTGAAATTAATGAATGATTTAATAAAATATGTGAATGATTAGTAGGCTAATTGTCTCTAATTGGCCTGATTAGCTAAGCCCTCAAAACATTTAGATTTAGTTTTAGATTTACATTTTAAAACATTTTAAAGTAAAGAATTGATTTAATTAATTTAGAACGATAAACTTTTATCAATAAAGTTTAATTAAACAATAAATTCAATTGATCCATAAGAAGTGTAAGTTTTCAGTCAAATGAAGTCAGCATCCTCAATTCATCTTTGCCTGCACAGAACTCTTCTGTTGCATTAAGGACTATTTACAGACTTTTTGACAAGAATCAGCGGGGGCATTAATGCATTTCTTAATTACAATGTTTTACATATAAAGTTTTGAATATAGACATATTAAATGATTTTAAATGACTCAATTTATAGGCTACTTAAAAATGAAACAAACCGCCAGTAGATGGCAGCAGTCATTGTGTTGTCACTGAATCATTCATGTAATCAATTCATTCGAACGGCTGTTCAAAACGGAAGATTCATTCAAAAACAAAGCAGAATTGTGTTTGCTTGGAGAACGCAGCGAATCAGCTGTGAATGACTTTGTTTGAAAATATTTTTGTTGAATAAATACACCACAATCGGACAACAGTGTTTCTGAAATGTAAGTCCTTATGTTTACTTTTGTATCAAATCCAAAATTAATAAAACTGTTCAATTTCACATTTGCAAACACTACCACTAGTCTTAGTTCATCGCAACCTCACTGATTTTCATTTTAATTAATGAGGCTCTCTAAACTGCACACTGAATTTACGTTGTCTCTACGGCTTACACGATCTGAGGCGCACACATAGAGAAGCATTTCTAAACCTATTTTTTTTTACTTCTTATTTTTTACTTCTTCCCTAATGCCTTATGGGGTGTCCCGGATCCCCTCAATTTGCGCTGCGAATATTTCAATCTAAATCAAATGATCCGCCATCCACGCTCCGAAATTCCAATCTGAATCAATGATTCACAATCAACACTCTGAATTTTCACTCTAAATCAAATGATTTGTGATTTGTGCTCAGAATTTCCGGTCTAAATCAAATGATTCAAGATTCACGCTCCAAATTTATTTTTGATTTGTTCGCTGAATTTCCGATCTAAATCAAATGATTCATGATTCGCACTCCGAATTTCCGATCTAAATCAAATGATTCATGATTCGCACTCCGAATTTCCGATCTAAATCAAATGATTCATGATTCGCACTCCGAATTTCCGATCTAAATCAAATGATTCATGATTCGCACTCCGAATTTCCAATCTAAATCAAATGATTCATGATTCGCACTCCGTATTTCCGATCTAAATCAAATGATTCGTGCTCCGAATTTCCGATCTAAATCAAATGATTCATGATTCGCACTCCGAATTTCCGATCTAAATCAAATGATTCATGATTCGCACTCCGAATTTCCAATCTAAATCAAATGATTCATGATTCGCACTCCGAATTTCCGATCTAAATCAAATGATTCGTGCTCCGAATTTCCGATCTAAATCATAGATGGCGCTGTAGCCTGTAGTGTGGTAAATAACCCCATTTACAACGTCGCAAAAGTTACAGAAGCCGGTCTTCGCTCCGCTTCGCTGATGATAGGTACTAGTCTATATTTGATGGATGCCGCGTCTAAACCACACAGCAAATACAACATAAAAGGTACAAATACAAACCCTACAAAACTGGCACAATTGTAAATAAGTTACTTGTTTTAACAATGTTAAAGTGTTCATTAGTTTTGAAACATGCCCTGGGTTGGTACGTTTTAAAAATGCTTAAAATGCTCGGTAGACTTTTTAGTAGGAGAACAAATCCTCCTACTCGCGGGGCACTGTCATTTCGTGAGGAAAAAATGGAAATAATTTGTTGTTGTATCTTGCAACGATATGCTTTCTTGAAAATGGATACAGTGCTGTATATTTTCTGGATTATAAATCGCGTTTTTTATCATCTGAAACGTGCTGCGATTTCCAAGGTGACGTATAAAGCAATCGAGGTGAAGAGTAAATCGCGCACATTAGGATTGGTGACGAATAAGAAAAGGCAAGTGAGATTGTATTGCTCATTTTGTATTACTGCAACTAGAGATGCTCCGATCCGCCTTTTTTGCTTCCGATACCGATCCCGATACCTGAAATTTAGTATCGGCCGATACAGAGTACCGATCCGATATTCTAATAAAATTTTTTAACATGCTGCATTACCTAAAAAAAACATACGCAAGGCAAGGTATCAGGTTCTACACCAACAATAATTTCATAAACTTAAAACAGAAACTTGCAGCCGTGAATATGCAAGAGGATTTAAGAGGATTTATTAAAACATTATGCAAGATAATGCAAGAAAATATTAAAATATATGCAAGAGGATTTAAGAGGATTTATTAAAACAACTTGCAGCTGTGAATATGCAAGAGGAGAGGGTTTAAAATGCCCTACAATTTTTTCTAATATTTGTGTAATAAATTCGTAACAACCTCGCCCAGCCCAGTCCGACGGCTCATCAAAATAACCGGTCCGACTGGAATCCGTGTCTTTGCACTGTTGCATCCATTAAAATGGCTCAGTTTTGTTTTTAATAGGAACTTAGTTATTTTTCGTTTCTTCGTGAGGTTAATTTAGAAATATGTTTGGAACATTTTTTGTTTGTTAAAATTAAAGATTTTGTTTTTTAACGATCAAGCGGCAGGCAGAGTTGATCACGTTTGATCAATTTTCCGCCTTCTCTCTCAAATCATCACGACTTGCCTAAAATATAATCTTCAAGCATATCGAAATATTATTTTAAATGTTCAATTTAGATAAATGCGTGATATTATGCGCATGCAATCGTTTGTTAGAGAGTGGAAGCTAAATGCACTTTGCAGGAGATGAAGGCGACAGCGTGATCACTTGCAAACACATTAAAATACAAGCAATCTTTGCTCATAAAAAAGAAGTCGAAACGAAAAAAATCAAATCGAAACTAAAACTTTTGATTTCATTGGGATATTTTAGAAAAACCGTATTAATTTCTTTCCAAAGGCGCGTCCAGTGAGAAAATGCCTAGTCAGTATTCCCCTTATTTACCTCCGACACATTCATAGTAATTCTTTTTCCCAGAACATTGCCAGCTTTAGTTTATAGCGTGCGTTTGAACGCAGATCGCTTCAAGCAGCTGCGAATGCAGTTGCGCTCGCTGCTGTGGCTGGCGGGGACAATAAACGCCGCCACAACAGAAATTAATTATTTATATGTTTATGTATGTTTGTTATGCTGGATAAAAAAAACGTATTGGGACCACGGATCGGCCCATTTTCACTGATACCCGATCCAAAATTGTATTCAAGATCGACGCCGATACCCGATCCACAGAACGGATCGGAGCATCCCTAGCTGCAACCACGTCAGTAGATTCAGTTTTGATTTAGAAATTTCGACTGGGCGTTTATAATAAATGTTTACAGTGAAAGTCACTATAATTAGTTTTTTACTTATATTTTCGTCCTTTTTCTGTTCTGTATTTGCAGTACTTTTGTGAGTGAGGGAAACAAAAATACATGTTTCTAATTTTTGTAAGCTTGTTTTACATTATTTCTGAATGAAATGATGTCTTGAAGTGCTCATAAAAAATAAAAGATGGTAGAAGAACAGAACTCCCATTTACAAGTATACATACAGTACAGTAGTGTTAATTTAGAATTAAAAAATATATATCAAAGCTTCATTTGTCATAAACATATTATGCAGCCCTCACTTAATGTAGAAAACTTCATGTGGCCCTCGAGTCAAAAAGTTTGCCCACCCCTGATATAATGCAATGCAATGCAATACAATGATGATTGAGAGATGAACAAATAAACGTTCCTCAAAAGATGTGAGATGCTTTGGAGGCTTGGGAAGATCATTCCTCCACTGAGGAATAATCAAAGTAAAGCTTCTGGAAACAAATATTAACCTTGAAGCGATTCATGTACTCTGGCAGTTTCTGTCTCTCCAGCTCATCTTCCTCCTCCAGCGTTGTGTCAGTGTCATTCTGTCCATCAGAGATCAATGACAGCTCCTGCAATATCTTCTCCACATGATCCAGCTGAAAGCCACAGAGATGCTTCAACCCTCAACAACTCAATTACACTGCATTACACTCGTTTCTTTTACAAATCCACTTAAAGCCACTGTCAGTTCGTTCAAGGTATAAATTTATCGGTAGCTACATGTGTTTGCTGGGAATCAGAACTTATGACTAGCAAGTAGCAACATGTTTTACCAGTTCTCAAAATTATAATGTGCTGAAAATCTGCTCGCCCTCAGGCCATCCAAGATTAGGATGAGTTTGTTTATCAGATTTGCAGAAATATGTCATTCCAATACTGTCTCACCAATGGATCCTCTGTAGTGAATGGGTGCCGTCAGAATGAGTCCAAATGCTGATAAAAACATCACAATAATCCACAGCACTCCAGTTCATCAGTTAACATCTTAACATATTTTTAACTAAAATATGAGTCTATAATCCAAAATCACACTTCCTCCACTGAAAAAGTCACATCAAAATCCAGCCACATATTTGTTTAGAGCCATTTTAGACTGTTCTGGCTTGTAAACGCTGCTTGATCTGTGCAGATTTCTTTTATTTTTTACTAGGGGAAGCGTTATTATGATTATGGACTCGTATTTTACTTAAAAAGGTCTTAATTATGTATTTGTTTTGTTGTTGTTAACTGCAGGGTTCGTACAGATACTGTAACATGAAATTCCAGGACTTTCAAGGGCTTTTAAAGCACTACTTTTTTGATTTTCAAGGACTTCAATCACTTATCGAACAATGTCTTCTATTTCAGATTCTAAAAAAGAAATAGATAAATTAAAATGTAGTAATAAAAACATTTTCTATGGTAAACCAGTAAACTATGGTAACATTTTCTATGGTAAAACCAGAGTTTATTTTCTTAAGGCATTTGTATGTGTATGCATTCTTTTTTTTTTTTTTTTTTAAACTCTGCTGCCTTTATGGTTTAATGTTGTCTACTGTTTATGAAAAAAAAAAAAAAACAGAAAAATCGATTTGCAAAATTGCTCAGAAATCCTGATATGAAACAAATGACTCGCGAACCCACACTGAAGTCCTGAATCAAATAATTTGCAATCCACGCTCAGAATATTTAATCTGAATAAATTATTTGCGCTCCGAATATTCAATCTAAATCAAATGATCTGCGATCCATGCTCCGAAATTCCAATCTGAATCAAATGATTCACAATCAACACTCCAAATTTCTAATCCTAATCAATTTATTTTTGATTTGTGTGCTGAATTTCCAATCTAAATCAAATGATTCATGATTCGCACTCCAAATTTCCAATCTAAATCAAATGATTCCTGCTTTGAATTTCCGATCTAAATCAAATGATTTGTACTCCGAATTGCCAATCTAAATCAAATGATTCATGATTCGTGCTCCAAATTTCCAATCTAAATCAAATGATTCGTGTTTCGAATTTCCGATCTAAATCAAATGATTCGTACCCCGAATTGCCAATCTAAATCAAATGAGTCATGATTCGCACTCCAAATTTCCAATCTAAATCAAATGATTCATGATTCACACTCCACATTTCCAATCTAAATCAAATGATTCGTGATTCACACTCCAGATTTTCAATCTAAATGAAATGATTCATGATTTGCACTCCAAATTTCCAATCTAAATCAACTGATTCATCATTTGCACTCCAAATTTCCAATCTAAATCAAATGATTCATGATTCACACTCCAAATTTCCAATCTAAATCAAATGATTTGTGATTCACACTCCAAATTTCCAATCTAAATCAAATGATTTGTGCTTCAAATTTCTGATCTAAATCAAATGATTCATGATTCATGCTACAAATTTCTTATCTAAATCAAATGATTCATGATTTGCACTCCAAATTTCCAATCTAAATCAAATGATTCATGATTCGCACTCCAAATTTCCAATCTAAATCAAATGATTCATGATTCGTGCTCCGAATTGCCAATCTAAATCAAATGATTCATGATTTGTGCTCCAAATTTCCAATCTAAATCAAATGATTCGTGTTTCGAATTTCCGATCTAAATCAAATGATTCGTACCCCGAATTGCCAATCTAAATCAAATGATTCATGATTCACACTCCAGATTTTCAATCTAAATGAAATGATTCATGATTTGCACTCCAAATTTCCAATCTAAATCAACTGATTCATCATTTGTACTCCAAATTTCCAATCTAAATCAAATGATTCATGATTCACACTCCAAATTTCCAATCTAAATCAAATGATTTGTGCTTCAAATTTCTGATCTAAATCAAATGATTCATGATTCATGCTCCAAATTTCTGATCTAAATCAAATGATTCATGATTCATGCTCCAAATTTCTTATCTAAATCAAATGATTCATGATTTGCACTCCAAATTTCCAATCTAAATCAAATGATTCATGATTCGCACTCCAAATTTCCAATCTAAATCAAATGATTCATGATTCGTGCTCCGAATTGCCAATCTAAATCAAATGATTCATGATTTGTGCTCCAAATTTCCAATCTAAATCAAATGATTCGTGTTTCGAATTTCCGATCTAAATCAAATGATTCGTACCCCGAATTGCCAATCTAAATCAAATGATTCATGATTCGCACTCCAAATTTCCAATCTAAATCAAATGATTCATGATTCACACTCCACATTTCCAATCTAAATCAAATGATTCGTGATTCACACTCCAAATTTCCAATCTAAATGAAATGATTCATGATTTGCACTCCAAATTTCCAATCTAAATCAACTGATTCCTCATTTGCACTCCAAATTTCCAATCTAAATCAAATGATTCATGATTCACACTCCAAATTTCCAATCTAAATCAAATGATTCGTGATTCACACTCCAAATTTCCAATCTAAATCAAATGATTTGTGCTTCAAATTTCTGATCTAAATCAAATGATTCATGATTCATGCTCCAAATTTCTTATCTAAATCAAATGATTCATGATTTGCACTCCAAATTTCCAATCTAAATCAAATGATTCATGATTTGCACTCCAAATTTCCAATCTAAATCAAATGATTCATGATTCGTGCTCCAAATTTCTTATCTAAATCAAATGATTCATGATTCGTGCTCCAAATTTCTTATCTAAATCAAATGATTCATGATTCACACTCCAAATTTCCAATCTAAATCAAATTATTCATGATTCGCACTCCAAATTTCCAACCTAAATCAAATGATTCATGATTCGCACTCCAAATTTCCAATCTAAATCAAATGATTTGTACTTCAAATTTCTGATCTTAATCAAATGGTTCGCACACCGAATTGCCAATCTAAATCAAATGATTCATGATTCGTGTTCAAAATTTCTAATCTAAATCAAATGATTTGTGATTCACAGTCAGAATTTTCAATCCAAATCAAGTGATTTATAATCCATGCTCCGAATTTCCAATCTGAATCTAATTATTTGCACTCCAAATTTTTCAATCTATATCAAATGATTCTCGATCTACGCTCCGAATTTTTGATCTAAATCAAATGATTCGCAATCCGTGCTCTGAAGTCCTGATCATTTCAGATTGGCACAAATCATTTGACTTAGATCAGAACTTTGTGTATCGCGAATCATTTGATTCAGATCAGTACTTCAAATTGCATATCACAAATCATTTGATTTGAATCATTCAATTCATGAAATGATTCACAAACCTGTTCCGATGTAAAACAAATGATTTGCAATACATAATCCAATTGGAGTGCTTCGAAACAGTGAATCATGTTGTGATGCAATGGTTTAACTTATTCTGAGTTTCAAAAACCTCAGTTTTACCCATCATTACATGCTTTTTAAAATAGTTACAAGTGATGTTGAAATTCCAAAATGAATGTTTTTGTAACTGTTTTTTGCTAGTGAATCGCTTAAAATGAATTATCAAAGTCACGTGTTTGAATCAATCAGAGCAGGTGTTGTTTTTGAATTGCGTGAACAGACATGTGCTTATTGACAAAACTGAACACTTATTCCATAGACGCATTGTTTTTCTAAAGGGTTTTCCAGGCCTTAAATTTCAACACTGTTAACTGATGGACTGGAGTGGATTACTTGTGGATTATTGTGATGTTTTTATCAGCTGTTTGGACCCTCATTCTGACGGCACCCATTCACTACAGATGATCCACTGGTGAGACACTGATAGAATGACACATTTCTACAAATCTGATGAACAAACTCATCCTAATCTTGGATGACCTAAGGATCAGCACATTTTAATTTTTGGGTGAATTATTCATTGAAACAACATTTTTACAGTACAAAGTCATTTCATAACTTGTTTTAATGATCTCAAAGATTTACTTCAAAAACTTTATTCATGTGGTTTCTCTTTAAACTTATCCCTACGACAAGATAAATAAATACCATGGTGCGACCCCATTATGGTCAATTAGTTATCTCTAGAAATACTCACAACTTCCTCAGATAACTTGACGTCTCTGAAGTCACACACAGCGTTCATGACAGCGAGGGCTCGCCCAAGATAACCAGAGGTCCAGATCAGGGGCATCTCATGAAACACGCTGTGAATTCCTCTGGACAGCTCGACTTTACCTGATGAGCAGATCAAAGCCGAATTCAAGAATCTGAAGATGTACAAAACTACTTATTTGCAAAATAGTCAGTGTGTTTCCTAAACATCTAGTTAACAAATCTGTCGTAAGAAGGCCTTGTAAAGGTGTTTTTATGCATATTTGGCCTGAGCTTTAATTGCATTTACACTATTTTGTCCAGCGTGTGGTGTTTTGAGCACTCTGGAAAGCGACTATCTTAATTGATTCAAAGTTTCGAAAAGATTTATTTCTGTCATAAAGCATACACACCAATAAGAGCGAATCCCAGAAGCTGAGCGCTGAAGCCGACAGAGTTCTCCTGCTTCAGTCCGGCCAACATCAGAGACGCTCCCATGTTCCTCTCCTCCTGCCACTGAACATTTAACACAAACACTCAACTCGGATTCAACATTTTAACATTTCAACACAAACTTGATCTGGGCGTTTTCAGAGCCGACACACTGATCTACTTACACTGAGTTCAGGTTTGGTTGCCAGATATTTGCTGAGGGCATAAAGCGATAGTATCTGTGTGGAGATTCGCTCAAACGATTCCTGAAGCATCACTTCCTCCACCACCGAACAAGCTCCTGGATTGAACACACGACAGAGCATTCATGAGCTAATTAAGACACTTTTTATGATTGTGTTGTCTTATGCAAATATCTACTCAGCCATTGGACGATGAGCAGCATTACAAACCTTTGAAGTCTTTGTCTTTTATAAAGGAGTCAATCAGAAGATTAAAGGTGAAGTCGTCAGGAAACATGCCGAACTGAACCTACATATAGTCAAATAAAGAAACTGCTAAAAATATATTTTGTTTAAACCCACAAGTCATTTCCCAATATGAGAACATTCACATTAACAGATGCTCTCATTTACAGTTAATAATTAAGATTTTAATGTTTTTGAAAAAAAAAACTCTCTTCTGCTCACCAAGGCTGCATTTATTTACTTAAAAACACTGTGAAAATATTATTAGAATTTAAAATAGCTGTTTTCTAAGTGAATATCTGTTAAAATGTAATTTATTCCTGTGATGCAAAGCTGAATTTTCAGCATCATTACTCCAGTCTTCAGTGTCACATGATCCTTCAATAATCATTCCAATATACTGATTTGCTGCACAAGAATCATTTCTGAGTATTAAGAGTAAGAAACATTAAAAAAGGAAAGAAAGTAATACTTGAACTCATCAAGGATGCATTTAAATGATCAAGAGTGATAGTAAAGGCATTCATAATGTTATAAAACATTTCTTTTTCAAATAAATGCTGTTCTTTTGTACTGTTCTTTCTATTCACCTGGGGATTCTGAAAAATAAAATGCATCACGTTTTCCACAAAAATACTGTGTAGCAAAACTGTTTTAAACATTGATAATAACCAGAAATGTTTGTTGAACAGCAAATCAGTATGTTAGAATGATTTCTGAAGGATCATGTGACATTGAAGACCGGAGTAATGACGCTGAAAATTCAGCATTTGATCACAGAAATAAATGACATTTTAACATACATTACAATTCTAATAATATAAAATAAAAAGTTGTGCTGCCCAATATTTTTGTGAAACCATCATACATTTTATTTGTCAGGAATTAAAGATTAATAAAAAGTTCAAAAGAACACTATTTATTTGAAACAGAAACTTTTGTAACATCATAGAAGTTTTTACTGGCACTTTCCATCAATTTAATGCATCCTTGATTAATAAAAGTAATAATTTCTTTCTTTTCAAAGAAAATCTATTTTACTCCAAACTGTTTTAAACATTGCTAATAATCAGAAATATTTCTTGAGCAGCAAATCAGTATATTAGAATGATTTCTGAAGAATCATGTGACACTGAAGACTGGAGTAATGATGCTGAAAATCCAGCTGCGCAACACAGAAATAAATTTCATTTTAAAAGATATTCACATACAAAACAGCAGTTTTAAACTGCAATAATATTTCACATTTTTACAGTATTTTTGATCAAATAAATACAGCCTTGATGAGCAAAAGAGACTTCAAAAACAATCAAAATTCTAATTATTTAATCTGACATCTTCCAAACCTTGTTCTTGAGCGTGTAAAGGGCTTTATCTCTGGCGCCATATTTAAGACAATGTCGGATCCAGCTGTGAATGGTCCAGTCCCGAAGATACCAGCAGTTTGGACTATGACGAAACCTGAGGAGAGCAACACTTGAACTAAACCAGTTCATTTACACTGAACTAATCCAACAAACTGCATGTGAGTCAGTCATATTTATAGATCTACAGTAACACTTACTTATACAGGTAATATTGTGCTTGATCGACTTCCTCCTTTGATGATAAATTATCTATGAACTAAACAAAATGTGCATATGTTAAAACTCACTTCACTCACAGCGTCTTACAACTTAATACCAAGTTTATGTGAAATAAGTCATGAATTCAAGAAAAATGCAGGAGCAGTTTGATTAATATATTGCAATGTTTAAAAATATGTGACCCTGGACCACAAAACCAGTCATAAGTGTAAATGTTGAAATTAGTATTTTTATATTTTAATATATTTTAATTAAGCTGAATAAATAAGCTTCCCATTAATGTATGGTTTGTTAGGATAGGACAATATTTGCCTGAGAAAATCTAGAATCTGAGGGTGCAAAAAAAACTAAATATTGAGAAAATGGCCTTTAAAGATGTCCAAATGAAGTTCTTAGCAATGCATATTACTTATCAAAAATGATGTTTTGATACATTTACGGTATTAAATTGGGAACATGATCTTTACTTAATATCCTAATGATTTTTGGCATAAAAGAAAAGTCAATAATTTTTACTCATACAATGTATTTTTGGCTATTGCTACAAATATACCTGTGCTACTTAATGGTTTTGTTGTTCAGGGTTGCATATAATAAATATGCACATGCATACAGAAGCAATAGATCACTTCATGTGGATGCATTTTAAATATAGTGTACAATAATAAAGTTATTGCATATATTATTTATAAATATAATCTCTCACCCTGGCGATGACCAAAGAGCTGACGGCAAACTTTCTCTCATATGTTCTGTCCATCAGAGAGGCCAGCTGACCTGCAGAAGAAGATCGGCAGAAACAAAAAATGTAGGCACCAAAGACACAAACATGCATTTAAATCCAGGAACAATTAAAATTCACTGAGGAATGCTGCCCCCTGGACAAACACAGCAGCACATCTCACCCAGGTCCTGTGCATCTCTCTGTCTCTTCTCCCATACTGCAGGATCTGTGTATGCTGATGACAGCAAACATCTTCTGGCTGAAAGACACCAGAAACAGCAGAATGACTCATTGAAGTAAGGGATGGACTGATAATAATGACTAATCAATTACAGCTGATCTCTACTCATGAACTGATACTGACACTTAAATTCGAAGATCAATGTTTTCTGGTTATGCATCAATAAAATATTATTTGCAGCTACTGCCATTCACTTTTGATACCAAATTGCTTTCAAATTCTATAAACAGCTTATCAACAATGTCACATAACATTACATTTATACCAGAAAAGCCATTATATTTTTTTTCTATGTGAATATCTGCTAAAATGTAATTTATTACCATCATTACTCCAGTCTTCAGTGTCACATGATCCTTTAATAATCATTCTAATATGCTGATTTTGCTGCTCAAGAAACATTTCTGAGTATTAAGAGTAAGAAATATTAAAAAAAGAAAGAAAGTAATACTTATCAAGGATGCATTAAAATGATCAAAAGTGATAGTAAAGTTTGTTTATTGGTATTTTAACGCCATATCAGCACTAATGGCTATTTTCATGGCAAAATCAGCAGTTTAAAATAACACACTTCTTTATACAAAACATAAATAATGTTCACATTTCATAATTAAAATATTTAAATACAAAAACCATCATTATACAAAATTTAAATATTAACAACAGTAACAATGATAAAAGTCATATAGAATTTTTCAACCCAATTTGTGACAAAAATTGTAAAATCTTTCCAGAAGAAACATTTTTAAAAATGTCCATTAATACATTTTCTGAATAAAAACATTGTCTAATATCATTTAAAAATGGGCATTCTATTAAAATATGTTTAAAGTGATAGTAAAGACATTTATAATGTTACAAAACATTTCTTTTTCAAATAATCTTCTTTTGTACTTTTCTATTCACAGCAAAACTGTTTTCAAAATTGATAATAACCAGGAATGTTTGTTGAGCTGCAAATCAGTATATTAGAATGATTTCTGAAGGATCATGTGACACTGAAGACTGGAGTAATGATGTTGAAAATACGGCATTTGATCACAGAAATAAATTACATTTTAAGAGATATTCACATAGAAAACAGCTATTCTGAATTCTAAAAATATAAAATTATTATTACTGTATTTTTGGTCAAATAAAAAAAGCCTAGGTGAGCAGAAGACGAAGACATACCCAAACAAAACAATACACAGAGATGAGATGATGATGATGATGGAGAAACAGATCTGTCACATGATTCTTTAGAATATATATAAGTTTACATAGGGCCCTAAAAACGTGCAAAACGCGGACGGAATCACGGAATCCAGTCATAAAAACGGAATGTATTATTTAAGGCGGAATGTCATGGAATTTGTCAAAGTTTGGAAGAATTAATCAAAAGTATGTCATCGAATTAAATCAAATCGCGATATGAACTAACGTGTAAATACTACAGTTTTTTCCGATTGCTAACAAGCGTTTACCAATACTTAAAGTACTTTTTCTAAACTCTTAACACAGCAACACACCTACATCACACAATTAGCCAAATAGTTCATTTTCTGTCCAAAACCACATTTTGTTAAATAAATCCAAACTCTACATTTTAAAATGCTTAATACCTTTTACTACTTATACTAACTCTATAAAAACACAGCATACCTTATTCAAAACCGAGTCATTCGGTCAAAACTTTAGCACTAGTTTCTATCCAACAGAAACATATGGTCAATGTGTTTGTCAAAATACTAACAGCTGATGGCTTTACAAAAACTGCATTACTTATCATGTTTCAGTTCTAAATGCATATAATAGATAATATAATATCTATTGTTTTTTTTTAAATTTAGCCTTCAGTTTGCCTTCAACTGAAACCCATTTTACATTTTAAGTGTTGAATGTGTTCTTTCTTGGCAACATACTATCTAAAACTGAATTGAGACATTACATTACAGAATGTACAATAGAAAAAGAAAGGGTAACCTATGCAGAAATTCAGCTGGAACCATTGCTTTCCAGTGGGTAGGGGTTGGATATGGACAGTGTCCCCATGGTAGCTGATGCCAGTGATCAACACAAATTGCAAAATACATGGTCTTTGGTTACAATTTTTCCGCAGAATATAAAGGGTAACTGTGACCTATTTACTTCACAATTTTGACTTCTATTCTTGGAATTGTGAGTTTACATCTTGCAATTCAGACTTTATCAGAATTGTGAGATAAAATTAAAGTTAAAATTACCCTTTACCCATTATATTCCATGGCAGAAATAAGCTTTCATAGGTTCCACATGTGTAAGGGGAAAAAACAAACATAAAAATGCACAGTCCAACACACATTCTTACTCCTCTCCCTTTTTCTAATCCAACTACTCGTCTACCTCCAACTATTTCTCTCCCTCTTCCAGGCATTGTTTTCTTTCATGTTTAAATGTTAATAGTAAATCCCCTTTACTTGCCAAAAAATAAATAAAAATTTGCTTAATTTTCATTTATTAAAATATAAATTAAATGTATTTTTTATGCCTTCGGTTGATAACCTGAAAAATATAAATGCACAGAATTTCTGAGGGAATAAAAATTCACAAGGCTATTGTAAGAATAAATAAAAAAGGAGAATATATATATATATATATATATATATATCCAGAAAAGAGTCCAGAAAAATAAAAATTGAAAAAAAATGAATTTGGAAAAAAATAAAAAGGAATTTGGGAAAAAATAAAATGGATTTCATAGGGCCCTATTTTACATTTGGATTTTTTATTGATTTATTTTTTTACTGTATTGCATACTCATTATATTTTTACTTAACCTGTTAGTGATGTATTCATTATTTAATGTATGTTGTAATACACTGTTGTGAAAATAAGTTTATAAACTGCCAAGGATTAAGTATTTACATATATTTTTTATAAAAAATAAAATAAAATGAATATGCAATACAGTGAAAAATAAATAATTAAATATATATACTCTACCATTCAAAAGTTTTTGAACAGTAAGATTTGTAATGTTTGTTCACCAAGCCTGCATTTATGAAATGCATTTATTATGTACCTTTAATATTACAGTAACGCAACAAATGGAAGATAAAACATAAATCATAACTGTGTTGCTTATGCATAAATACAGTTTTAGTGAACCTTGACTATAACATGAATTACTAAACTCTGTTTCTGTACAAAACCATCACATGAGAACATGTGTATTGTATTTATTTCGTATAAAGCAATGGTTAAATAGAACACGGATTAGTGAAAAACTACTTGTTTAATTTTAATAAAAAATGCGTCAAATTCTGTCAAACGTGAACGCGCGTCATTCACCTCTCATTCACCTCCTCACGCGGCTATATTAAAAATCAAAACCATACACTCTTATATTTATCCTGTTCTGATTTTAGCATGACTGCAAAATGATCATCAATAAATACTGACACTCACCGATCGATCTGTAACTGACACATTTTGAAAAGGTTTGTACAGGAGACAGACAGCGCTGCAGGATGGAGGCCGCCATCTTGAGACTGAACCATCCGACGCGACGGGGGAGAATCACAAAGTTTGGAAACGTTTTGGAATCGCTTGGATTATTGATATTATTAATTCTATAATTTCAAGTAAGATAGACAGGATTTGTTACCTATATAGGAGACATATCGTGTATATTGTAATACACAATACAGTTACGAAGCGGAGCGTCTGCAATGGTACAGTCTAATTTTGACCTCAAAATATTTGTATATAAATTAACGAGTAAATTAACAGATAAGGATTGCGCTTAAATACTGAGAAAAGGTAAATATTATTTCCTACACACTTCACATACTGCGCAAAAAAACATACTGTGTTTTTTATAAGTCTCTACAGTTTTTGTTATTTTAGTACATGAAAATGTGGAATGTTGCCTTTGAACTAGCTGATAAAATATGCTTATGTTTTTTACATTATATATATATATATATATATATATATATATATATATATTTTTTTTTTTATTATTATTATAGCCTACAAAAATATTTTCTTCAAATATATTTCAAAGTATATTTCCTACCAATATATTTTAGATTGATTGAAAATATATTATAAATATATAAATATATTTTTTAAAAGCATTTAAAAATGTATTTTAACCTCAGTACAAGAAAATGCATTTTATTGGCACATAAATATATTTAGTAATATATTCTGGTATATGAAGGTTGAAATTAGACATATTTACTATTTCAAAAATATATTTAATTGAGCTTCATTGATTGCATCTTATATTTAGCATATACTTCAAATATATTTTGGCCACAACAAATGTATTTTTTGCCACATGGGGTGTGATTGTAGATAAGTCCGATAGAGGGCGCTCTGATCTCATAAACCCGTGATTGACAGCTGCTCACAGAAATGAATTGAGAATTAATTTAAATACACTTTAGAAACATAATCCTTCTCAGTTTACTCTATAATCGTTAAATGTTTTTTTTTTTTAAAGTCAAAAATCGTTCATTTAAAAAAAAAAGACCATATGAAGTAGAATATAGGCTCTATCTTAAGTGCATGTGGGAAAAAAGTAGACAAAGTAAACAGAAAAGATACAAAAGGGTGAGTTTACAAATAAAAAGAGTCTCATGCTGGAAATGCAGTAGTGTTTCTGCACAGACGTTTGGTCTAAACATCCTCAGAGGAACTGACTGCTTTTACAAACGACAGAAACCAAAGACACACAATTTACATGACCTGACCGGCCGGAAAGCTCTGTGTATTAAAATCAAGCTCGAATTAACCATTTATAGACGCTTTTCCCTTCACACTGACAATGAAAGTCTGCAGTCCTTCATTTAAAGCATTTTCGAGACCTGAAAGGTTTCAGATGACTGAACAAACCTAAAATATATTTAAAAAATGTGCTGAATGTATTTTGTAAACAGTGCATTCAGGAAAAAAAAAATAATGCCTAGTTTCAACCTTCATATAAAAAATAATAAATAAATACATACAAAATATTTAATTGTATTTCAGGGACATTAAAGAATGTATTTTTAGATTTTCTGCTCTCAAATTAATTTTAAAGTTTTAGTAAATTTATTGTGTGTGTGTGTTTTTTTTGTTTTTTTTTTTGTGGTTTCAGTTTTAGTTTTAGTTAGCTATAATAACCGTGATGTGAATTTATTTTCTTGGACTATAATAAATGGAGGGCAAAATATTTTTGAATGCTTATAAAATATAAATATATACATATATTTAAATATATATATATATATATATATGTATATATATATATATATATATATACACTAAACATAGTAACATATACAAAAAATAATAAATAAAATAAAATAAATATTTTAGGCAAAATATTGTGTAATTGCTTATAAAATACCTATTTATATTTAACAAACGTTTTTTTTTTATTTCTATAAATGTATTTATTTTTTATATGAACTGCTTTCATGTTAATTTTAGTTAAAGTTTTATTTTTTATTTTTTTGTTTGTTTTGTTTTCTTTAAATCTTAGTGTTTTATTTTAATATGTCTCTACAGTTTTTATTATTTTAGTTCATGAAAATGAGGAATATATTTTATATAACATTTATTTTATTTCAAATGAATAACTATTTTTGTTATTGGTTTTAGTTTTAGTTAACTAAATATTTTTGAATGCTTATAAAATACAATTTGTAATTTTAGTTCATGAAAATGAGGAATGTTGCCTTTGAACTAGCTGACAAAGTTTTTTTTTTATGTTATATTATATTTTATTTAGCATTTATTTTATTTCAAGTGATTTTTTTTTATCGGTTTTAGTTTTAGTTTTAGCTAACTATAATATCCCTGATGTGAATGGCTTTTCTTGGTCTATAATAAATGGAGGGCAAAATATTTTTGAATGCTTATAAAATGTAAATATATATATATATATAAAAAAAATGAATTATATATATATAATGCATTTTATTATAAATACATTTCCAGTCTTAAAGTATCCTTTGTGTTTTATATTCATATTATTTTAGTGTAGTTTTTGTGAATATTTTTATTCAGAAGTTATTTTATATTTTCTGCTTTCATGTAATTTTTAGTTGAAGTTTTAGCAATTTAGTTTTTTGTTTTTTTTTTGTAGTTTTTTTAACATGTAAATTTTTTATTATTTTAGTACATGGAAATGAGGAATATTACCTTTGAACTAGCTAGCAAAGTTTTTTATATGATATTATTTTTTATTAAATATTTATTTTATTTCAAGTGAAATGTTTTTAGTGGTTTTAGTTTTAGTTAACTATAATAACCCTGATGTGAATGTACTATAATAAATATTTTTTTTAATTTATATGTTTTCAAAAATATATTGGTAGACAATATATTTAGGTAAATGTATTTTCAAATATTTTCAAATATATTTAAAAATGTATTTGTAAACATTTATCTTTTGCTTTGGTGTATTCTAAAGGCCACTTGAGTTTGTTATCGTCTTTTTAAAGATGAAATGTGTCAGGAACGGATGTGATTCGGCACACAGGTCATTAACCGTTGGCTCTGGAGGCACAGAAGTGGAAGTGAACGACGGTGTGGTTTTTTATTTTTCACCGTGGTACAGTTTTCTCAGCGCAGCACTGTGTTTACAGAAACCCCTTTGTCCTGATTCATCCAAGACTTTCACTTCATGAGAGACGTTTCACAGTACCTGATTCTGTGTGTTTTCATAGGCTTCAAACGAAACATTGAGGTGATTGGAAGACAGGAAGAGGATCTGAGCACTTCCTCTTTGCTCTCAGAGTTTCATCAGGACAAATACCCAGAAGGTGTGGTGCCTAAAAAAGGCCTGAGAGTTCAATATTCTTGCAAAACGATTTGAAACACACTTTTTTTTTAAGTGCAAGTGCAGCAAACGATACACTTCCAGTAAAATAATTGTTTTCTGCTCAACAAGCCTGCATATATTTGATCAAAAATACAGTAAAAATGTGAAATATTATTACAATTTAAAATAGTTGTTTTCTATGAGAATATTTTATAAAATGCAATTTATTCCTGTGCTCAAAGCTGAAAATTTCAGAGATTTTTTAAATGTTTTTTAAAGCCTGCACTGCAACAAAATGACTTAGATTTAAATGACTTACTTAGATTTTTTTTTTTTGTCTTGTTTCCAGCCAAAATATAGTTTTCTGCTGGAAATAAGATTATTTTTCTTACCCCATTGTTTTAAGCAAAAACTCACTTAATTTTGACTTATTTTTCTGAAAACAAGACAATAATTTTGACTTGACTAGAAAATCCTTCCTGATTTATGAATTTTTAGATATTTTGGAAATCTAATCTCTTTTTTTTTTAAATATATATATATATATATATAAAGTGTGCATCTATTTGATCCAAATTACAGTACGAAATGTAATATTTTGAAATATTTTTTACTATTTAAAGTAGTCAAATCTGCATTTATTTGATCAAAAATACAAATACAGTAAAATGTGAAATATTATTAAAATTTAAAATAGCTGTTTTCTATGTGAATATTTTATGAAATGTAATTTATTCTTTTGCTCAAAGCTGAATTTTTCAGTGAGTCAGTAAGATTTGTAATGTTTGTTTTAAAGCCTGCATTATTTAATCCAAAATACAGCAAATATTTAGAAATATTTTTACTATTTAAAATAACTGTTTTCTATCTGAATATACTATGAAATGTAATTTATTCCTGTGCTCAAAGCTGAAATTTTCAGAGATTTTTAAATGTTTTTTTAAAACCTGCACTGCAAAAAAATTACTTAGTTTTCTGCTTGAAATAAGATTATTTAGCTTGTTTCAAGCAAAAACTCACTTAATTTGGACTTATTTTTTCTGACAACAAGACAATCATTTGTCTAGAAAATCCTTCTTGATTTAAGAATTGTTAGATATTTTGGCTGGAAAAAAAAAAACCTTTTACAGTGTGCATTTATTTGATCCAAATTACAGCTTTTTTTTTATTATTTATTTTTTTATTCCTGCTCATCAAGTCTGCATTTAATTGATCAAAAATACAGTTAAAATGTGAAACATGATTACAATTTAAAATAGCTGCATTCTGTGTGAATATTTTATTAAATGCAATTTATTCTTGTGCTCAAAGCTGAATTTTTAGAGATTTTTAATGTTTTTTAAAGCCTGCACTGCAAAAAAAAAAATTACAGAATTGCAGAATTGAAGAGCAGGATTAAATTACATTTTCAAATAGATTCAAATAGAAAACAGTTATTTTAAATAATAAAAAAAAATGTCAAAATATTACAGTTGTTTGCTGTAATTTGGATCAAATAAATTCACACTGCAAAACAAAAAACGTCTCGGTTACAAAGGTAACCCTTGTTCCCCGAAGGAGGGAACGGAGACGTTACGCCAATGACGTAATAATGGGGATCGGCTACGAGACCCTATCACCTCTGAGCTTAAGAGAAAAAGCCAATGAGAATTGGCGAGTGGAATTTGCATGCCGCGCCACTCCCCCGGACATACGGGTATATAAGATGGCGGCTTGCATCCACTCATTCAGATTTGCTGAGGAGCCGAGCCGCAACCCGGCTTCAGCGCAGTCCAGGATTGTGGCAAGAGGACGTAACGTCTCCGTTCCCTCCTTCGGGGAATGAGGGTTACCTTCGTAACCGAGAGGTTCCCCCTCAGTCGTTCTCTACGACGTTACGTCAATGACGTAATAATGGGGACCTCTGGAAAACGCCACAATCCTGAACTGCGTTACGCAGCCGAGACCCAATGCCGGCAGGCAAGCGTGTCGGAACAAGGAGCTCAATGCGTAACCGTCCCAACGCCCTGTAGACCACGTGGTGGCCCACCAGGGGTGCCAGATTTTGAGGCATCCGTTGGGGGGCGGAGCACGATGACGGTTAAGTCATGTGGGAGTTTCTAAAAATAAGTCAAACTAGACTGGGGAAACACGGAAGGTTCCGTGGAGATACTGAGACATGATGCCACAACCGGAGGGGGGTGAAGGAGGCCCCGCTCCGGAGCA
Source organism: Cirrhinus molitorella (assembly GCA_033026305.1). Lineage (NCBI taxonomy): Eukaryota > Metazoa > Chordata > Actinopteri > Cypriniformes > Cyprinidae > Cirrhinus > Cirrhinus molitorella. Next base: position 40,132,537 of record CM065125.1, on the reverse strand, counting down.
CAGTATGGACTACTCCGCTTAGTCCAGACTGCGGGGCATGGAGGACCCAGAGTTCAACCATGGGAACAACTGGGAAAATAGCGCACGGATCCATGAGGAATGGCGCAGCAAGCCGACACCTGAGCCGTCCTCCCGCAAATTACCCAACACACGGGAGGACACAGGCTCAACGCGGAGATTGTAGAACCGCGCAAAGGTATTGGGTGTCGCCCAGCCCGCAGCTCTACAGATGTCCGCTAAAGAGGCGCCGTGCGCCAACGTATAGGAAGAAGCAACACTCCGGGTGGAGTGGGCTCGAACTCCTAGGGGGCACGGCTCACCTTGGGCTTCATACGCCAAGGTGATGGCATCAGCTACCCAGTGAGCCAACCTCTGTTTGGAGACAGCATTCCCCTTCTGCTGTCCCCCGAAGCAGACAAAGAGCTGCTCGGAGCGTCTGAAGCTCCGGGTGCGGTCCACGTAGAAATGCAAGGCACGAACGGGACACAGCAACAATAAGGCCAATAAGGGGCGTCGAGAAAGCGGGCTTTGTCGACGTCAGCCATCTGCACCAGGTTCAGCCAGAGATGGCGCTCCTGGACTACCATCGTAGACATCACCTGACCGAGGGCCCGCGCCGTTACCTTCGTCGCCCGGAGGGCGAAGTCGGTAGCCGAACGCAGTTCCTGCATCATCCCTCGGTCAGAACTACCCTCGTGCAGTTCTTTCAGTGCTTTGGCCTGATATACCTGCAGGGTGGCCATCGCATGCAAGGCAGAGGCAGCCTGGCCCGCGGCGTTGTAAGCCTTCGCGGCGAGAGCCGACGAAAGCTTACAGGCCTTGGACGGGGTACGCGGACGGTCCCGCCAGGTGGCGGCGTTTTGCGGGCATAGATGCACCGCAACCGCACGCTCCACCTGAGGGACGTCCACGTACCCCTTGGCTGCCCCGCCATCGAGGGTAGTGAGAAGGGAGGAGCCCTGACGTGTACGTGCCAAATAGGGGGCTTTTCACGTCTTAGTGAGCTCCTCATGCACCTCGGGAAAGAAAGGCACTGGGGCGGAGTGAAGTGTAACGTCACTGGACGCACCCAGATACCAATCATCAAGCCGCGAGCGCTCGGGGGAAGGCACTTTAGACACTTCCAAGCCGATGCTCGCGGCCGCCCGACAGAGCATGGCCGCCAGTTCAGCATCAGTCTCCGACTGGACAGCCTCCGCCACAGGGGGGAGCTGTCCCGCGGAAGCGTCAGCCTCAACAGGCGTAAGCCCCTCCTCTGACGCAGTGATAGACATTCTATCATCTTCTGGAGCACCAAAGGTAACACTAAGCCCGGCCTGCGGGCGAGCGCTAGACTTTGGCATCTCCACGGGACCACGCTTTGAGGGACCGGACTTCCGCGGGGGCTGACCCGACGGAACGTTCGGTACTGTCACCCTCAGATCTCCCTCACCTCTAACTAATGCAGCCGAGGAGCCGGGACGGCCCGCCGAACTGGAAGGGGTAGAGGATGAGGGGCGCCATCTCGAGAACGAGAGGCGCGATCTTAGCGTGGCCATGGTCATGCGCTCGCAATGAACACATGAACCATCCACAAACGCTGCCTCGGCGTGTTGTTTGCCCAGGCACGAAAGGCAGCGTTCGTGACCGTCATTAGATGACAAAAAGCCACCACATCCAGAAGCACACGGTCAGACAGACATCCCGAAGGAACAGAAAGATCCAAAGAGCAGCAAAAAAAAAAAAAAAAGCCCTGAGAAATCAGTATTCTTGCACAAAGCTGCTTTGACACAATCTGTATTGTTAAAAGCGCTATGTACATAAAGGTGACTTGACTTGAGGTGACAGAGATTTAAATGACATATTTTCTTGTTTACAAATGCAGCAAAATGTACACCACTGGTCAAATGTAATGGAATAATTATATATATATATATATATATATATTTTTTTTTTTTTTATTATGAATTTTTTAAATCTCTTCTGCTCAACAATCCTGCAATTATTTGATAAAAAATACAGTAAAAATGTGAAATATTATTACAATTTGAAATAGCTGGTTTGTTTCTGAATATATTATGAAATGTAATTTATTCTTGTGCTCAAATCTGAATTTTTCAGCGAGTCAAAAGTTTAATGCTTGTTAAAAGCCTGTATTTGTTTGATCCAAAATGCAGCAAAAATCTGTAATATTTTACTATTTAAATTAGCTGTTTTCAATTTGAACCTATTTAAAAATGTAATTTATTCCTGCTCATCAAGTCTGCATTTATTTGATTAAAAACACGATAAAATGTGAAATATTATTACTATTTAAAAGAGCTGTTTTCTATGTGAATATTTTATGAAATGTAATTTATTATTGTGCTCAAAGCTGAATTTTTTAGCCACATTGATAGAAAGATCTAAAGATCAGCAAACATCATTCAAAGCTGAATTTTTCAGCATCATTAATAGAATTTTTTTTTTAAAATTAATTAAAAAAAAAAAGCCCTGAGAGTTCAATATTCTTGTACAGAGGTTAAAATGACATATTTTTATGTTTACAAAAGCTGTACACCACTGGTCAAATAATTGGAATAATTATGATTTGTTTTTTTTTTTAATGATGTTATTAATGATGTTTTTTAATTCTTCTGCTCAACAATCCTGCCTTTATTTGATTAAAAATACAGTAAAAAATGTGAAATATTATTACTTTTTAAAATATAGCCATTTTCTATGTGATTATTTGTTAAAATGTGATCAAATGTGATCAAATCTGAATTTTCATCATCACTACTCCAGTCTTAATTGTCACAATTCTTCAGAAATCATTCTAAATTTGACTATATTTCACAATATTACTGTTTTTACTTTTTTTGATTCAAATGAATGCATCAGACATTGTTCAACAACATTAAAAAGCCACAATTATCCCACAGCGGTGGTGTACATGTGCTGGTTGAATTGGTGGATGCTGCCCGAGTCTCTTTCTCTTTCTCTCTGCTTTCATTTGTGAACTGGAATTGTGCAACCGCACTTTTTGTTCTAAAAATCAGATTAGTTTTTTTGTTCTTTTTCTGCGACCAAACTGGGAAACAATAGGCATCGACAATGAGAAGTGCGTTATCTTGTGTAAAGAGCTCAGACTCCCACAGCGAGGAGAGATGCGTGTTTGATCAGCGCTGCTGCTCATTCTCCAATACTTCCTTTTCTTTGCTGAGGAAGTGTGTTATGCTTTTTTAAGGAAGAAAACCTGTCTAAAAGCTTGTAGAGTAAAAATAGACTACATTGAAGTTTACTTAAGAATACCTTTGCTTTGCAGGTTGCACTGATATTATACACTACAAAAAAAGGCTTGTCTTATTTAGTTTTTTTAGTTTTTTTTTTTTAAGTCAAAATATCTTTAACCTTGTTTTAAGCAAAATGGGCTTTTCTTCGGGAAACATTTAAATGTATCTTATAATTTTGCTTATTTTAAGAAAAATGCACTTAATGTCCACTGTCACTCAAAAGTTTGGGATCAATAAGATTTTTAATGGTTTTTAAAGGCATTTCTTATGCTCATCAAGGCTGAATTTATTTGATCAAAAATACAGAAAAAAAATGTAATATTGTGAAATATTATTTTAATTTAAAAGAACTATTTTCTATGTGAATATTTTTTTTAAATGTAATTTATTTCTGTGATCAAAGCTGAATTTTCAGCATAATTACTCCAGTCTTAAGTGTCACATGATCCTTCAGAAATAAATCAGCATATTAAAATCATTTCTGAAGGATCATGTGACACTTAAGACTGGAGTAACAGTTGATGAAAATTCAGCTTTGCATCACAGGAAAAAAATACATTTTAAAATACTTAAAAATAAAAACCATGAATTTATATTATAATAACATTTTGCAATATTACCGTTTTTTGTTTCTTCTGAATTTTTTTTTATATAAATGCAGCCTTAATGAGCGTAAGAGGCTTCTTTAACAAACATTATAAGTCTTCCTGATCCCAAACTTTTGAGCAGTAGTATAGGTTTTTGTCTTATGTTTCTTAGTATTTTTGTTTTTTTTGTCTTATGTCATTTTGCTTATCTAGTAAATGCATCTTAATTGAAGAATTGTTAGATATTTTGACTAGAAACCAGACAAAAATACTAAGTAAGACAAGCCTTTTTTGCAGGGTAAATAAACAACTGTGCAAAAAATGATGTTCTTCCTCAGTATTTTTGTCTTGTTTTCTATTCTAAAGTGAGTTTATGCTTAAAACAATGTGGTCAGAAATATAAAATTGTTTCCCGTTGAATCAAATAGATTTTTCTGACCATATCAGCAGATATTTTGTTCTCATTTTAAGCATAAGCTTAATTAATTTTAATGTGTTTATTCAGAAAACAAGACTTAATATCTTAAATCATTTTGCATCTCAAATAAATCTTGATTTAAGAAAGTTTAGGTATTTGTACTGGAACAAAGACAAAATACTGTTACGTATTATTTTTATTATGTTTTCGATAACATATATAAAATATTTCTTAAATTAAAATATATTTACTAAAGCAAAATATATAAAATATATTTATTGTTTTGAAAATAATTAGAAAAATAATTTTGTTTTCCTTTATCAAGCTTATTTTTTCTGACCCTAGTGGCAGATATTTGTTTTTCTTTTAAGCATAAATTGGCTTAATTTTAATAAATTTACTCAGAAAACAAGACTTAATATCTTAAATCATTTTGCATCTCAAATAAATCTTGATTTAAGAAGGTATTTTTACTGGGAGAAAGACTATATATATATATATATGTTTTCCAGAATATTTATAAAATCTTTTCTTAAATTAAAATACATTTAATGAAGCAAAATATATTAAAAATATTTAGTATATTATTATTTTGAAAATAATTATAAAAGTAATTTTGTTTTCCTTTATCAAGCTTATTTTTTATGACCCTAGTGGCAGATATTTGTTTTTCTTTTAAGCATAAATTGGCTTAATTTTAATACATTTACTCAGAAAACAAGACGTAATATATTAAATAATTTAGCATCTCAAATAAATCTTGATTTAAGAATGTTTATGTATTTGTGGGAAAAAGACAAAATGCTATTACTTAGTATTTAATTATTATTATTATTATTATTATTATTATTGTTTACCAGAACATATATAAAATATTTTCTTAAATTAAAATACATTTTCTGAAGCAAAATATATTCAATATATTTATTATTTAATATATTTATTATTTTGAAAATAATGATAAAAGTAATCTTCCTTAGTCAAGCTTATTTTTTCTGACCCTAGTGGCAGATATTTGTTCTTCTTTTTAGCATACATTTGCTTAATTTTAATACATTTATTCAGAAAACAAGACTTAATATTTAAAATAATTTTGCAGAATGTTCAGGTATTTGTACTGGAAATAAAAAAAAAAATCTAATATTAATAGAGAATCTTCATAGCAATTGCTTTCTAATGTCAGATGCATCCGGTGTGTTGTTGTCAGTGTATTTAAAAGTCAAAAGTTTAATCTTTAGGTGAATTTATTGTACATAAATATCGATCGGCGTTCACACTGCAGTTGATTCACAGGCAAATAAAATCATCCATGAGTTTACAAAAATACAAAACTATCATAAATCATAAAGCTGTCAGTACTGCATCAACCCACTCATCATTAATTTATCAAAGTCAGAGCATTTTAGAGCAAGAACACCTCCATTGAAGGCAATTAGCATTAATGGTCAGAAATATATCAGTTTTCCTCTCTCAATTATATTAATTTCATTGAACATTACAAAATATTACCAAGTAGACTAAACATGCTACACTTCTTCTGAAAATCAAGATACTTTCACTGCAAAAAAAATGAATTTTTACGTAATATTTTGTCTTGTTTTCCAGTAAACATTCATAGGATGCATTTATTTGTAAAGCAAAATGCCTTTTTTTTTGTTCAAAATTAAGTGTTTTTTGTTTAAAACAAGAAAAATATCTACCAATGGGGTCAGAAATATATATATATATATATATATATATATATATATATTGTTGTTTTAAGCAAAAACTTAATTTTGATACTTGATACTGGATACTTTTTGAGCTTACATTGCAAAAAAAAGGCTTATCTTACTTTTTTGTCTTGTTACTAATCTACAAATTCTTAAATTAAGATGCATTTATTAGATAAGCAAAATTACGTAAGATATTAAGTCTATAAATATATTTCTCTTAGGAAAAAAAATACTAAATTAAGTGTTTTTGCTTAAAACAAGACCAAATATCTTCATTTTGCTATCTATGTCATTATGCTTATCCAGTAAATGCATCTTAATTTAAGAATTATTAGATATTTTGACTAGAAACAAGACAAAAACACTTTTTTTGCAGTGTAAACATTTTGTTTCTTGATTTAAGAATGTTTATATATCTGGAAAACGACCAAAATACTGAGGCAGAAAGTCATTTTCTGCAGTGTTTGTAGATTTCTGTACATTTTTCACATAAAAACATCTGAAACATCATCATTCACAGCGTGTTTCATTGCAAAAAAGGCTTATCTTGCATAGTATTTTTGTTTTGTTTTTAGTCAAAATATGTAATAATTCTTAAATTAAGATGCATTTACTAGATAAGCAAAAGGATATATAGTCTTGTCTTAAGCAAAATGCACTTAATAATTTTTTTTCCCCCCTGGAAACAACTAAAATTATCTGCTATTGGGAAAAGTAAAATAGTCTTAAATTAAGAGTATTTGTGACCCTGGAGCACAAAACCTGTCAGGTATATTTGTAGAAATGTTTCCAGCAAAAACTTATTTTTTTTCTGAAAACAAGACAATATTTTTTACTAGTCTAGAATTATTTTTGATTACTAATATGCATTGCTACACTGCAAAAAATGCTTTTCTTTCTTAGATTTTTTTTTGTCTCGTTTCCAGCCAATATATATATATATATATATTTAAAAAATTAAATCAAGAAGGATTTTCTAGACACGTTTTTTTGTCTTGTTTTTTTTTAAAAAGTGAGTTTTTGCTTAAAACAAGCAAAATAATCTGCCAGTGGGGTAAGCAAAATAATCTTATTTCAAGATGAAAAAACATTGGCAGATTATTTTGCTTGTTTCCAGCAAAAACTCCCTGGAGTTGACCCTGGAGCACAAAACCTGTCAGGTATATTTGTAGAAATGTTTCCAGCAAAAACTCACTTAATTTTAATTAATTTTTTTCTGAAAACAAGACAATATGTTTTCTTGTCTAGAAAATCCTTCTTGATTTAGGAATGTTTAGATATTTTTGCTGGAAATGAAACAAGAAAAAAAAACTTAATAAGAAAAAGCATTTTTTGCATTGCTAAGAAATTAATTTGGACAACTTTAAAGGCTATTTTCTCAGTTTTTTTTTTTCTTTTTTTTTTTTAATTATTCACCCTCAGATTCCAGATTTTCCAATAGTTGTATCTCAACCAGATATTGCCTTATCAATGGAAAGCTTATTTATTCAGCTTCCAGAAGTATAAATTTCAACAAACTGACCCTAGTTTTGCATTGCTAAGAACTTAATTTGAACAACTTTAAAGGCGATTTTATCAGTATTTGGATTTTTTTTGCACCCTCAGATTCTAGATTTTCAAATAGTTGTATCTCGGCCAAATATTGTCCTATTATTTATTCAGCTTTCAGATGATGTATAAATCTCATTTCCTTAAAATTTACCCTTATAACTTTGAATTTTACAACTTTTTTTGTGGTTCACACTGCAAAAATGCTTTTCTCACTTAGATTTTTTTGTCTTGGTTTCAGCCAAAATATCTAAAAATTCTTAAATCAAGAAGGATTTTCTAGACAAGCAAAAATTATTGTCTTGTTTTCAGAAAAAAAAGAAGTCACAATTAAGTGAGTTTTTGCTTGAAACAAGCTAAATAATCTGCAAATGGGTAAGCAAAATAATCATATTTCAAGCAGAAAACTAGATACAGATTTCTTACCCTATTGGCAGATTATTTTGCTTGTTTCAAGCAAAAACTCGCTTAACTTTTACTTCTTTTTTTCTGAAAACAAGACAATAATTTTGACTTGAATTGTCTAGAAAATCCGGTAAAACACTTTATAATAACCACACACTATGAACCATTAGTTAAGCATTAGTAAATAGTCAATTCATCATTTATGAAGCATTAATAGACAGTAGTAAGCAGTTTATAACTGCAGCTATAAATGTTTTGTCCCTGATTTATAATGTTTTTAATAATTGTATGTTCATAATGTACATGTGAGCTAACAAAAACAGTTAACTGACAACTACTAAATGTTTCATAACCACCTGAATTAATCATGAATTACAGTAGGAATATGTGTTAATAAAGCATTTATTAACACTATATTACTATATTTCTAAATAATATGTATAAATGTACATTTAAATAGTTAATTATTCATTTACTTACACTTTCTAAATGATCTTGCAAACCACTGATGACTACTAAATAACTGGTTTGTAAATAATGTAATATTTAATTTAGAAATGATAAATTAATCATTAATAAAGTATGAAAATACAATTATTAAATTTGTTATTAAAAATCAAGAACAAAGCATTTATACCTGCATTTATAGACTGCGTAATACTATCTATAATGATTTATAAATTAAGAACTGACTATTTACTAATGCTTAACTAATGATTTATAGTGTGTAGCTATTATAAAGTGTTACCGAAAATCCTTCTTGATTTAAGAATTTTTAGATATTTTGGCTGAAAACAAGACTAATCTAAGCAAGAAAGGCATTTTTTTGCAGTGTAGGGTATTAAGATCATGTTCTATGAAGATATTTAGTAAATTTCCTACCGTAAATATATCACAAATTAATTTTTTATTAGAAATATGCATTGCTAAAAACATTTTGGACAACTTTAAAGTCGATTTTCTCAGTATTTAGATTTTTTTTTTTTTTTTTTTTTTTTGCACCATCAGATTCCAGATTTTTTAAACATTTGTATCTCAACCAAATATTATCCTATTATTTATTCAGCTTTCAGATGATGTATAAATCTCAATTCCTAAAAACTGACTTTTTTTTGACTATTTATGTACCCCACTGGCAGATAACTTCACTTATTCTAAATCAAACTGCACTTTTTTTTTTTTCATTTGTAAACAAGACTAAATATCTTATGTCCTTTTGCTTATCTAGTAAATGCATCTTAATTTAAACATTTTTAGATATTTTGACTAGAAACAAGACAAAAATACCAAGTAAGATAAGCCTTTGTTAGCTCTCTTGTCAGTCTCTGTCTTGTTGTCCTTCAGAAATCGTCCTCTTTATCACTGTAGAACTGCATGTCATCTGGTTTCTTCTTCTCCTCCTCGTCGTTGGCCTCCTCCTCCTCTTCCTCCTCTTCCTCCTCTCTCTCCTCGTCCTCCTCCTCCTCTCTGGCCTTGTAGAGATCAGGACTGTACTGGCTCATTCGGTACAGACTGTCCTCGTCTTCCTCTCGACCGGAGCTCCCGCCGCGGACGCTCTCGCCGTCAGATTGAGACAGACGCATCTGGTTCTTCTGGGACAGATCGAAGGGCTCTTCCTGCCTGATGCGGGACAAGATCCGCAGAGGACCGGAGAGACAAAGCCGTCCTCGTCGCCTGAAGACTGAGAGCATCCAGAGACATTATAAAATCACACAAGACCAATATTAGAGTTAACAGCTTGAGAAGACAAATATATTTGGCTTCTTACCGCGAGCGTCCAGGCCTTGGTCCATGATGCCGTGTTTGACCTTCATGTGGCGGGTCAGGTTTCCCTTCAGTGTGAACTTGCTGGCGCAGTAAAGACACTTGAAGGGTTTGCTGTCAGAATGCAAGTGCATGTGGCCCATCAGATTATGCATTCTGTTAAACTCCTTTCCACACAGCTGCAAAGAGAATAGCTATTCAGAAATCTTTGACCTGATCAAGCACTATTGAAGCTATGTCAGACTCTTGGCTCTTGACTGTGATAACACTGTCAAAGTAACTCGATTCTGCGTGAAAACCACAGACATGGCGACATATTCAGAAAGATTGATTAAAAAACTTGTGGAAAAGTAGCCAGATTCTGTGTGAAAACTGTGAACTCAGCAACATATCCTGAGAGATCGATTTAAAAAAAACTTGTGGCGACAGTGTAAATGTAACCCGATTCCAGGTGAAAACTGTGGTCTTCTCAACATATTATGAGAGCCTGATTAAAAAACTAGATTCTGTCTGAAAACCGTGAACTTGGCAACATATTCAGAGAGATCTATAAAAGACTTGCAAAAATTTTTTTTTTTTTTTTTAACCCAATTCCATGTAAAAACCACAACCGCAACATATTCTGACAGATTGATTTAAAAATAAACTATATTCCGTCTGAAAACCGTAAACTTGGCAACATATTCTGAGAGATCTATCAAAAAAATGGTCAAAAAAAATTGTCAAAAATGTTTTAAAACATTGCAGTCATTACTGAAAATTAAGATCAGCTTTATTTAATGCACCGATTTTCAAAAACAACCTGTTTAACCTTGTTTAAAACAGAAATATTTCCAATAATGTGACTTAAACACCTTTTTGCGTTTTCCGCTACGTTATGTCTGCTGTCATGTGCCCACCAGCAACAAGCAAACACCGCTCTATTTAACACTGAACAAACTTGGCAACGCAATGCGGGGTTAACATACATATTGTGAGAGATCGATTAAAAAACAGCAGTGTACAACAGTGTAAAAGTAACCCAATTCCACATGAAAACTGTGGATTTGGCAACATATTCAAAGAGATCGATTAAAAAAACTCACAACAACTGTGTAAAAGTAACCCGATTCCATGTGAAAACCACAGACTTTGCAACATATTCTGCGAGATTGATTAAAAAAAACTAGATACCGTGTGAAAACCGCAAAATTTGACAACACATTCTGAGAGACTGATTAAAAACTCATGACAAGAGTGTAAAAGTAACCCAATTGTAGGTGAAAACCACAGACATGGCAACATATTCTGAGAGATTGATTAAAAAAACTAGATTCTGCGTGAAAACTGCAGACTTGGCAACATATTCCGAGAGATTGATTAAAAAAACTTGCAACAACAGTTTAAAAGTACCCTAATTCTGCGTGAAAACAGAGGACATGGCAACATATTCAGAGAGATCGATTAAAAAATCTTGCAACAACAGTGTAAAAGTAGCCCAATTCTGCATGAAAACAGTGGACTTTGCAACATATTCCGAGAGATCGATTAAAAAAACTTGCGACAACAGTGTAAAAGTAACCCGATTCTAGGTGAAAACCACAGACATGGCAACATATTCTGAGAGATTGATTAAAAAACTCGGTGCAACAGTGTAAAAGCAGCCCGATTCTGTATGAAAACTGCAGACTTGGCAACATATTCTGAGAGATTGATTAAAAAAAATAGATTCTGTGTGAAAAACACAAACTTGGCAGCATATTCTGAGAGATCTCTAAAAAAAACTTGTGGGAACAGTGTAAAAGTAGCCCATTTCTGTGTGAAAACAGTGGACTTGGCAACATATTCTGAGAGACCGATTAAAAAAAACTTGCAACAACAGTGTAAAAGTAGCTCAATTCTACGTGAATACAGTGGACATGGCAACATATTTCAAGAGACTGATTAAAAAAACTTGCAACAACAGTGTAAAAGTAGCCCAATTCTCCGTGAAAACTGCGGACTTGGCAACATATTCTGAGAGATCGATTAAAAAAACTTGCAACAACAGTTTAAAAGTAACCTAATTCTGCATGAAAACAGCGGACATGGCAACATATTCAGAGAGATCAATTAAAAAATCTTGCAACAAAAGTGTAAAAGTAACCCGATTCTGCATGAAAACAGTGGACTTTGCAACATATTCCGAGAGATCGATTAAAAAACTTGCAACAACAGTGTAAAAGTAACCCGATTCTGTGTGCAAACTGCGGACTTGGCAATCAGCATTGATATTCTGATTGAGATCAGTTTAGTATAATTTGTTCATTTTTATTCAGAAGTAAATGTATCTTGATTTAAACTATTTAAATATCTGTTCTGAAAAAACAGACAAAAACACTGAGAAAGGACGTCACTTTTTTCAGAGTGTAAACAAGAAGTTTGTATCATTAAGTAACTGGCATTCTTACATAGTAGGGTCAGATATTTTGTTTATTTTTGCTCTTCCAGCTTAAATAATTGTGTTATAGCTTTAACTAGAATTCTGTGATAGGTGTCTTGAATTGGTTACATCTGTATTATAAAACAGCCCTTACTAAAGGTGACTGTAACATGCATTTTGAAGATGAAAGAGAAAGTTACAGTAGACTGAATCATGACAGCTGAGAGTTTCTCTCAAGAATATGAAGGAGTTTACAGGAGCCAACGGAGGGCTGGGCCGTTTCTTTTCTGCTGTCCTTCCTCTGCGCTCTTTTTTTATTAGGGTGGTCCTTTCCTTTCCTTCAGGAGGATAGAGGGACTGTAAACTGTCCGAACGGACCGTGAGAAAACAGGAAGTGCTCCTGAGCACAAGAGAAAGCGAGATGAAATCTATTTGCGGGGCCTGTTCTCGGGGGACGAGAGAGCCATTGTTACACAGTCAGTTTGTGCAGCGATATCCTTCCTATAGACGAGGAGACACTCAACTGCCAAAAACGTATCTGGTCATCGTTCGGTCCGGCCCAAGGTCACACGCATTCCAAAACAACCAAGAATCCACGAAGGGCTGGATGTATTTGCATCCTATTGCACTGTACATTCACTGAAGATCTGTAATCTATTATTCTGATGTGTTTATGAACGCAGCTTTTCATTATATTACCCAACTCTGGTTCTAGCTATTCAGTACGATGGCGTTTTAATGCCAACGTAAAAACAAATCAAAGATTATGAGATTAAAGTCGTAATATTTTGAGAATAAAGTAGAAATTACGAGAATAAAGTTGAAAGACTATGAGAATAATGTCGAAATACTACGAGAATAATGTCGAAATACTACGAGAATAATGTCGAAATACTGCCAGAATAAAGTCAAAATACTAGAGGAATAAAGTCGAAACTCTACGAGAATGAAGTCAAAATACTTAGAGAGTAAAGTCGAAATACTACAGGAATGAAGTCGAAATACTGCGAGAATAAAGTCAAAATACTACAGGAATAAAGTCGAAATACTGCAAGATTACAGTTGAAATACTACAGGAATAAAGTCGAAACTCTACGAGAATAAAGTCAAAATACTTCGAGAGTAAAGTCGAAATACTACAGGAATGAAGTCGAAATACTGCGAGAATAAAGTCAAAATACTACAGGAATAAAGTCGAAATACTGCAAGATTACAGTCGAAATATTACAGGAATAAAGTCGAAACTCTACGAGAATAAAGCCAAAATACTTAGAGAGTAAAGTTGAAATACTACAGGAGTAAAGTTGAAATACTATGAGAATAAAGTTGAAATACTATGAGAATAAAGTCGAAATACTACAGGAATAAAGTCGAAATACTGCAAGAAAAAAGAATAAAGTCGAAATATTACGAGAATAAAGTCTAAATACTTCGACAATAAAGTCTAAATACTACAGGAGTAAAGTCGAAATACTACAGGAATAAAGTCAAAATACTATGAGAATAAAGTCAAAATACTACGAGAGTAAAGTCGAAATACTACAGGAACAAAGTCGAAATACTGTGAGAATAAAGTCGAAATACTGTGAGAAAAAAGTCGAAATACTGTGAGAATAAAGTCGAAATATTACAAGAATAAGGACGAAATACTACGAGAATAAAGTCTAAATACTGCGACAATAAAGTCAAAATACTACAGGAGTAAAGTCGAAATACTACAGGAATAAAGTCGAAACACTACAGGAATAAAGTCGAAATACTACGAGAATAAAGTCAAAATACTACGAGAGTAAAGTCGAAGTATTACAGGAATAAAGCGGAAATACTACAGGAATAAAGTCGAAATACTACGAGAACAAAGTCGAAATACTACAGGAATAAAGTCGAAATACTACAGGAATAAAGTCTAAATACTACAGGAATAAAGTCGAAATACTACAGGAATAAAGTAGAAATACTACAAGAATAAAGTCGAAATACTACAGTAATAAAGTCGAAATACTACGAGAATAAAGTCGAAATGCTACAGGAATAAAGCCGAAATACTACGAGAATAAAGTCGAAATACTACAGGAATAAAGTCGAAATACTGTGAGAAAAAAGTTGAAATACTGTGAGAATAAAGTTGAAATATTACGAGAATAAGGACGAAATACTACGAGAATAAAGTCTAAATACTGCGACAATAAATTCTAAATACTGCAACAATAAAGTCAAAATACTACAGGAGTAAAGTCGAAATACTACAGGAATAAAGTAGAAATACTACAAGAATAAAGTCGAAATACTACAGGAATAAAGCAGAAATACTGCGTAATTACAGTCAAAATACTTCAGGAATAAAGTCAAAATACTATGAGAACAAAGTCGAAATACTACAGGAATAAAGTCGAAATACTGCGAGAAAAAAGAATAAAGTCGAAATATTACGAGAATAAGGATGAAATACAACGAGAATAAAGTCTAAATACTTCAGGAATAAAGTCAAAATACTATGAGAACAAAGTCGAAATACTACAGGAATAAAGTCGAAATACTGCGAGAAAAAAGAATAAAGTCGAAATATTACGAGAATAAGGATGAAATACAACGAGAATAAAGTCTAAATACTACAGGAATAAAGTCGAAATACTATAGGAATAAAGTAGAAATACTACAAGAATAAAGTCGAAATACTACAGTAATAAAGTCGAAATACTACGAGAATAAAGTCGAAATGCTACAGGAATAAAGCCGAAATACTACGAGAATAAAGTCGAAATACTACAGGAATAAAGTCGAAATACTGTGAGAAAAAAGTCGAAATACTGTGAGAATAAAGTTGAAATATTACGAGAATAAGGACGAAATACTACGAGAATAAAGTCTAAATACTGCAACAATAAAGTCTAAATACTGCGACAATAAAGTCAAAATACTACAGGAGTAAAGTCGAAATACTACAGGAATAAAGTTGAAATACTACAGGAATATAGTCGAAATACTACGAGAATAAAGTCGAAATACTGTGAGAATAAAGTCGAAATGCTACGAGAATAATGTCGAAATACTACAGGGAAAAAGTCGAAATACTGCGAGAATAAAGTCAAAATACTACAGGAATAAAGTCAAAATACTGCAAGATTACAGTCAAAATACTACAGGAATAAAGTCGAAACTCTACGACAATAAAGTCAAAATACTACGAGAGTAAAGTCGAAATACTACGAGAATAAAGTCGAAATACTGCGAGAAAAAAGAATAAAGTCGAAATATTACTAGGATAAGGACGAAATACTTCGAAATAATTTGACTTTATTCTCAAAATATTTCAACATTATTCTCATAATATTTCAACTTTATTCTCAGAATATTTTGACTTTATTCTTGAAATTGTAACTTTATTCTCAGAATATTTCAGCTTTATTAACATAGTAATTCGACTTTATTCTCATAATATTTTGACTTTATTCTCAAAATATTTTGATTTTATTCTTAAAAAAAGTAACTATATTCTCATAATATTTCAACTTTATTAACGTAGTATTTCGACTTTATTCTACTGTTTTCTTGAAATATTACGACTTTATTCTTGTAACATTTTGACTATATTCTCAAAATATTTTGACTTTATTCTCATAATCTTAAGGTTTATTTTTTGTTTTTAACATGGCACTAAAATAGTGTCAGATTTCATGTAACAGGGTTTCTGCAGCTCTTAAAGTCATAATTCACATTTTTACAAAGTAAGACCTTGAATTTGTGCTCAAAGTCTTGGACAAGTATCTTCAACAGTATTTTTGTCTTGTTTTCCGGTTCAAATATCAAATCATCCTTATATGGAGATACAAATTGAAGATATGAAAAATAGAAAGAGAACTTTATTCTCGTAATATTTAGACTTCAGTCTCATAATATTTTACATTTATTCTCGAAACTTCATTCTCGTAATATATTTTAACTTTATTCTTGTAATATTTTGAATTTATTCTCTAAACTTTATTCTTGCAATTTTTAGACTTTTTTTCTTTAAACTTTATTCTCCTAATATTTAGACTTTATTCTCAAAACTTTTTTCTCATAATATTTAGACTTCATTCTCGTAATATTTAGAATTTATGCTTGAAACTTTATTCTCATAATATTTCGACTTTATTCTCAAAACTTTTTTCTCGTAATATTTTGACTTTATTCTCAAAGCTTTTTTCTCGTAATATTTAGACTTTATTCTTGAAACTTTATTCTATAATATTTAGACTTTATTCTTATAATATTTAGACTTCATTCTCGTAATATTTCAAATGAATTCTCTAAACTTTATTCTCGTAATATTTAGACTTCATTCTTGAAACTTTATTCTCGTAATATTTAGACTTTTTTTGTAATATTTTGACTTTATTCTTGATATATTTTGACATTATTCTCCATATATTTTGACTTCATTCTCATATTTTCGACTTTATTCTCAAAATATTTTGACTTTATTCTCGAAATATTTTGACTCTATTCTCAAAATATTTCGGCTTTATTCTCCATATATTTTTACTTTATTCTCATAATATTTCGACTTTATTCTCCATATATTTTTACTTTATTCTTGAAATATTTTGACATTATTCTTGAAATATTTTGACTTTATTCTCAAAATATTTCGACTTTATTCTCCATATATTTTTACTTTATTCTCCATATATTTTGACTTCATTCTCATATTTTCGACTTTATTCTCAAAATATTTTGACTTTATTCTCGAAATATTTTGACTTTATTCTCAAAATATTTCGACTTTATTCTCCATATATTTTTACTTTATTCTCCATATATTTTTTACTTTATTCTCATATTTTCGACTTTATTCTCATAATATTTCGACTTTATTCTCCATATATTTTTACTTTATTCTCGAAATATTTTGACATTATTCTTGAAATATTTTGACATTATTCTTGAAATATTTTGACTTTATTCTCATAATATTTCGACTTTATTCTCCATATATTTTTACTTTATTCTCATATTTTCGACTTTATTCTCATAATATTTCGACTTTATTCTTGAAATATTTTGACCATATTCTCATAATATTTTGACCATATTCTCATAATATTTTGACTTTATTCTCATAATATTGTAACTATATTCTCAAAATATTTCGATTCTCTTAAATATTTAGAGCACTAGAACAGCATCATAATTCATTTAAGAGGGTTTCTGCAGCTCTTAAAGTCATGATTCACATTTTTACAAAGTAAGACCTTGAATTTGTGCACAAGTATCTTCGACAGTATTTTTGTCTTGTTTTCTGGTTCAAATATCAAATCATAAGCCTATATGGAGATATAAACAAGAACAAATATCTGTCAGTGTGAACAAGACTTATTTTGCTTCTCCAGTAAATGCATGTTGATTTAAGGATTTGTACTAGAAAACAAAACAAAAATACTGAGGAGGAACATAATTTTTTTTGCCTGAATGATCGGCGTTGAGTGTCAGCGACGCACCTTGCATTTGTAGGGCTTGATGTCGGAGTGGACGATCATGTGAGCCTTGAGCGTCTGTTTCTGGACGAAGCTCTTGTAGCACAGGTGGCACTGATACGCACGGATGTTGGTGTGAATCAGAACGTGCCGCTTCATGTTGGCCAGCAGCGTAAACTCACGGCCACAGATGCGACACTTGTGCTCCTTCACTCCCTAAAACACACACAGTCCATGAGAAACCAAGCCTGATCAATGCTCTTACAGATCAGATTTACAGTAAAGCATTTGGCAGGTGCTTTCATCCAAAGCAATTTAGATTGCATTTAAAGTTTACATTTGATCAGTTCATGCATTCCCTGGGAATCGAACCCATGACCCAATGTGTGCTTCTCAATAGGCATTTTTATTGGACAAAATATTCTTAATATCAAAAGCTGAGAGCACAATAATTGTACCACGTGACTTACAGTTCAACTTTGATCGATGCTTGACCTTTGACATTAGTAATGAAAGAAATGGGAAGTGTTTTCTTCTTCCTTTTCAGAGTAAGTCTGCTTTTCCTAATTTATGGTTAGCTGCATTGTATGATTTTTCTTTGCATTGTTTTGCTTTCCACTGCTGTTTGTAATAATTTGAGAACCTCTGGTATAAACTATTCACTGTTCTTCCTCAGTATTTTTGTCTTGTTTTCTAGTCCAAATATCTAAATGTTCCTAAATTAAGGTACATTTATGCATTTTATCAGATGCTTTTATGCAAAGCAACTTAATATATAATGCCAAGTTTGTTAGTCTTTTTTTTACTTGAAAAGCAAAATGACACGATAAGAAGTCTTGTTTTCTGAGAAATTGATCAAAATGAAGTGAGTCAAGTAGCTCTTGTAAAAATGTTTACAGTTTAGTTTTTATTTTTTAAATAAAAAAAAAAAGAAATATATATATATATATA
Source organism: Cirrhinus molitorella (assembly GCA_033026305.1). Classification (NCBI taxonomy): domain Eukaryota; kingdom Metazoa; phylum Chordata; class Actinopteri; order Cypriniformes; family Cyprinidae; genus Cirrhinus; species Cirrhinus molitorella. Next base: position 40,114,038 of record CM065125.1, on the reverse strand, counting down.
TATTCTGTTTTCATTTGTTAAAGTTTTAGTGCTGTTTTTATTAGTTTTTTGATCTTTTTAAAACTTATAGGCTGTATTTTCTTGTAAAAATGTACTGCAATAATCTTTGAAAAAAATATTTTTTAGTGTACTTTCTTTTTACAGTGTAGGTTTTTTTATATTTCTGTTCTAATTTCTAATTTTAGTTAAAGTTTTATTATTAAAGATTGAAATTGTATTTTCTACTGAAATAATCTTTGAAAAATCTATTTTTACAATGTTGGTTTTATTTTTATATTTTCAGTTCTCATTTTAATTCTATTTAAAGTTTTAGGGATTTTGTTGCATTTTTGTAAGTTTTTGTTCTTTTTAAATATTACAAATTTGTCTAGTATTTTTATTAGTATTTTAAAAGTGAGCTTTTTATTTTCTGTTGTTATATTAAGTTAAGTTAAAGTTTCAGTGATTTTGTTGTGTTTTTGCCATTTTTATTAGTTTTTGTTCTTTTAAATATTAAAACCATATTTTCTTTGCATTGTTTTGCTTTTCACCACTGTTTGTGATAATTTGAGAACCTCTGGTATAAACTATTCACTGTTCTTCCTCAGTATTTATGTCTTGTTTTCTAGTCCAAATATCTAAATGTTCCTAAATCAAGGTGCATTTACATTTATGCATTTTATCAGATGCTTTTATGCAAAGCAACTTAATATACAATGCCAAGTTTGTTAGACTTTTTTTTTACTTGAGAAGTAAAATGACACGATAAGAAGTCTTGTTTTCTGAGAAATGAAGTGAGTTTATGATTAAAACAAGATAAATATCTTGAAAATATCAGTCAATGGGCTCAAATCAACTCACTGTAAATGAAAGTGAAAGGAAGTTGATTTTTCTTTATCCTGTGACTGATTTTTGAAAACAAGTCATTTTGATTTTCTAATAAACGCATTCAGATTTGAGAATGTTTAATGGATTTCCTTTGAAACTCTTGTCACTCAGAAACATGACAAAGAAACACATTCAGTTAAATAGGAATTTGGAATTAGAAAGACTAATAGTACTTTCATAAATATTACTATAATACTACAATAGTACTTTTGTAAAAAAATTTACAGTATAGTTTTTATTTTTTTAGATAAAAAAAATATATTTATATATATTTCTTTTAATTTTTACTGCTGTTTTTATTTGTTTTTGTTCTTTTTAAATCTTATAGGCTGTATTTTCTTTTAAAAATTATACTGCAATAATCTTTGAAAAATTATTTTTATAGTGTACTTTTCATTTTCTGTTCTTATGTTACAGTCAAAGTTTTAGTGATTTTGTTGTGTTTTTGCCAATTTTATTAGTTTTTGTTCTTTTTAAATATTAAGGATTGAAATTATATTTTCTACTGCAATAATTTTAGTGTTTCTGTTATTTTTGTTACTTTTTGCTCTTTTTAAATATTAAAGATTGAAACTGTATTTTCAACTGCAATAATTTTTTTTTTTCCATTCTCATTTTTATTTTATTTAGTTTTTGTTCTTTTTAAATATTAAAGATTCAACATATTTTCTACTGCAACAATATTCGAAAAATCCATTTTTGCAGTGTAGTTATATACATACACACACACATATGTACATTACTACACTGAAAAAAATAAATAAATAAATATTATATATATATATATATATGTATATTCTGTTCTTATGTCAATTTAATTTACGTTTGACCAATTTTGTTTTACTAATTTTGTTTGTTTTTACCATTTTTACTGCAACAATCTTCGAAAAATCTATTTTTGCAGTGTAATTATATTCTATATATATTATGTTATTATGTTAAGTTAAAGTTTTACTAATTTTGTTGTTTTGTTACCATTTTTATTAGTTTTTGTTCTTTTTAAATATTAAAGATTGAAACTGTATTTTCTACTGTAATAATCTTGGAAAAGCCCATTTTTACAGTGTAGGTTTTATTTTAATATTTTTCGTTCTCATTTTAATAACATCTTTGTTAAGTTTTAGTAATTTTGCTGTGCTTTTGCCATTAGTTTTTAAATCCCAAAATTGTATTTTCTAACTTCACAGCTTACGTCCCACACTGTAAAAAACAAAAAAACACAATTTGTTGAAACAACTTAAAAAAATTACCCTGCTGCCTTAAAAAGTTCAGTCAACTCAAATAAGTTTATTCAAGTTGAAATGTTAGATATTCGAAAAAATAGTTTGTTAAACTTAACAGCTGTGTTTGTCACTCAGCTGCCTTAAAATTGTAAGTTGAATCAACTCCAATATCTAAGTCGTCACTTAGTAAAACATAACATTTTAAGTTGACTTAACTTTTTCCGATTTGACTAAACTTCAATTTTTAACTCAGCCAGGTAACAAATTATTTTAAGTTAACCTTAACAAATACTTTTTTACAGTGCAGTCACGCCTCGTTCTTACCTTGTGTGTGAGCGTGTGCTGCTTGAGATGGTGCGACTGCACGAACTCCATCCCGCACTCGCTGCAGATGAACGGCCGGATGTCCTTGTGCTTCATCATGTGATTCTGCAGCTGACTGGGATACTGGAAGCTCTTTCCGCATTCGCCGCAGTCGTACTGCACGGGCCCGCGGTGCGCCGTCAGGTGACGTTTGAGCTGCGCCAGAGTGGGAAAGTCGAGCCCGCACTCCACGCAGACGTTCTCCTGGCCTCTCTCGTGCTTGAGCTCGTGCGCACGCAGCTCGCTGGGATACGCGAATCCGCGTCCGCAAACGCCGCAGCTGTAGGGCTTGACGTCGCTGTGCTGCATCATGTGCCTCTTCAGATGGCTGGTCTGCGTGAAGGCTTTGTTGCAAACCTGGCATTTGTGCGGCCGTGCGCCCTGGTGCGTCAGCATGTGAGTGTGCAAATGGCTCAGCTGCTTGAAGAGTTTCCCGCAGAGGTTGCACCCGTGCGGCTTGATGCCGCTGTGGCCCAGGATGTGCGTGATCAGGTTGTATTTGGACGTGTAGGACTTCTCGCACATGCGGCATTTCCAGCGCTTCTGATCGCCGCCTACGTCTACGTAGTAGCTGTCGTCCACGTGGACGTTCAGCTTTTCCGATTTGCTGGTTTCTTGGCTTCTACGGCGAAACCGCACAGCCTCGCTGGGGTAAAAGGGATTTGGAGAGAAGTGCGGGACGGAGCCAGGCAGGAGGAACGGGAACGGGACCAGACTGGGATGGAAGGGAGGGAAGTAGGGCGCTGGAGAGCGCAGGAGCAGCGGCGACGGAGGCCACAGCGGCAGCGGCTTCACCGTCTCCTGCTTCACGTGGACCACGCGATGGAGCCGCAGCCGGTTGAGGTCGATCATGTCCGGGACGTATCGGTGCGGCTGAGGCACCAAGGGGTGAGGAAGAGGATAGGGAAGAAGAGAAAGGTCCACGCTTCTGCTGGTGAACTCCTCTGGACGCTTGCTTTCGCTCTCGATCGAATCCATGATGGAGGTTTCTACACGTTTAGATCACGAGCGTGAACATCGGCCATCACCTGTCTGCGAAAACATGTGGAAGGAGTTATTGGCAGATGCTTTAGTGCAAATGTGATTTGCACTGCATTCACGTTCGATTCCCTTCATGCATTTGCTGGGAATCGAACCCATGACCACTGCAAAAATGATTTTTGTTTTGTTTTCCAGTACAGATATCTAAACATCTTTAAATCAAATCCAAACATCTTTAAATCCAAAGCAATTTGCATTGCATTTACATTTGATCGCTTCATGCATTTCATGGGAGTCGAACGCATGACCTTTGCATTGCAAGCGCACCTGCAAATCGAATCCATGGCCACTGCAAAAAATGATTTTTGTTTTGTTTTCCACTACAGATATGTAAACATATTTAAATCAAGATACATACTTGAGAAGCAAAATGTCTTGTTTTCTAAAAAAGCTTTAAAATTAAGCAAGTTTGAGCATTAAACAAGAACAAATCGGTAATGAATACAATCGTTTTCACGTTGAATTAAGTTGCAGATAAATTGATCTTCACTGGGTTTCTTGCATTCATGCATTTGGCAGATGCTTTAATCCAAATGTGATTTGCATTGCATTCATGTTTGATCACTTCATGTATTCACTGGGAATCGAACCCATGACCATTGCAAAAAAATTATTTTTGTCTTGTTTTCCACTAAAGATATCTAAACATCTTTAAATAAAGATAGATTCACTTGAGAAGCCAAATGACTTAATTAAGTCTTGTTTTCTGAAAAAAAAGCTTTAAAATTAAGTAAATTTAAGCATTAAACAAGAACAATTAATTTGCAGATAAACTGATCTTCACTGGCTTTGTTGCATTCATGCATTTGGCAGATGCTGTAATCCAAAGCAATTTCCATTGCACTCACATTTGATCACTTTATGCATTTAATGGGAATCGAACATATGACCTTGGTGTTGCAAGCACAACTGCAAATTGAACCCAAGACCACTGCAAAAAATTATTTTTGTGTTGTTTCCCAGTACAAATATCTAAACATCTTTAAATCAAGATACATACTTGAGAAGCAATTTGACTTTAAGTATTAAGTATTGTTTTCTGAAAAATGCATCCAAATTTAAGTGTGTTTTGTTTAAAACATGAACAAATGGGGTAAGAAATATCATCTTATTTTCACTTTGAATTAAGTTGCAGGTAAATTGATCTTCACTGGCTTTGTTGCTTTATTGCATTTGGCAGTTGCTTTAATCCAAATGTGATTTTCATTGCATTCACATTTGATCAGTTCATGCATTCACTGGGAATCGAACCCATGACCACTGCAAAAATGATTTTTGTTTTGTTTTCCAGTACAGATATCTAAACATCTTTAAATCAAATCCAAACATCTTTAAATCCAAAGGAATTTGCATTGCATTTACATTTGATCGCTTCATGCATTTCATGGGAGTCAAACCCATGACCTTTGCATTGCAAGCGCACCTGCAAATCGAATCCATGGCCACTGCAAAAAATAATTTTTGTTTTGTTTTCCACTACAGATATGTAAACATATTTAAATCAAGATACATACTTGAGAAGCAAAATGTCTTGTTTTCTAAAAAAAGCTTTAAAATTAAGCAAGTTTGAGCATTAAACAAGAACACATCGGTAATGAATACAATCGTTTTCACGTTGAATTAAGTTGCAGATAAATTGATCTTCACTGGGTTTGTTGCATTCATGCATTTGGCAGATGCTTTAATCCAAATGTGATTTGCATTGCATTCATGTTTGATCACTTCATGTATTCACTGGGAATCGAACCCATGTCCATTGCAAAAAAATGATTTTTGTCTTGTTTTCCACTAAAGATATCTAAACATCTTTAAATAAAGATAGATTCACTTGAGAAGCCAAATGACTTAATTAAGTCTTGTTTTCTGAAAAAAAGCTTTAAAATTAAGTAAATTTAAGCATTAAACAAGAACAATTAAGTTGCAGATAGACTGATCTTCACTGGCTTTGTTGCATTCATGCATTTGGCAGATGCTGTAATCCAAATGTGATTTCCATTGCACTCACATTTGATCACTTTATGCATTTAATGGGAATCGAACATATGACCTTGGTGTTGCAAGCACAACTGCAAATTGAACCCAAGACCACTGCAAAAAATTATTTTTGTTTTGTTTCACAGTACAAATATCTAAACATCTTTAAATCAAGATACATACTGAGAAGCAATTTGACTTTAAGTATTAAGTATTGTTTTCTGAAAAATGCATCTAAATTTTTTTGTTTAAAACATGAACAAATGGGGTAAGAAATATCATCTTATTTTCACTTTGAATTAAGTTGCAGCTAAATTGATCTTCACTGGCTTTGTTGCTTTGTTGCATTTGGCAGTTGCTTTAATCCAAATGTGATTTTCATTGCATTCACATTTGATCAGTTCATGCATTCACTGGGTATCGAAACCATGACCACTGCAAAAATGATTTATGTTTTGTTTTCCAGTGCAGATATCATACATACATTCACTTGAGAAGCAAAATGACTTAATTAAGTATTGTTTTCTAATAAAAAGCTTTAAAATTAAGCGAGTTTAAGCATTAAATAAGAACAAATCAGTAATACAATCGTTTTCACGTTGAATTAAGTTGCAGATAGGTTTGTTGCATTCATGCATTTGGCAGATGCTTTAATCCAAATGTGATTTGCATTGCATTCATGTTTGATCACTTCATGCTTTCACTGGGAATCGAACCCATGACCTTGGCATTGCAAGCGCAACTGCAAAACATTTTATTTATTTATTTTTTCCACTACAGATATCTAAACATCTTTAAATCGAGATACATTCACTTGACAAAATGACTTAATTAAGTCTTGTTTTCTGAAAAAATCTTTAAAATTAAGCGAGTTTAAGCATTAAACAAGAACAAAACAGTAATGAATACAATCGTTGAATTAAGTTGCAGATAAACTGATCTTCAATGGCTTTGTTTTATTCATGCATTTGGCAGATGCTTTAATCCAAAGCAATTTGCATTGCATTTACATTTCATCACTTAATGCATTTCATGGGAGTCGAACCCATGACCTTGGCACTGCAAGCGCAACTGAAAATTGAACCCATGACCACTGCAATAACTATTTTTGTTTTGTTTTCCAGTACAGATATCTAAACATTTTTAAATCAAAACACATTCACTTGTCTTGTTTTCTGAAAAAAAGCTTTAAAATTAAGCAAGTTTAAGCATTAAACAAGAACAAATCAGTAACGAATGCCATCATTTCACATTGAATTAAGTTGCAGATAAACTGATCTTCATTGGCTTTGTTGCATTCACGCATTTGGCAGAGGCCTTTATCCAAAGCAATTTGCATTGCATTCAAATTTGATCTCTTCATGCATTTCATGGTAGTCGAACCCATGACCGTGGTGTTGCAAGCACAACTGCAAATCGAACCCATGACCACTGCAAAAAAAATTTTGTTTTGTTTCCCAGTACAGATATCTAAACATCTTTAAATCAAGATGCATACTTGAGAAGCAAAGTGACTAAGTATTAAGTATTGTGAACAATACATCCAAATTTAATTGAGTTTATGCTTAAAACATGAACAAATGGGGTAATATCATCTTGTTTTCTTTTGAATTAAGGCGATTTTTCTGATTCTCATTGGCAGATAATATCCCTTTTTAAGCATAAACTCCCTTTTTTGTTAGATTTTTCAGTCATTTTGCTTCTCAAGTAAATGTATCGTGGTTTAATAATGCTTTTGTATCGGAAAGCACTAAGATTATCATTTTTGCAGATACATGAAGGCATTTCTAATAAATTGATCTGCACTGGCTTTGTTGCATTCATGCATTTGGCAGATGCTTTCATCCAATGCAATTTGCATTGCATTCACATTCGATAACTTTATGCATTTAATGGGAATCAAACACATGACCTTGGCGCTGCAAGCGCAACTGCCAAAAAAATAATAAAATTTTTTTTGTTTTCCACTACAGATCTAAACATCTTTAAATCAAGATACATACTTGAGAAGCAAAGTAACTTAATTAAGTATTGTTTCCTGAAAAATGCATCAAAATTAAGTGTTTATGCTTAAAAGAAGAGAAAATGTGGTAATAAATATAATCTTGTTTTCACTTTAAAATAATTTCAGATGAATTGATCTGCACTGGCTTTGTTGCGTTCATGCATTTGGCAGATGCTTTCATCCAAAGCAATTTTGCATTGCATTCACATTCAAAAACTTTATGCATTTAATGGGAATCAAACACATGGCCTTGGCGTTGCAAGCGCAACTGCAAAACATTTTTTTGTTTTGTTTTCCACTACAGATATCTAAACATTTTTAAATCAAGATACACACTTTAGAAGCAAAATGACTAAAGTCTTGTTCCATGGGAGTCGAACCCATGACCTTAGCGTTGCAAGCACCCCTTGCTCTTCCTCAGTATTTTTGTCTTGTTTTTAGTGTAATAATTAAACCATTCTTAGATCAAGATATATTTAATGACTGTAGATATTCAGTCTTAATTAGTTTTTAAAATGAAGTGAGTTTATGCTTGAAACAAGAAAATAAAAATAGAAAGCATGAACGCATTTTGATGCATTTTCAGATTTTACAATCTCATTTTGCTTTACAAGTAAATGCATCTTGATTTAAGAAAGTTTTTGCACTGAAAAACACTAAGATAATTGATTTTCAGCCACATGAAAACTTCTTGTAAACTAGAACTAGAAATCCAGCAGTGTTCCTATCATAAAGACTGATTCAGATTCAGGTTTTGTCGGATCTGTCAGTGTTCGTTGGAATAGCGTGAAGTGGATCCGTCTCACAGACGCAGCGCTCTCTTCCTCTCTGCTGTTCCTCTGTGTTTCATTTTCACTGCTTTATGACTGCCACTTCTCTTTTTCATTACAAGCCATTAGCCGGTGCTATCACTCGAGTAGAATACAGTCAAACTATCACAGCAGGGAAATACAGTCCAGCTCAGAAAAAAAGGGGCCAACTAATGCAAACAACGCCAAATACTTCTGCTTTAAACAGATGAATGACATCCTAATGACACAAACACCAACAGCACACAGAAACTATACGTAAATGAAGAATTCACATGCTAAACTAAAAACGACATGAACACTGAACACACAAATCACTGTTTTATAGTCTGAAAGTTTTCCTTCTGGACAAAACATGATGATCTAATATGCATTTTGCACATTAGATCATATTTGCATTACTAAAGCATGCAGTTTAATGTAAAGCCAAAAGCTACGCTGCAAAAAAATGTTTTCTTACTTTGTATTTCCATTGTGATTTCCAGTGCAAAAACATTCTTAAATTAAGAGACATTTACTTAAGAAGCAAAATTAAGCAAAAAAGTAGCAAAATTAAGTGAGATTATGCTTATAATAAGAGCAAATATCAATGGACTTGACTGAAGTTTATTTTTCTGAGCACACTGGCAGATATTTGTTTTTAGTGCAATTCAACTTAATTTTGCTAACATAAAAACATGTAAAATTAAATAAGACTTGTTATCATGTGCGTTTTTTTAAGAATCTTCAGATATTTGGAAAACAAGACAAAAATACAGAAGAAAGAAATCTTTTTTGCAGTTTGTAGTGCATATACATTTAGAATGGAGGTAATTCATGAAATATAAAATATTAGTATATTTTATGCATGTATATTAATAACTATATCATCTGAAAAATAGATATGTTTAAATTTTTATGGAGTTAATAGGTACATTTTTTGAATGCATGCATATTTTAAAGTCTTTTTCAGCACGTGAGCATGCAGATCATACAAACATTTGATCATTCAGCATCCATATTGATCTATGAGTGATCGCCTGCACCTGTAAAGCGCATCGGTGAGCCATATGTGTGTGTGTCTCTTACCTGTCTCCTGCTCGTCTCTCCTCACAATGAGCTCCAGCCACACAAACAGCATTTGAAGTGACTTAAGAAAGAGAACAGGAACAATCACTTTGTTCTCATTTTTCAGATGAGTACCTTCGCAGAGAAGGAAGGAAGGGAGGGAGAGGAAGTCAACAAGCCTGTGCTTTCCTGCTCAAAAATAAGGAAACACTAGATACACATCTCCATTCCTCTTCGAAGCGCTGCGGAGGATTGAAGCGACCGCATTTACGCTGGAGATCAGACCAAACGGAGGAGCAGCCTCTGATTTCTCCATCGCTGCACTGATTTCATGTGATGGTACATGCAAAACACCCTGACTGATGACCTTTGACCCCTACCCATTATTCTAGTGCACTATACTGTTTAAAAATCAGTGTAATCTCTACACAAATCAAACATCCGAAGAGTGCAAACAACTCATATTTTTTGTGGCCAAAGTATACTTCAAGTGGCTTGTTTAAAGCTTCAAAGTCAAAAACAAACAAACAAACAAACAAAAGTATGTATTTCAAGAGGCATGAAAGTACATTTACAATTTTATTAGACATTTTTTATAATAAAAATGTGCAAAAAATAAATATAAATAATCCAAACATATATGAGGAAATATAAGTAACTAAAACTTATATTTAAAAAGTGATATTTTTGCCTATATAAAAATATTTAGACTGATGAAAGGTATGCAACATTTATTGAGGATTGAGTTAATAAAATGCAAACTCAGATGCAGAATCATCAATGAACTGAGTAGATTGTGACTAAATAAATCAGTCAATTTATAATAAAAAAAATAGTAGTTATATAATTATTATAATTATTATTATTATTATTATTATTATTATTATTATATTAGGAAATATAAATAGCTAAAACTTATAGAAAACAGTTATATTTATGTAAATAAACATTTAAAAAGATATTTTAGGCCAATATAAATATATTTAGACTAGACTTTATTAGACATTTTACTAGACAAAACACACACAATTCTCAGCAAAATGTTTCAAACATTTATATCTCAACTAAAATAAATTCTAAATTATATATGCTGAGGATTGAGTAAATAAAATGCAAACTGAGATGCAGAATCAGTAAAGAATTGAGAAGACTGTAACTATTTTTTATTTTTTTTTTTTTTTAATAAATGGCCCCCAAAAAATTATTAGGAAATATAAATAAGTAAAACTTATATAAAACAGTTATATTTATAGAAATAAAATTTTTTACAATATATTTTAGTCCAGTATAAATATATTTAGACTGAATATATTAGCTGAGATATGAGTAAATAAAATGCAAACTCAGATGCAGAATCAGCAATAGATTGAGAAGATCACAGTAACTATATAAACCAGTAATTAAAAAAAAATAATAATAAAAAATGGCCCCAAAAATATATTAGGAAATATAAATAAATAAAACTTAGATCAAACAGTTATATTTATGTAAATAAATGTTGCACTAGTAATATTTATTTATTTAATTTTGGGTACATTTTTTTTTTTTTACAATATATTTAAAAAAAAAAAAAAATAAATAAATAAATATATATATATATATATATATATATATATATATATTACAATATATTTATTTAATTTAGACTAAATTTACTAGACATTTTACTAGACAAAATATTTTATTTACACAATCCACAGCTAAATGTTTCATACATTTATATATTCTAAATTATACAATATAATTTTTATTTTAGGCCAATATAAATGTATTTAGACTGAATATATATATATATATATATATATATATAGCTGAAATATAAATGTATGAAACATTTTGCTGAGGACTGAGAAAATAAAATGCAAACTCAGATGCAGAATCAGAAATTAATTGAGAAGATCATAACTAAATAAACCAGTTTTATTATTTATATATATATATATATATATATATAAATGGCCCAAAAATGTTTTATTAGGAAATATCAATATATAAAATGTAAATGAATGTAAATAAATGTGTCACTAGTAATAGGGTTTTTTTTTTTACAATATATTTATATATAAATAAATATATTTATACCAATATATTATATATATATATATATATATATATAATCTTAGCTGAGATATAAATGTATTATAAATTGTAACTAAATAAACCAGTTAATTTTGACACAGATGTGATGCAACTTCAGCTGACAGAAGCGTACAGCAGTGAACTGAGTTTAGCTCATCTAATGTGGAGATGCATGAATATAATCATCATTAATAAAGGTGTAAAAAACTAGTTTCCCTTTAGTTTCTCTGGTCAGCCGGTGTGTGATGTGTGTGGTTCTAATGAGAGAAGAAGAGCAGCTTTAGCCTCCAGTGACCTTCAGTGTTCCTCTTTCACAACATGACCCCAGTTCATCTGTGCAATGTGTCCGATCATTAGATATATATGTGACCAAATCAGACCACACTGATTAGTGTTACGCAGTGCAGATGTCAGTTGAGCATTTGAAGTCACAGATCTGGAGATACTGAAACATCTCTCACTGGGAATGTCTTTATGAACTCTTCAGTGTCTCCAGTATCTTCGGTTCCTGCTACATCTCCTTCTGTCCTGTAGGGGGCAAACAAGCCCTCAGTGATGCTCTGAATGAAGATCCAGACTTGAGTCATTTATTTGCATTTACATTTAGTCATTTTGCAGAGGCTTTTATTTAAAGCAACTTACAAATGAGGACAATGGAAGCAATCAAAATCAACAAAAGAGCAATATGCAAGTGCTATGACAAGCTTAATGCAGTATATGAAAGTTTATTCAAATTATATAAATAAAATATAATTTTATTTATGCTTTTTGTTAATAGTACAATAAATAAGACAGCAGAATATAGAATGTATAAAAAATAGAGAAGCTATTTTTTATTTCTATTAAGAATAGAAATATAATAGTTTGAGGGTCAAATAAAGATATTTATAAGATGCATTCATTATTAAAGAACTAAAGAATAAAGGCATTTAATTAAGAACGTAACTATTTCCAGCAGGATTAAAAAGTAAATTCATTAAAAACATTTTTGTTGCATTTCATTTCTATTTGCCAAGGCAAATTTTCACATTTTTAATAAATCAAGGACATCATTTTAGTAAATAAATAATATTGACACTGCAAAAAAATGCTTTTCTTACTTAGATTTTTTGTCTTGTTTCCAGCCAAAATATCTAAATAATCTTAAATCAAGAAGGATTTCTAGACAAGCAAAAGTTAGTGTTGTTTTCAGAAAAAGTAAGTTAAAATTAAGAGAGTTTTTGCTTGAAACAAGCTAAATAATCTGCCAATGGTACCTCTTCTTCTCTTTTTTCTCTCTGACTCTTTGTGTTGTTCTGCACCCACAAAATCAGTTCAAAGAGGTCTTTTTTACTCTATATGTTGATGTAATGGAAATAGCTTCAACATCTGACTATTCCTCCAACTGAGACTGGAATCAGCTATTTCTAAATATTTCATTGATCTGTTACTTAAATATGCTTATCAGTTGTTACAATATTTTATATAGAGAAATTTTCAATCATTTTGAGCTGCTGTTGCAGAAATAGAGGCTTTATACTGCATTTAAGGTTCAGAACATTAGGTCTTCAATTCTGACATGCTGTGTTTAAGCATTTGCAAGGATTTTTAAGACTAAAAAGACCTATGATTTTGGTTTTGGGTAAGCTTGTACGAAAAGAAGATGTTTGCATTTTAGAAACATGGCAATTGACTGCATATTAACACAAATTGTGTTAATGGTATGGTCACAACAGACAGATGTTGTGCTAATTGTGTTTAGAGTTTTGAACATGTAACTACAGATTGGACAAAAGTATGTTAGCAGCTGAAAAAAACTGTAATAACACTAAAACTGCAAATCTGTTCACAACACTCATGGATGTTCAGTATATTTTTTATAATGTCACAAGGTAGAATTATAGGTCAAAGGTCATCAAAGATTGTGTCCTAAGCTGGGCTATTAATCTTAAAACCATTACAACAGCTTCAGTGCTTGTTAAAGGTTAACTGAAAAATGCTAAGGCAACATTTCTCATATTTGTACTAAAGTAAATAGGGTCAAAGGTCATCAAGGCAGTTTTGGTGACACAAGCAGGGTTAATATTGCTAAAGGATTAGTTTACTTTCAGAACAAAAATTTACAGATAATTTACTCACCCTCTTGTCATCCAAGATATTCATGTCTTTCTTTCTTTAGTCGTAAAGAAATTATGTTTTTTTTGAGGAAAACATTTCAGGATTTTTTTTTTTTTTTCCAGGAGTTTGAACTTCCAAAATGCAGTTTAAATGCAGCTTCAAAGGGCTCTAAACGATCCCAGCCGAGGAATAAGGGTCTTATCTAACAAAACGATCGGCCATTTTATTAAATAAATTAATATTTATACACTTTTTAACCTCAAATGCTCGTTAGGGTTAGGGTTAGGGTTTAGGTTAGGTTAGGCAACATTTCTCATATTTGGCAACATTTCTCATATTTGGCAACATTTCTCATATTTGTACTAAAGTAAATAGGGTCAAAGGTCATCAAGGCAGTTTTGGTGACACAAGCAGGGTTAATATTGTTAAAGGATTAGTTTACTTTCAGAACAAAAATGTACAGATAATTTACTCACCCTCTTGTCATCCAAGATGTTCATGTCTTTCTTTCTTTAGTCGTAAAGAAATTATGTTTTGTTTTTTTGTTTTTTTGAGGGAAACATTTCAGGATTTTTATTATTATTATTGTTTTTTTTTTTCAGGAGTTTGAACTTCCTAAATGCAGTTTAAATGCAGCTTCAAAGGGCTCTAAACAATCCCAGCCGAGGAATAAGGGTCTTATCTAACAAAACGATCGGCCATTTTGTTAGATAAATTAATATTTATACACTTTTTAACCTCAAATGCTCGTCTTGTCTAGTTCTGCGATGTGCAGTTTTGGTTAAACTAATCCTTTAACTAAAACCATTTACAACAATTATGTTACTTTTTGAAATATTTTCAAAAATATTTCACTATGGCAACATTTCTCATATTTGTTCTAAAGTAACTGTAAACGTAAGGGTCAAAGGTCATCAAGGTGGTTTGGATGACACATTGTATCCTAAGCAGGGCTAATATCATTAACTAAAACAATTTTGTTACATTATACAATTTGTAAATAAAAATTATCTGAAGTATTAAATAACTAAAAGTAGAAAAAAAATAATAATTAAAAAGGTTACAAAAAAACTAAAAGTAAAACAAAATATAAAAATAAAAACTAACCTGAAATAATAATAAAACATTAATGATACTAAAATGAGTATCTTTAATAGATCACTTTACTGGACGTCTGGCATCAGAGGGTTATAATGGAGGTTATTATGGATGTTGGCATGATAAGAGTTCAATAAAGAGCTGATGTTTTGCTGGCTCAGTGTGAAGTGTGTTTGTGTAACAAGATAAATGGATAAATACAAATATACTGATAAAACAAAATGTTAACCACAAATTATCCATGTTTTTTCTTACACTAACCACAGTTTATTCATGGTATTTGTGGTAAAACTGTGCTTATACAAGAAAAAAAAAACATAGTTACTACACTTTTACTACAGTTAAACTGCAGTTAATTTTCTTAAAAGATTTGTGTACACTTTCATTCCTTTTTCTTCACTCTGCCTTAATGATTTGATGTTTTTTGATGTTTGTATTTACTACATTATGAGGACATAATGTCCTCAGAAGTATAGTAATTTTTTTTGTACATTTTTTGATGAAATCAGACAGAATGACATGTTTTGAGAATCAAAAAATGGTTGTAGTTTTGTGTGAGAGGTAGGTGAGGGTTAGGGTACGGAGATAGAAAATATGGTTTTCAACTGTATTTCACCACAGTTTCTCAATGCAAGCGGTTTATAGCATCTCTGATACTGCAGCTCATAATCTGATGAGACTTTCACTCATCATGCTGTAATGTGATTGTGATGATAATGAACAGAGAGCGGCATCTGACTCATTGATCACTTCTGTTTGGCTGAAGAACAGAACAGTGACGGAAACGTCCAGATAAAGCTCCTGCATCTCAGCGCCGACAGCAAAATCCACCAATGAGACGAGCAGGACAGACGAAGCTCCGCCTCTATGCAAATCATCTGCTGTTTTATGTATCGACAGTGTCTGAGTTCATCAATACTCAATAAATCTAGTCAATGAACCAATCTGACTTGCATTTATATATATACAGTTGAAGACAAAATTATTAGCCCCTTATAAAATATTTCATTTTTTTTCAAGTAACTCCCAAGTGTTGTTTAACAGAAAGACGATTTTATCAACACAGCATTTTTAAACATAATACTTTATTCAGGAAGCTTTTAGGGTTTGTAATACAAATAGAAATAAATGTATAACAAATGTCTACTGGTCAAAATGATTAGCCCTCTGATGTTAATAGTCAATAGTGTATCCCTTTTGCTTGATAACAGCCTTTAGTCGTTTGCTGTAGTTCTCAACAAGTTTCAAGCATGTCTCCTGAGGAATGACAGCCCATTCTTCCTTAGCAAATCTCTCAAGCTCCTCCAGATTTGTTGGTCTTCTGGTGCAAACTCTGGACTTTAGTGTGCCCCACAGATTTTCTATTGGATTCAAGTCTGGGCTTTGTGCAGGCCAGTCAAGGACACTCACTTTGCTCATTTGGAGGTATTTCTTCACCAGAAGTGAGGTGTGCTTTGGGTCGTTATCATGCTGGAAGAAAAAATGTCGACCCAAACCAAGTTTTATTGCAGACTGTCTGAGGTTGTCTTTCAAAATCTTCTTATAGTCTTCCTTTTTCATGTTTCCTTCAACCCTGATGAGATTCCCAGTTCCAAACGCACTGAAACATTGCCACAGCATTATACTCCCACCACCATGTTTCACTGTGGGAACGCTGTTCTTGGGGTTGAATGCCTCTCCCTTCTTTCTCCAAACATCTCTATGGCCAAAAAGCTCTAGTTTTGTCTCATCTGACCAAAGGACACGTTTCCAGTATGCATCACATTCCCCCAGGTTGTCCTTAGTAAACTTCATTCTAGCTTGGAGGTGTCTCTTCTTCAGAAGTGGAGTCTTTCTTGGTCTACAACCTCGCAGTTCATGCAGGGCTCTAGTGACTGTCTTCGTTGAGACACCAATTCCAGTCTTGTCTAGGTCATTCACTAGTGTCTTGGCAGTTGTTCTTGGATCTTTAGAAACCTCTCTCACTAGTTTTCTTTCCAAAGTTTTTGAAATCTTTGGCTTCCTGCCTCTGCCCGTCTTGTTCTCCACTGTGTTGGTCTCTTTAAACTTCTTGATAATGCATCTCACTGCAGTTCTTGACACTTGAAAACACTTTGATAAACATGCGTATCCTTCTCCATCTTTATGAGCATTAACAATTCTTTCTCTCAAGTCCAAACTAATTTCTTTTGTCTTTGCCATGATGACAGTGCATATTATTTTACTAGTTGTTTCGCAAGATACTAATCCTCAGCTTAAAGAGCAATTTAAAGGCTTAACTAGGTTAATTAGGTTAATCAGGCAAATTAGGTTAATTCGGCAAGTCATTGGACAACAGTGGTTTGTTCTATAGCTAATCAAACTAATAATTTCTTAAGGGGGGTAATAATATTGACCTTAGCAGTCTTTTATTTGTTTCTTTTTTAATTCTTTTATTCAAGCAACTATAAGAAATCAGACTTTCTCTGGAAGAAAAAAATAATAGGAAATAATGTGAAAACATTATCTTGCTCTGTTAAACATCACTTGGGAAATATTCTAAAAAAAAAAAGTAAAATCCAGACTTCAGTGTCACATGATCCTTTAGAAATCATTCTAATATACTGATTTATTATCAGTGTTGAAAACAGTTGTGCTTCTCAGTATGTTTTTCTTTTTTTTTTTTTTTGGAACCTGGGTTACTTTTTTCAGGATTTTTTGATGAATAACAAGTTACAAAGAACAGCATTTATTCAAAATGTAAATATATGCTAACACTTCTTATTAATTTAACACATTCTTGGTAAATAAAAGTATTAATTTCTTTCAAAAAAAAAAAAGATTTGCTGACCCCACAATTTTGAACAGTAGTGTATATTGTTAGAAAACCTTTCTATTTTAAATAAATACTGTTCTTTCTAAACTTTTATTGATCGAAGAATCCTGAAAAAAGTATCACAGGTTCCAAAAAATATTAAGCAGCACAACTGTTTCCAACATTGATAATAAAAGTAATAATTCAGCATATTAGAATGATTTCTGGAGGATCATGTGACACTGAAGACTAGTGATTATGAAAATGCAACTTTAATTACAGATATAAATAAAAAACGTTAATGTATATTAATATAGAAAAACATTGTTTTACATCATAATAATATTTCATTTTTTTCTGTATTTTTGATCAAATTTATTGCACATCTGACTACCACAGGGAATATTCCTTATGTCAGCATTCAAATATTTTTTTAATTAAATTAAATTAAAAAAAAAAAATAACTTCAGCTAGTTAACAAATACAAATTATATATTTAAAAAATAAACTTAAATAAAAATGAAAAATATGAAAATAAAAATAATTTTAAAATACTAATAAAAGCAATCATATCAGTCAATCAATCAGTATATTAATGATACTAAAATAACCAAGAGGTTTTTAGTATTATTATTATTCTTTTTTTTTATTATTATTTATTTTTTTTAATAATCATCCATTCACAGCACTAGCAGTAAATAAAGTATGTCACTATTTATAATTATCTGTGAGGGTCAAGGGTCAAAGGCCAACAAGGTGACGTGGATGCCACATCACATCCTAAGGAAGGTTATCATCATTAACTAAAACCAATAAAAACTTTCATTACTTAAAATAAAATACACATTCACTGAAAAAAAAAAAAATGTAAGAACTATATTTCAAATATGACATCATAGTGGTTTCTAAAGATAAGCTGTGCAAAACGCAATCTGTGAAAGGTGGTTTATGGTTTTATTGTGAGCGTGCCGTTATCTGCATCTGTGTTTGAAGAAACTGGAAAGAGTCAGAGCGTCCTGATAAAACACTGATATTCAATCAGCTCTGAAAGATGCAGTCCAGAGTACAAATCAACTCATGCTGAGCTTTCACTAGTGTTCGAATAGTGTCAAGCTCTTGGGGGGTCTACCTAACCAGCCTAAAACACTGATAATCAATTAGAAACACAAACGCTGCTGATTTATTATCAACGTTGAAAACAATTGTGCTGCTTAATATTTTTTTGGGACCTGTAATACTTTTTTCAGGATTCTTCAATCAATAAAAGGTTAAAAAAGAACAGCATTCATTTAAAATAGAAAGGTTTTCTAACAATATACAGTACTGTTCAAAAGTGTGGGGTCAGTAAATCTTTTTTTTTAAAGAAATTAATACTTTTATTCACCAACAGTGTGTTAAATTAATGTGTTAAAAAAGTGATAGCATAGAATTACATTCTGAATAAATGCTGTTTTTAACTTGTTATTCATCAAAGAATCATGAGAAAAGTATCACAGTATCACAAAACATATTAAGCAGCACAACTCTTTCCAACACTGATAATAAATCAGTATATTAGAATGATTTCTGAAGGATCAAAAACAGAAACGCGTTGCAAATAGTTGCAGCACAACCAAACACAGAAACAAATGAACACCCGTCAACATCTCTAGGTTACGAATGTAACCATGGCTCCCTGAACAAGACACTGCGTAATACATACAAAAACTACAACAGTACTGGCCGGCAACAACTTATGGCGTCATTGCCGGCCCGACTCGATGCCGCCGGCGTGTCATTGCGGGTGTGACCGCATAGTATAAACACGCACCAGTCAAACACATCATCTGCTTCTTCATCTAAAGCTAATGACAAAGCATGGTGTCAAGTCCTAGAGGACGCAGTGTTTCGTTCCCTTCTCAGGGAACCATGGTTACATTCGTAACTTAGAGACGTTCCCTTTCGAGGGAACACCGAACTGCGTCCTCTAGGGCAGCGGTTCTCAATCCTGGTCCTGGGGGACCCCTGCTCTGCACATTTTGCATGTCTCCCTTATTTAACACACCTGATTGAGATTATCAACGAATTAGGAACGAGATCCATGAATTGAACTAACGAGCTGATGATCTCAATCAGACGTATTAAATAAGGGAGACATGCAAAATGTGCAGAGCAGGGGTCCTCCAGGACCAGGATTGAGAACCACTGCTCTAGGGGTCTGTTACATCCATAAATATCCTTGTTAGGAGTGCTTGCTTTTTTTCTGTCTCTCCTGTTCGTTCTCTCTTTCACTGTCGATCTTTTCTGGCGACCTCCCCCATCCGCTGCCAACGAAGATTCTATCGGCAGAGTTAAAAGGACGCTGGAAGTGATGAATGAAGACCGCTTTTGCTCCCTGCTTTTTTTTGCTGTCACTTTACTCGTTTAGATTTTCTTTATTATTGATTTATGCTGTTAGCCTTTGTGTTTTGTTTGACATTTGTTAAAACTTACCACCTTTTTGATTTTGACTTTTGTTGTTACTTTATTTTGTATGGCGTCACTCTCTGTGCTTTGAGCTCATGCTCTATGACGATTACTCTTTACTCAAGGGAAAGGTGGATAGGGAAGATGTCGTACGACTTCCATTGTGCAACACTTAGGTAACACTGTGTATAGAAACCCAAGGTAAAAGGTGAACACCACCCCCTGTATGTTTTGTTTTATTAGTCAAGAATAGGGAAGTATACGGCGCTCGGCACTGAAGATTTGTTTTGTTTTCTTTTCTCCATTTAGTTAGGTTAGAGGTTTAAATGAGAAAGCTTTGTTTTCGTATGTTTCTTTCTTTCTTTTGGCATCACTAACGTCCCCTTTCTCTTGGGTTTATTTGCTGAGGTTATTTTTGGTTGTTTTCTTTTTTCCCTGAATTGTAAATTTGTACATATTGGTTGATTCTTTATTGATTCATATTTTTGTAAACATATTTTGTAATTATTATGGATTCTTTTTCACATTTTATATTAAATCACCTTCGATTGCAGTTTGTTATCCTTGCATTTTTCTGTTGCCTCCATCATCACTTTACAATTTACCACAGTCTCAGTGTTACTCCTTTTACCCCCTAGACCATCTTAAAAAGGGTTGTAACAGGGTCGCTTTGAGGAACGGGATACCCACGCTGCCATGCTGAAGGGAGTGCAGGCTAAATATTAGGGTGAGCACTAAGCTCCATTCAAGGTGAGGGAGATGCCCTAATGATGCTGTCAGTGACTTAGTCCCTTCGGCCAAAGGCCTGAGTCGCATACCTAGACCTCCTAGACCTGCAAGGACAAGGCTATTTGAAGCCTGACCTAGAGGCAGAGCTCAGGCTTAAAATCAGATTCCTTTAAGGGATGTAGACAGACCATAGCTTGTAGCTAGGGGTTGCCTAGAGACCTGCGTGACCTCAGTCAGCAGTGGGTCAAGTAGGCTATCGATAGAAGTAAGAGAGTGGCCCAAGGATCAGGGGCCTAACATCTCAATAAAGGGTATGAAGCTGAACGCTTGATCCCCACCATAGAGGATTTAAAAAAAGAACACAGGAAGCTAGTGTGCATTCTTACCACAATGTGGATTTATAGGATGTGCCCACATTAGTAGTGTGGACACTCAGCCGTGCAAGAAGGAGGCTCTGAGAGCAAAGAACAAATCCCTCTTTTGTAAGGGAGGTTCTAAGTTTTCAGGGAGCAGGCCCATGCTCAAAGTGACCCTCCGGAGAGGGGAGCACTACAATGCTCTGGTATTTGCTGGTGGAATTCCTCAGAAAGAATGCTCGACAGGGGACAGCATGCTCACTGGAGACCCTCAATCTAGAGGGGAGCAAGGTAGGCTGATGATAGCATTCCACCAAAGGCTACAACCTGGTAAACGTCAGAGCCATAGACCACAAAGAACCTTCACTAATGCTAGAGAGGTATCGTGCGATCCTTCTAGGAGTGGCATGTTCTCAAAGACCCCCGGTAGAGGGGACTTTGCCATGCATATGCAATGTCAGAGAGACATCACAGGGGCAGAAAGAGGCCTGATGGCCTAGGCTGCTTGTCATATGGAGCTTCAGAAGACCAAGAGGTCTGTGCAACTTCCGCAGGTGGCAGCAAGCAGCCAACTAATCCGATGAGGCAGGAAGCTCAGACAAATGTTAGCAGCTGCAGGGTTTCCCCGCCTCGGCGAGGGTAGCACTATCAACGGGGCAAAGCGCTATCAAGCTCATCTGACGTGAGGAAACATGACCAGGGCTAAGGAGGGTCTTGCGACCTGGGCTGCTGATACAAGGAGCTCCCGAGGCTAAGCTTTAGGCACCCAAGAAAGGTAATGGGAACCTCTGTACATGCCAATGTAAAGGCAGGAAGCCCAAATTCAATGGGGTCCTGAAGGAGCAATCAGCAGCCATGGGGTAGGAGCCTAGCCCCGCGTAGAGGTAGGGGGGAACCTACCCAATTAGCCCTAGGATGGCGTGCTATGAGACCCTGCCTTGGCAAGGGGAGCACAGCCAGGTCCTGAGATGAGCGTCGAGAGTGATATCAGGATGAGATTTACCTTCGAGGGGGATTGAACGTTTTAGGAAAATGAGCTGACATAACTCACGAGAAGCGCGCCAGCACCTACAGTTTTGAAACTGAGGTGAGCCCCTGGTCAGCCCTCCGAGGGCGACAAGGGTGACCTGGGCTGCTGAAGCAAGAGCTCCCGAGGTTAGAGCCTTTGGTACCCATAAGGGTAAGGAGACCTCTGTTCATGCCAATGTGTGGCAGTAAGCCCATCGGGTGGCAGCAAGCGGCCAACAAATCCGCAGAAAGGAGGTTTAGGGGAGAGCCACTCTGTCCTTGAACGAGAGGGGGTCCCTACTCCGGTAGATGCATGAAGATCGATGGATAGCCAGAAGCAGGAAGCCCCTCAGGCGAGCACATGGTTGCAGTAATATAAAGGGTACCCAGCAAGCAGGGGAACTACCTAAGTAGTGCTCAGCGATTAGGTTGTAAAAACCTGGTGGCCAGATCCAGAGGAAAACGTCCAGCGGCCACCGGAGGGTCCCGTACCAGCAGGTAGGTTCTACCTGACTAAATGAAAAACACACAAACCCAACCCATATATACTGCAACACAAGCCGGGGTGGCTTATAAACAGATACCAGTTCTTTTCAATAAAGAAAGAAAGGATTGTACTCACCCACCATGGCTCCTTGCATGGAGATACCGCCACCGTACAGTAGAGATAAAGGCTCTGACTTAGTAGAGTGCATGATCAACTGAGCTTAGTGCAAGTGCCATAAAGTCCCTCAGGCAGAACATAGATGGCATGGAGAGCAATGTCAATAAATCTCTTACCTGTAAAACAGCATTTTTCCATCTTAAAAACATAGCGAAATTACAACCTATGCTCTCAAATTCAAATGCAGAAATGTTAATTCATGCATTCATGACCTCCAGGATAGATTATTGTAATGCTTTATTGGGTGGTTGTTCGGCACCCTTAATAAACAAAGTCCAGCTGGTCCAAAATGCAGCAGCTAGAGTTCTTACTAGGACCAAAAAGTATGGGCATATTAGCCCGCTTCTGTCAACACTGCACTGGCTCCCTATTAAACATCGTATTGGTTTTAAAATCTTGCTAATAACTTATAAAGCCTTCAATGGTTTAACTCCTCAGTACCTCAGGGAGCTCTTATCACATTATAGTCCCTCACGCCCGCTGCGTTCTCAAAACTCTGGCAATCTGATAATACCCAGAATATCAAAATCAACTGCGGGCGGCAGATTATTTTCTTACTTAGCACCGAAACTATGGAACAATCTACCTAATTCTGTTCGGGAGGCAGACACACTCAGTCAGTTTAAATCTAGACTAAAGACCCATCTCTTTAACCTGGCTTACTCTTAACACATTTAAATATTACTAATATTCAAATCCGTTAAAGGATTGTTAGGCTGCATTAATTAGGTCAACCGGAACCGGGAACACTTCCCATAACACCTGATGCACTTGTTGCATCATAAGAAGAATAGCATCTATGCTAATATTAGTCTGTCTCCTGTTTATTCCGAGGTCAGATCCAGTATGAATCCTGAACAGTTGGCCACTGCAGTTCCCTGATCCAGTTCGTATCCAGATGGTGGGTCAGTACATATAGACCACCTCTATAGGTCTGTATGGGATTATAAACTACTTGTTTATTGGTCAGAGGAGAACTGACCCCCTGACTGAGCCTGGTTTCTCCCAAGGTTTTTTTTTTCTCCATCAGTGTCACAGATGGAGTTTTGGTTCCTTGCCACTGTCGCCTATGGCTTGCTCAGCTGGGGACAACTAAATTGGGTGCAATTAATTTGGGACAATCAATTTATTAATTTGCAACTATTGATTAATTTCCTCAAACTAAAATGTTTACGGTTTCTTTTTGCATTATTAATGTATTACTTTCCTATTTGATACTGTAAAGTTGCTTTGACACAATTTGTACTGTAAAAAGTGCTATATAAATAAAGCTGACTTGACTTCACTTGATTGTACAGAAGGACCAACGGGTCCAGGGGTTGCAGTAATGTATCGACATACTGAAATACCATAGCTCAGGAAAGCCTCTCCTTGTCAGAATATCAGTCAGGACAAGCTGTTTTACCCTCACAAACTCAATCCCTTCCGTGCCTAGCAGCGGAGTTCATGAATCGTGGGCGTATCCTCAAAAGGACAGGCAGGCGAGAGCAAGCCACTTCATATTAGGATGCTCAGAATGCACACAACTGCCCCACAGGGATATCCCATGCATAATCTCAACCTGACGATATAGCGTCAAAAAGAGTGTGAGTTATCGTGTCTAATATAGAAGACACGGATCAAAAAACACTTCTATTAACGCTTTGCTGACATGAGATAAGAAGACAAAACTTACCAAAGATGCATGACTTTAAACAAAAACAATCGCTGAAGAAGAAGAAGAAGAAGAAGAGGATGATGTGTTTGAATGGTGCCCAAGGTCACGAAGGAGACGTTCCCCAATGCGACCCCTAGAGGACACAGTAAGATGTTCCCTCGAAAGGGAACCCGCCAAATGCGGGTAAAAATAAGCTGTGGCGAATGACGCTGTCAAATCACTAGCCAATTTGGCGGGGTACTTTTCGTAAGTTATGTTCATACATTAATTTCTTAGGGAAGTTCATGCAAGCCAAATCTGTGCAGGTTTAGCGCAAATACTTAACTAGTGAGACATCATTATATAATGGAATATATTGCAAAAACCAAACAAAACGCATTCGTGAATACGTAATGAAGTCTGGTTAGACTAACTTAGTGCACATACGCCTTTAGAGTGCAGAGGGAAGGAAATGTATATATCACTCGAAGAGTGACTTTTTTTTTCTTAAAAATCAGCAGCTTGACATAGATTTCATATAGCAGTTTAATAAACAATAAGTTCATATCAAGAAACGTACGTTTTTGACACCATATTAGCTTGTTTTTACTTTATTTCTGCAACAAAAATAATTCCAAACATAGTCACAGCATTGTTTTGCATCACTGGGCAACATATGAAGGTGTTTCGTTCCTGAATGAATCAACCGTTTAAATGATTCGGATCGATTGCAATGACTCACTTAATAGTGACTTGCTGCCACCTACTGGCGGTTTTAATTTCACATTTAAAGTGTCTTTTCATTTTGCAAATAATTTCAAATATCAGTATTCAATGTTTTATGTTTAAAATATCAAAACATTATGCATTTGTAACCGCATGTTAAAGCATTCCATGTCTCTCTAAGCTGCATTAACAAGTGGAAATACATCTAAATGCCACTTCAAATGCAACTTCTGCAAAGACGAATTTTGTTGATAGTGATTTCATTTGTTTAGTAACACCCTAAATGTATTATTATCATAACTGACTGATGAAATGTAAGAATTTGATTCAAAAGATGATGCACACTTTTAGAAAAAGTATATGGTAAAAATGCCCATAAAAGTTAAATCCATTTAAATTTATTGGGAAAACCCCTCAATTCGAACTTTTGGCTTTTACTCTTGGAGCGTCGTTCGTGATGCTCCTAATGAGACACACAGACAACCAGAAATCAGCTGCACTGCTTATAAATCAAGCTTACGATGCATTTGTTCTGCTCTATATTTTCTCTGATGTGGCATGAATGTTTTGTCCCGTGAAAAAATCCCGAAGGTCTGTTTTCTGATCTGTATCAAAGCCACTGAAAGACTTGTTTATGCTGCAGTTGTGAATCATTTGCATGATGTTTGACACGCTGGTTATTAGTCGATGCGGTCACAGAAATGCAGCTCTGTTTTTATTATGGCAGTGTGAAATATGCGCTATTTATATCAGACTCATGACTGATTCCTGACCTGATGAAAGAACAGAGCAGGACATTCATTTTAATCAGTGGTTCTCATATTATTGGATAAAATTTCCCCCTTTAAATTGATTTACACATGATTTTTTACATTTTATAGAGGCATCTTTTATGTCACATTCTTAACATTCTATTAAGTGTATTATTAATATGTGAAACTGGAGCACAAAACCAGTCTTAAAGGAACACTCCACTTTTTTTTGAAAATAGGCTCATTTTCCAACTCCCCTAGAATTAAACAGATGAGTTTTACCATTTTTGAATCCATTCAGCCGATCTCCGGGTCTGACGTTAGCACTTTTAGCATAGCTTAGCATAAATCACTGAATCTGATTAGACCATTAGCATCTCGTTCAAAAATGACCAAAGATTTTTGATATTTTTCCTATTTAAAACTTGACCCTTCTGTAGTTACATCATGTACAAAGACCGACAGAAAATGAAAAGTTGCGTTTTTCCAAGCTGATATGGATAGGAACTATACTCTCATTCCTGTTTAATAATCAAGAAACTTATGCAGATCAGTGCAGCAGGCGCAATGATATTACGCAGCACCTGAAAATAGTTTTAGTTTAAAACTAAAACCAAAATTTTTTTGTCAATAAATGTTAAACAAATAAAACAAATTATATAAAACAATGTAAAAATAAAACTGATTTTATTTCAGCTAGTTGCCAAACAAACATTCTTTGTTTTTTGTTAGTTTAACTTCAAGTACTAAAATAATTTAAACCAAACCTGAAATAAAAATGAATAAAACTAATAGACATTTAGAAAAAAATTAACTAAAACTAATAAAACTGGCAAAAACGCAACAAAAATTTAAATAAATGTTGACTGAAATCAAATAAATTATTTTATCTAGCTGCCAAGCCAAAATTTCTCATTTATGACTAGTTTAACTTCAAGTACTAAAATAATTAAAAACTAAAACTGAAACAGAAATGAATAAAACTATATGCATTAAAAAAAAAAAAAAAACTAAAACTAATAAAACTAGCAAAAATACAACAAAAAATAAATAAATGTTAACTGAAAAGAAAAAAAAAAATCATAAAAAGTAAACATTTTATTTCAGCTAGTTGCCAATAATAATAAAATAAAACTAATAAAACTGTTAAAAACACAACAAAAATTAAATAAATGTTAACTGAAATAAAATAAATAATAAAAAATAAACTTATTTTATTTCAGCTAGTTGTCAATAATAATAAAAAAAATAAAATAAAACTAATAAAACTCTTAAAAACACAGCAAAAATGAAATAAATGTTAACTGAAATAAAATATATATATTTTTTAAAAATTAAACATTTTATTTCAGCTAATTGCCAAGCTATTTTTTTTTCTTTACATATTTGTTTAGTTAAACTTCAAGTACTAAAATGATTAAAAACTAAAACTAAAATAAAAATGAATAAAACTATAAACATAAAAATAAAATAATTAAAATAAAATAAAGCTAAAATAAAATAAATTATTTAAAAAAATATAACCTATTGTCATGAACTGTGTCGTTGTGGCTCCCTCCCTTCACCATCAGAGGGAGCCTTCATTTCTCTATGGACTTTAACTCACTCCATTTTCACTACATTACCCATAATCCCCTCCTGTCACCTCTCACCCCTGTCGGCCATCTTGCTTTTCACTACATAAATAGCCCGGCCTGTTCCCTGTTCAGATTGCGAAGTTTTGCATAGTTTACTGTGTCAATTCCGAGCGTTATTTCCTGGTTGCCCTTTCGTTGCCGAGCTCCTCTGTTCCTGGTTCCCTGACTGTTCTCCGCCCGCCTATCGACCCCTCGCCTGTCCCTTGGATTATTCTGCTCGCTGCCGGCCCCAGACCTTCTCGCTCGGATACTGACGCTTCTTTGTTTTGTCCTACGTTGCCTATGTTTGTTCCTGCCTGACCCCTGCTTGTCGACCACGATTATTTCTACTAATAAAGCTTTGCATTTGGATCCATCCGTCTTCGTCATCGTTACAGAAAACTTCGCCAACCCCGGATCCAGCAGCTTTATTTCACCCACCAGCTCAACCATGGACCCCTTCGACCAACTGCTAACACTCAAACAAAATGGTATGCCCATTGAGGACTTTGTTTCACTTTTTTGCAACCAGATGTACCAACTCACATTCTATGATGAACAATATTTTATGGACATTTTCCGTTTGGCTCTTGATGAGCCTCTCAAATCGAGGCTGCGTTTTGAGTGCCCCCGCACTTGTTTCTCCGATTATGTGGACTTTGCATTGTGGTGCGGGGGTTCATCTTCTATTTCTGTGGCTGTTGAAGAGCGGAAACGCGACTACAAAGAGGAGGATTGTGATTACATCTTGCCACGCTCCTGTTTCACAGACACCTGGGATTATGCACTACAGTATGGGGACTTATTTGACACTGAGGATTTTGCGGGGGAGGACCGCGAACCCACAGTAATGGCGGCCGCGCCGTCGCGCGTTCACAAAATGGCAGCCGCGTCGTCGCGCGTTCACAAAATGGCGGCCGCGCCGGCGCGCGTTCACAAAATGGCGGCCGCGCCGGCGCGCGTTCACAAAATGGCGGCCGCGGCATGTTGCGATCACAAGATGGCGGACCTCCCAGCACACTTCCTCAACCAAACAAGCGATAATAGACTCATATCCTGTCTGGAAGATCCACCAATCCTCTCAGTCAAGTCAGTGCTCACCAAAATCCAGCCTGCTCAGTACCCCAAGTCAGTCAAGATGGCTGCCAAACCACAGCTTCCCCAAGTCAAGATGGCAGCCATTCCAGAGCCAAATCAAGAGTCAAGTCTACCCTCAACTGGCTATCCAGAGTCAAGTCCAGTACCAGCCGTTTCCCCACTGCCAAGTCAAGTCACAGTTCTCCCTCCAGAGCCAAGTAAAGTCACAGCAGTTCCCTCCAAGCCAAGTCAAGTCACCGCTGTTCTTCCAGAGTCAAGCCAAGTCGTTACAGTCGCTATTCCAGAGTCAACACCCGTCATGGCCGCCCATCTTGTATCAAGTCAAGTCACAGCCGTCCCTGAACCAAGCCATGTCACAGCGACACTCGACCAGCTGGAGGACATCCTCGCTTCACTCCGCAAGCTGCAAGCCGCAGCTGTTCCGTATCCCGTGTCAAGCATCGTCGCCGCAGCTGCTCCGCCTCCAGCGTCAAGCATCTTCGCAGCTGCTCCGCCTCCAGCGTCAAGCATCTTCGCAGCTGCTCAGCCTCCACAGTCGAGCCCTGTCTTCGCAGCTGCTCCGCCTCCACAGTCGAGCCCTGTTTTCGCAGCTGCTCCGCCTCCACAGTCGAGCACCGTCGTCGCAGCTGCTCCGCCTCCTGAGTCAAGCCCCGTCGCAGCTGCTCCGCCTCCTGAGTCAAGCCCCGTTGCAGCTGCTCCGCCTCCTGAGTCAAGCGTCTTCGCAGCTGCTCAGCCCCCGCAGTCAAGCGTCTTCGCAGCTGCTCAGCCCTCAGAGTCAAGTGTCGTCGTCGCAGCTGCTCAGCCTCCACAGCCAAGCATCTTCGCAGCTTCTCAGCCTCCACAGTCAAGCATCGACGCAGCTGCTCCGCCTCCAGAGTCAAGCGTCTTCGATGCAGCTGCTCCTCCCTCTGAGCCAAGTCATGTCGTCGCATCTGCTCCGCCTCCAGAGTCAAGCATCTTCGACGCAGCTGCTCCGCCTTC
The DNA here is from genome assembly GCA_033026305.1 of Cirrhinus molitorella. Classification (NCBI taxonomy): domain Eukaryota; kingdom Metazoa; phylum Chordata; class Actinopteri; order Cypriniformes; family Cyprinidae; genus Cirrhinus; species Cirrhinus molitorella. Next base: position 40,084,651 of record CM065125.1, on the reverse strand, counting down.
AGCGGCAAACAACGTCGTCGCAGCTGCTCCGCCTTCAGCGTCACACGTCACCGTCGCAGCTACTCCGCCTTCAGCGTCAAGCATTGTCGTCGCAGCTCCTCCTACTCCAGAGTCAAGCCAAGTCGTCTCAGCTGTTTCCCCAGAGTTAAGTGATGTCTCAGCTACTACACCCCCTGAGTCAAGCTTCATTGTCACAGCTGCTCCTCCCACTGAATCAAGAGTCATCGTCGCTGCCACTCCTCCTGCGTCAAGCCTCGTCGCTGCTGCTTCAGAACCCTGTCTCAACACAGCTGCACACATACCAGGCCAAGCCACAGCCTCTGTTCCGGCACCCAGTCAAGTCACAGCTCTTGTTCCAGTACCAAGCCAAGTCACAGCAATTGTTCCTGAGCCCAGTCCCATCATTGGCACCACTCCTGTGCTGGCCTTCACTGAGGCCGTGCTCCTCCTGAGAACTGCTCTTTGGGTTGTCTGGGCCGCATATACCACCACTGAGTCCTCAGAGGTGGCGACTCACCCCGCAGAACCTCTGAGGGTGGCCTCCTCCGAGGAGGTGGCCGAGGCCACGGATTCTCAAGCCAAGGGGGAGGTCGCACCTGCTCCCTGCACGGTGGTAGCGCCCAGCAACCCACTCCTCTCTGAGCTCTTGCCTAGTCCCAATTCAGCCGCTGAGGCCCCCTATACGCTGGGTATCCAGCCCAACCTGGCCAGGAGCTTGGGCTCCGAGCTTTCTCTCTCTGTGTGTGTATGTACGTCTATGCTCTATGTTACAGACCTGTCTGCTCCACCCTGGGGGGCTTCTGCGCTGCCCTGGCGGGTCCCTGTCCTGTCTGCTCTGCCCTGGGGGGATTCCGCTCTGCCCTGGAGGGCTCATGTCCTGTCTGATCTGCCCTGGAGGGCGTCCGATTCGCCTGATCCGCCCTGGAGGGCGTCTGATTCTCTCTCTCTCTCTGTGTGTCTGTCCATGTTCTGTGTTACAGACCCATCTGCTCCGCCCTGGGGGGATCCCGTTCCGCCCTGGAGGGCTCCTGTCCTGTCTGTTCCGCCCTCGGGGAATCCCGTTCTGCCCTGGAGGGTTCCTGTCCTGTCTGCTCTGCCCTGGGGGGATCCCGCTCCACCCTGGAGGGTTCCTGTCCTGTCTGCTCCACCCTCGGGGAATCCCGTTCTGCCCTGGAGGGTTCCTGTCCTGTCTGCTCCACCCTGGGGGGCTTTCGTGACGCCCTGGAGGGTTCTAGTCCTGCCTGATCCACCCTGGAGGGCGTCTGTCTCGCCTGATCCGCCCTGGTGGGCGTCTGACTCGCCTGATCCGCCCTGGAGAGTTTCTGCTCCACCGGCTCCACTAAGGAGAATGTCTGCCCCATCTTGGGGGCTCCCTGAGCATTCTTGGCAGCTCTGTTGCTCGGCGGCCATTTCGGCACTTCCTGGACTATGTGCCCCGTTGAACTCTGTCAGTCCGCATGGACCTGGTCCTCCCCTTTGCGCTCTACCCTTCCCCCCTGCCCTTTGTTGTTTTTGGACTGTTTTGAGCGTCTGGAAGCCGCTCCTAAGGGGGGGGCTCTGTCATGAACTGTGTCGTTGTGGCTCCCTCCCTTCACCATCAGAGGGAGCCTTCATTTCTCTATGGACTTTAACTCACTCCATTTTCACTACATTACCCATAATCCCCTCCTGTCACCTCTCACCCCTGTCGGCCATCTTGCTTTTCACTACATAAATAGCCCGGCCTGTTCCCTGTTCAGATTGCGAAGTTTTGCATAGTTTACTGTGTCAATTCCGAGCGTTATTTCCTGGTTGCCCTTTCGTTGCCGAGCTCCTCTGTTCCTGGTTCCCTGACTGTTCTCCGCCCGCCTATCGACCCCTCGCCTGTCCCTTGGATTATTCTGCTCGCTGCCGGCCCCAGACCTTCTCGCTCGGATACTGACGCTTCTTTGTTTTGTCCTACGTTGCCTATGTTTGTTCCTGCCTGACCCCTGCTTGTCGACCACGATTATTTCTACTAATAAAGCTTTGCATTTGGATCCATCCGTCTTCGTCATCGTTACACCTATTTTATTTCGTATTTACATTTTTAATTAGTTAAACTTCAAGTACTAAAATAATTAAAAACTAAAACCGAAATAAAAATAAATAATATTATAGACTTTTAGAAAAAAAATAATAAAACTGGCAAAAGTACAACAAAAATGAAATAAATGTTAACTGAAATAAAACTAATCACAAAAAAATAAGCCTATTTTACTTCAGCTACTTTCCTTGCCAAAAAAAAAAAAAAAAAAAAAAAAAACGATTTAACTTCAAGCACTAAAATAATTAATAATAATAATAATAATAATAATAATAACTAAAACTCAAATATTATTAATAAATCTATATAGACATCTAAAATAAATAAACTAAACTAATAAATTGGCAAAAACACAACAATAAATGTTAACTAAAATAAATAATTTAAACATTTTATTTTAACTAGTTATCATTTCTAATTTTCATTCACTTCGAATTGAAGTACTAAAATAGCTAAATAAACAAAAACTAATAAATAAAAAGATACAGACAAAACAAATAGAAACAACAAAAACAAACAACAAAAGTACAAAAACTTTCACTAAAATTAAAGTGAAAGCAGAAAAAAAAAAATCTAATCCAAAACATTAAAAACTAAAATAGCTAAAAATAGTGCAGTACTGACCCTAAATAAGACGATGATGTCATGCTGCCGAGGGCAAAGGTGAAGGCCTTGATCTGATCAGACTGAACTGTTTTACTACGCATGACATTTGACCTGATTTCGCAGTAATCAGCCAATCAGGACCATCCAGTCAGGTTAATAATTATTAATCTGCACGTTTGATGATATAAAAGAGTCATTAAGACTCTCTGGAGTTACTCTACATTCACCAGTCATCATGTCTTTCAGTGGCAAATATCAGCTGCAGAGTCAGGAGGGATTCGTGGAGTTCATGAAGGCCATTGGTGAGTCGAAATCTAAAACAAATGCATGGATCTGAATGAACTGCGGATAAATTAATAAAATGAGTGTTGCATGCAGTTTTGGAAAAGTGGAAAGTTTTAATTATTGCACGTTTGTGTCATATTTTGAGTTGCATTTCACTGTTTTATTCATTAACTGAATACTGAATTAGTTTTTGTGTGAGTGAGATGAATGAATGCATGTTCAGATTTATTCTAACATCTCACTACCGATTTCTCTCAACATGGGGACAGGAGAGCTTTCAGTCAATAAATGGGGAAAATAAAAGTAACTGCCATTGCTTATTTGAAAAAGTGACTCTTATGAGAGTAACTTTTATATACTTATAAGGAGAGGGGGAGACATAACAAAAGCTATAAAACTGACAAAAACAAAACAAAATTGCTAACTTTAACTATATTAAAAAGAAAACAGAAAGTGAATAATTCAAGTCTAAAGTATTAGAAGGACAAAATTTCAAATTAACTAATCAGAAAACGAATTAATAACATTTAATAAATGCTATATAAACATATTTAAAAATGACCAAAATTAATAAAAATGACAAAAACACACATCGAAATTACTAAAACTATAAATAAGTAAAATCTGAAAATATAACACTAAACTCATATTCAAAAAAATATATCTCAGTGATACTAAAATGTATGACGGCATTTTAGTGTCATGTTAAAAAAAACAAAATCTAAAATTACGAGATTAAAGTCATAATATTTTGAGAATAAAGTCAAAATATTTTGAGAATAAAGTCGAAATTACAAATATTTTAAGAATAAAGTTGAAATGTTTCAATAATACAGTTGTTAAATGTTTCGAGAAAAAGGTCGAAATGTGTAGAGAATAAAGTCAAAATTTTGAGACTAAAGTCAAAATGTTTCAAGTATAAAGTCAAAAGGTTACATGAATAAAGTCGAAATGTTACGAGAATAAAGTTTAAATGTTATGAGACTAAAGTCTAACTGTTATGAGAATAAAGTCGAAATGTTACGAGAATAAGGTCAAAATGTTACGAGAATAAAGTAGAAACGTTATGAGTATAAAGTCTAAATGTTACGAGAATAAGGTGGAAATGTTGCGAAAAAAAGGTCTAAATGTTACGAGAATAAAGTCGAAACGTTACGAGAATAAAGTCGAAATGTTACGAGAATAAAGTTGAAATGTTACGAGAATAAAGTTGAAATGTTACGAGAATAAAGTTGAAACATTATGAGAAAAAAGTTTAAATGTTACAAGACTAAAGTCTAACTGTTATGAGAATAAAGTCGAAATGTGATGAGAATAAAGTCAAAATGTTACGAGAATAAGGTGGAAAGTTACGAGAATAAAGTCGAAACGTTACGAGAATAAGGTCGAAGCGCTACGAGAATAAAGTAGAAACGTTACGAGTATAAAGTCTAAATGTTACGAGAATAAAGTAGAAACGTTACGAGTATAAAGTCGAAATGTTACGAGAATAAAGTAGAAACGTTACGAGTATAAAGTCTAAATGTTACGAGAATAAGGTGTAAATGTTGCGAAAAAAAAGGTCTAAATGTTACAAGAATAAAGTCGAAACGTTACGAGAATAAGGTCGAAGCGCTACGAGAATAAAGTAGAAACGTTACGAGTATAAAGTCTAAATGTTACGAGAATAAAGTAGAAACATTACGAGTATAAAGTCTAAATGTTACGAGAATAAAGTAGAAATGTTACGAGTATAAAGTCTAAATGTTACGAGAATAAAGTAGAAACGTTACGAGTATAAAGTCTAAATGTTACGAGAATAAGGTGTAAATGTTGCGAAAAAAAGGTCTAAATGTTACGAGAATAAAGTCGAAACGTTACGAGAATAAGGTCGAAGCGCTACGAGAATAAAGTAGAAACGTTACGAGAAAAAAGTTGAAATGTTACGAGAATAAAGTTAAAATGTTACAAGAATAAAGTCGAAACGTTACGAGAAAAAAGTCGAAATGTTACGAGAAAAAAGTCGAAATGTTACGAGAATAACATCGAAATGTTACGAGAATAACATTGAAATGTTACGAGAAAAAAGTCGAAACGTTACGAGAATAACATTGAAATGTTACGAGAAAAAAGCCGAATTGTTACTAGAATAAAGTCAAAACGTTACGAGAAAAAAGTCTAAATGTTACAAGAAAAAAGTATAAATGTTACGAGAATAAAGTAGAAACGTCAGAGAATAAAGTCGAAACATTACGAGAAAAAAGTCTAAATTTTACGAGAAAAAAGTCGAAATGTTACAAGAAAAAAGTATAAATGTTACGAGAATAAAGTAGAAACGTCAGAGAATAAAGTCGAAACATTACGAGAAAAAAGTCTAAATGTTACGAGAAAAAAGTCTAAATGTTACAAGAAAAAAGTATAAATGTTACGAGAATAAAGTAGAAACGTCAGAGAATAAAGTCGAAACATTACGAGAAAAAAGTCTAAATGTTACGAGAAAAAAGTCGAAATGTTAAGAGAATAAAATCTACATTTTATGAGAATAAAGTCGAAATGTTAAGAGAATAAAGTCAAAATGTTGAGTGTAAAAGTCAAAATTGGGACAGGAGAGCATTCAATTAGTAAATGGGGAAATAAAAGTAACTGGGCATTACTTATTTGAAAAAGTAACTCAGATATTTTCTAGTAAATTAAAAAGTAACATGTTACTTTACTAGTTACTTGAAGAATAGTAATCTCATTACATTGCATTGCTCACTACTTGATGATCGTTTCAGGTCTTCCTGATGATATGATTGAGAAAGGCAAAGACATCAAGAGCGTGTCTGAGATCGAGCAAAACGGAGATCAGTTCAAGGTGGTCATCACGACCGGAAGCAAAGTCCTGACCAACGTCTTCACCATCGGACAGGAGGCTGACATTGAAACGCTGACCGGAGAGAAAGTCAGGGTGAGGCTGCGCTCACGGCTCTGCAGGCAGGATTTTATGAGCGTTTAATTGCGTTGATAATAATGATGCTGCTGTTTGTGTTCTAGGCTGTTGTGAATAAAGAGGGAAACAAGCTGAAGGTCGTCCTGAACAGAATCACTTCTATCACAGAGCTGGTGGATGAAAACACACTGGTCAATGTGAGTCAAATCAGCATTTATCATCAGCACACATGACTGTTTTACTGAATTAAACTGATTTGACTGATGTTGTGTTTCAGACTCTGACTCTCGGCAGCCTCGCCTACAAGAGGATCAGCAAACGCGTGGCATAAAAACACAACACACTCGCCATGATCTGAGAAGAACAATATGAAGGGATTTTTTTATTAAAGTTTTTCAAAATCAGATCTGTGTATTGATTTGTATTATTTGAAAGAGAAGGTTTGTGTTGTTGCATGTCTTTAGCTAAAACTAAAACTATCAAAATTGTTATTAAAATAAACATTAAATTAAATAATTTTATTTCAGCTAATTGCTAAGGGCTTTCTGATTTTTGTTTAGTCTAACTATACTATAAAAAACTATTTGTTGATTCAACTTAAAATCATTTGTTGCTTGGCTGCCTTAAAATTTTAAGTTCAGTGAACTCTAAAAAAAAGTTTAGTTAACTTGAAATGTTACCTTTCACTAAGTGACAACTTGGATATTTGAGTTGATTCAACTTAAAAATTTTTAAGGCAGCCGAGTGACAAACAGCTGTTAAGTTTAACAAACATTTGTTTAGTTTAGTTAACTTGAATATCTAAGTTGTCACTTAGTACAACTTAACATTTCAACTTGAATAAACTTATTTGAGTTGACTGAACTTAACATTTTAAGGCAGCAGGGTAACAAAATATTTTAAGTTGACTCAACAAATTGTTTTTTGTTTTTTACAGTGTAGAGGTAAAATAACTAAAACTAATTAAACTAAAGCTGATAAATATAATTAAATAAATACTGTTATACAGATATATATAATAAAAATTAAAACAACAACAAAATTGCTAAAACTTAAAAATGTAGATGGAAACTGAAAATAAACAATTAAAATCTAATGCAAAATATAATAAGGGCAACATTTCTGATTTTAGCTTAGTTTAATTGAAAAAAACAATATATATGTTTATTTATTTATTTATTTATATGAAAAATAGAGAGAGAGAGAGAGAGAGAGAGAGAGAGAGAGAAACACACAACACACAACTTTTAACTAAAATTAAAATGAATAATTAAAATCTAAAATATTTTAAGGGTGACATTTATATATAAATATAAAATGGATGAAAACACAGCAAAATTGCTAAAACCTTACCCAAAATTAAAATTAAAACAGAAACAAATTGTTTAGTTTAAAATACAAAAAAAAAATAAATAAATAAATAAAATTTCATAAATAAAAAAACAAAACAAAAACTAATACTACTAACAAAATTGTTAAAAACTTTAAAGTTAAAACAAAAACAGAAAATTAAAATCTAATGCAAAATATTATAAGGGCAACATTTTAAATTTTAGTTTAATTTGAAGTAGTAAAATAACTAAAAGTAAATACACTAAAACTAATAAATAACATTTAATAAATACTATATAAACACATTTAAAAATGACTAATAACCAAAACTAATATACATGACCAAAACACACATCAAAATTACTAAAACTTTAGCTAATTCTAAAATAAAGTAAAATTTGAAAATTTGACACTAAACTCTAATTCAAAAAATTATATCTTAATGACACTGATGTTCTTGGGAAAGAAAAAAACACCAAAGATCTCTATAATTCTTCTTATAGTGAGCTAAAACAGAGACTTTCATTTTCCAGCTGTTGTTTTTTTTTTTTTTTCTGAGAAAAAAAAAACTAATAATTTCACCTGTGTCTCCTCTTGAGTTTTAGAAACTAACTCAATATCTCAGATTTACCACAATATCAGTCTGCAAACAAGTCAGAGAACTCAAACACTTCTCATTAAATGAATTGAGCATGATGAGCATATCTAAATTGACTCATTTTGGGTCTGTTTTAGGAGAAAGAGAGGTTGATCATTTAATGAAGTAGAACTGAAAGAGCAAATAAAGTCAAAGCACAAACATCATCCTTTAAATCTCATGAAATTTTAATTACAAAAAAATGACAATTCAAAATGACACTCAAAAACAAAGAAGAGTCTAGAAAAAATTAGAGTCGTCACACAATCATCATGTAGAGAAATTAATTTAGAAAATGCAAAATCTGTAACTGAAGCAGCGCTGTGTGAAGTTTGCTTCCTAATCAGGTGTATAATTGCATACAGCTTTATGCAAACATTTGGGATTCCCTTGCAGAATCTGTGAACAAAATGTGAGAGATATTATGACCTGAGTAAGATATTTTACATTAAAGATGTTTACATATAGTCCACACGACAAAAAAAAAATTAAATAAATACATAATAATAATAATAATAATAATAAAAAAACCTGCAAAAGTATGGGAGTCCTTGGTTCTTAGTACTGTGCTGTTACCTAGATGATCTATGACTGTTTTTTTTGTTTAGTGATGGTTGTTCATGAGTCCTCAGCAGTGACTGTATGATTTTGAGATCCATCTTTTCACACTGAGGACAACTGAGGGACTCAAACACAACTATTAAAAAAGGTTCAAACGCTCACTGATGCTCCACAATGCTTTACGAGCCGGGGGTGAAAACTTTTGAACAGGATGAAGATGTCCAAATTATTCTTATTTTCTTGAAATCTATATATTTTTCCATTTAGTACTGCCCTTCGGAAGCAACAGAAGGTACTTGCATGTTTCCCAGAAGACAAATTAATACAATTTACCTTAATCTCCAAAAGTTTAAGCTCTTAATGCATTGTGCATCAGTGAGTGTTTGAACCTTTTTTAATAGCTGTGTTTGAGTCTCTCAGTTGTCCTCAGTGTAAAAAGATGGATCTCAAAATCACACAGTCACTGCTGGAAAGGGTTCAAATATGCAAAAGATGCTGGAAAACTGAAGAATCTGCAGGATTTTTCTGAAGAACAGCACTCAGTTGAACTGTTCAGAAATAACAACATGACTCATGAACAACATCACAAAACAAAAATATAGCTGCAAGCAGCAATTACGGGGCCAAGCACTAGACAAGGCAAGCATCAGACCAACTGCAGTATGAGTATTTAAAGCCATTTTAAGGTGATTTTAATCAAAATGGGTGAAAAATCATGAAAACAACCACTAGTAATATGATTTAATCGGTTATCGCTTTTGACCACAAAGTGGCACTGTCTCAAAATGTTTTGAGTACTTTCAGATCATGGTTTTGATGGTACATACAAAGTTTTGTAATGGTACACCAATGCATTGGTAAAAATGTAGCATTTTATATCATAATACTCTATTGTAGTCAATGGCAACTTTCTTGTTTTGTCCAATTATATCGCCACCAAGAGGCACAATCCCACCGATTTTTATGTGCCATTAGAGTGTGTCCATACATGTGCGTGTCAAATTTGGTGAAAATATCTCATTTTGACATTTATATAAATGAGAAGAGAAAAATGACCGATGACTGACTTTGTTTGCATTTTCTTAGGATTAATGGTTATTGTCAAATGTTTTTTAAGCTCTAAAATGCAATGTTGCACAAACCATAAGGCAAAACCTGGCATGTTTGGTATCGCTGGACTCGGCAAGGATTCAGGAGTCTAAAAAGGTGACTCTCGTGAAAATAAGTCAACCACACCCAAAGTTATAAGCCTTTGAATATTTGATATTACCACTAGGTGGCACTGGCTCAAAACTTCTCAGGCTCCTTCAGGGCATCAAGCTGATGACCCATACTGAGTTTTGTAACTATACGTCAATGCAGTTGTAAAATGTAGCATTTTACTATCAAATTCAAAATGGCCGATGCCAAAAATGACTGACATGGGAAAATTGGGTATCATTTGACTTTGAATCTAAAGAGACCAGCCATTTTTCGTATCTCCTGACCACTAGGTGGCACTGTGCCAAAACATTGCAGGTAGTCTCAGGTCATGCTTGTTATAACACACACCAAGTTTGGTCTCAATACGCCAAACCTTTGCAGAGATATAGCCTCACATTCATTTTTGTGTGTTTTTCATGGATTTATTTGCATGTTATTCAAGAACAGTTTGACTAATCAACTTGAATTCCATAAATTTTTTCCAGCATGGTCTGAAGATGATCTGAGCCAATTTTGGTGAAAATCAGACAAACTGTCTAGGAGGAGTAAGAAAGAGTAAGAAACTGAAACTTGTCTGATTTTCACCAAAATTGGTTCAGATCATCTTCAGACCATGCTGTTATGGAATTCAATTTGATTAGTCAAACCGTTTTTCAAACAATTAAAAATAGACACAAAAAAACTAAACCTTACAAATTTTGGATTTTGGTGTGAATTCGACTCGGCATGAGCCAAGGATACAGAGGAAAAAATTATTTTGCTTCTGTGCCTTACGGTTCAAACGTTTTTAGCATAAACTTTGGACAAATGGTGGCGCTAGAGAGTTTGAGTTAGAGACTCCAAATTTGCTACAGTTAATGTTGAGACTGTCCTCTATCAGTTTGCCAAATTTCACAACTTTCCCGTAAGCGGTTCCATGGGCTGCAATAGACTCAAAAGCGGAAGAAACGGAAGAAAAGGAAGAACAGATACAATAGGAATAAGAATAAGAACCAAGGGTTCCCAAACTTTTGAACTTGAACTTTTAAACATCTTTTATGTAAAATATCTTACTCAGGACAGTACTAAATAATACTAAACCTCTCTTATTTAGCTAAAATTATTCACATTTTCACAGATTCTGCAAGGGGTTTCCAAAGTGTCGCATAAAACTGTATTTTGCATACTGCTGCATTTGTTCCTCTGTTTGTATGAAAGTGTCCGCTAAATGCATACAGTAGACATGTCTGTGCTGTTGTTGTGGTTCGGTCACTTCCTGCGGAACAGGTTCTTGACGCTCTCGGCGGCCGGCTCTGCCATCATCCTTATGGGCTGGTTCTTGAGCGCTGCCTCACGCATGGAGTGATACACATACTCGTTCTGCTTGAACATGCGCAGCTCCATCTCCGTCTGCATGCGCATGGCCTGATGGGAGGAGACGGACACGTTCAAACACTAACATACAAACACATGTCCTTCTAAACACTTTTGCTGTTATTTCTTCAGTGACACACTCTCAACAAGTCCTTTTCTGGAGATTACAAGTCATGCATATGTTGCTTTCAAATGCACCTGGGAAGCTTGAATTAGGTGTTCGTTATTATGACATATCATGCATTGAAATAATCTTTGTATAATGTTTTCTTAGTTTTTATAAAAAATATATTTAATATGATATTATTGTTATATATATATATATATATATGTTTTATATATTATGCATCTATGCATCAATGCAACAAAATCATCTATAAAGTAATGCATGGATATATTAAAACATCATTATATTTCATATTGTATTATTAAATATAAATATTTAAGATTATAAAAGTTTTAATATAATTTGTATTTCTATTATGCATTTGTGCATGCATCTAACAAAAAAAGTAATTTGTATATAAAAAATATTTTAATATTTTTTTATATTTTTATTAAACATATATTTAATATTATATTGGTCATTTATGCACGGTATCTTATAAAATAAAGTAAATATTGCCTTACCTAGCCTATAAACTAATTCCTGGCTGATTGTTATTTAAAATGAAATAAACACTAACTAATTTTTTTTTATTATTTAATTGTTTTTTATTATTATTATTTAAGTTATAAAGTTATGAAGTTATAAAGAAATAAAACTAAAACTGAAATAAAATTAATTTTAAAAATACATAAGAATCATATAAATATATTTTTTTAAAACTAAACTAAAATGACAAAAATAAAACAAAATGTAACTAAAATAAATGCAAAATTTAAAAATGAAAGCTAATATAACTATTAATCAAAATATTCATAAAAAAAAATATATATATATATATATATATATTTTTTTTTTTTTTTTATTATGTATTTATGCGTGCATGTATGTATCTAGCAAAAATCACTTACTTTGCATAAAGTAATGCATATAAAAATGCATTGCTAAGAACATAATTTGGACAACTTTAAAGGCGATTTCCTCATGATTTATATTTTTTTGCACCCTCCGAATCCAGATTTTCAAATGGTTGCATCTCGGCGAAATATTGTCCTAACAAACATTACATCAATAGAAAGCTTATTTATTCAGCTTTTAGATAATGTAAATATCTCTGACCCTTATGACTGGTTTTATGGTCCAAGGTCACATATTATTACATCATGCATTGAAGTTGGAAAAGTCTTTTAATGATTTTTATAAATTTGTATATTTCTTATTAAACATACATTTAATTTTATATCGGTTATTTATGCATTTTATCTTATAAAATGATTTATTTTGCATAAAGTTGCCCTAGAAAAAAAGTCATATATTTAAAATACATTTATATTCATACTCAGTGTAGTTCAAATATATTACTGAACTACTAAATTCAGCTTTGAAATCACATAAATAAATAATATTTTAAAATATATTCAAATGGAAAGCAGTTATTTTAAATAGTAAAAATATTTCACAATTTTAGCTGCACTTTGGATCAAATAAATGCAGGCTTGGTGAGCAGAAGAAACTTCTTTTAAAAACATTACAAATCTAAAGGTCATTGCACACTGAGTCCGAAAATTTGTATGTGTTTTTTCGGGAGGGGGGTTGTCTGTGTCATCCTTTCCTACAGAAATGCTTGCTACAGATGTGAAAACAAAGCAAATCGAACCTTTCTTATGACGGATGAAAGTTTCGGAGGCAGTGTGTAAACGTGAGGTATTTATTTTTTAATGTGTGGAATATTTCTGACTCTGTGTGCAATGACCTTTACTGTGCCAAAACTTTTGGCTGGCCAAATCAATATGAAACTGATTGTACTGACATAAGCTTTTGTGAACGAACTCTTTAACACGGGTCGCTATCATGTTTACCTCCAGGTCTTTGGTGATGGGGTGTGCTGGGCCATGGGTGATCATCAGAATGGCATAGGCCTTGCAGATCATGCCGTGAGCGATCTCTATGGATCCGGCTTGCCAGTGCGTCACGCCGGCCCTCATCGTGGCCATTCCCAGCTGAGCGTTATTGGGATGGTACAGTTTCCTGATTCAACAGACACACACATATCAAGGTGTTTTCAATTTATCAGACTACCCTAGCAACTTTTTTTTAAAAAGCACTCAGCATCAAATGTTGCGAGTTAAGAATGTATTTGCCAACTTTTGTGCTCAAATAAATATTTAATAAATAAACAAACAAACAAACAAATAAATAAATGATAAAATGATCATAGGCATGCATAACCACACAAAAATCTATCTATCAAAATGCAATGTGTAATTAAAAATACAGGTAAAATGCTGGTGAAAAAATATACAGAAAATTGCAAACCACAAAACATGAGTGATTAACTTCTTGTTTATAAATGTTTTCATACAAATTACCTGATTGCAACAATTAAAATAACTTTATCTAAATTGCTCATTGCCATCTCAATTATGTTGAGGTAACTGCATTAAATTAAGAAACATTTACAATAATTGCAATGATAAAACTAAAACATCAGATAAAAAGCTGCTTTTAACTATATATTTTATAAATATGATATATTTTAAAATATAAAAAATATTTAAGCTGAAATATTAGAACTATAGAGTTTTTAATATTTAGCATAATTTTAGAATTCAGTGAAATTAACTGATTAATTTGTAAGTATCTTATAAAATTATTTCTTTTGCATAAAGTTAGTCTTCCTATAAACTGATTTCTTGTTAAATTACATATAAAGCCATGAAATCATGTTTGTTATTTGAAATGAAAGAAACATTAAGTAAAATTAAAACATAACTTATTTTATTTCATCTTTGCCTTTAACATTTTTCATTTTTTGTTTAATTTATGTTGAAGTACTAAAATAACTAAAACTGAAATGAAATGAATAAAAAATGTAAAAAAAAAAAAAAAAAAAACATTTAATAAAATAATAATAAAAATCTGATAAAAAGCAGCATTTAACTACATATTTTAATATATATATATATATATATATATGTGTGTGTGTGTGTGTGTGTGTGTGTGTGTTTAAAGTAATATAAAAATATTTAAGCTGAAATATTTTTTGAAGCTATAGTGTTTTTAATACTTTGCATAATTTTAGAATTCAGTGAAATTAACTGATTAATTTACCTAATAAAATTATTTATTTTGCATAAAGTTACTCTTGCCTATAAACTGGTTTCTTACTAAAACTACATATAAAGCCATAAAATTTGTTATTTGAAATGAAATAAACATTAAGTAAAATAAAAAAATAACTTAGTTTGTCATCTTTGCCTTTGACATTTCTCCTTCTTTTGTTTAATTTAAGCTGAAGTACTAAAATAACTAAAAATGTAAAAAAAAAAAAAAGAAAAATCAAAACTGATTTCTAGCTAAAACTACATATAAAGCCATGAAAATCATGTTTGTTATTTAAAATGAAATAAACATTAAGTAAAATTTAAAAATAACTTATTTTATGTCACCTTTGCCTTTGACATTTTTCATTTTTTTGTTTAATTTAAGTTGAAGTACTAAAATAACTAAAACTGAAATTAAATGAATAAAAAATGTAAAAAAAAAAATAATAAAAAAATCTGATAAAAAGCAGCATTTAACTATATATTTTAATAAATATATATATATATATATATATATATTTAAAGTAATATAAAAATATTTAAGCTGAAATATTTTTTGAAGCTATAGTGTTTTTAATATTTTGCATAATTTTAGAATTCAGTGAAATTAACTGATTAATTTACCTAATAAAATTATTTATTTTGCATAAAGTTACTCTTACCTATAAACTGATTTCTAGCTAAAACTACATATAAAGCCATAAAAATCATGTTTGTTATTTAAAATGAAATAAACATTAACTAAAATAAAATGAAAAAAAAAATGAAAAAATGCATACAAATTTGGCTTTTATGAAACCACTAAATAAAAAATTGCTTACGAAACACACAAACCATTCACAATTACTAAATTGGGCTATAACAGAAGGCTCAGAATGATACTGAAATGCCATTTGGGAGCCGTAAGAGTCGACTCTTCTAAGGAGCTGAGCCAAAAGAGTCTGACTTCCCATTACTAGACTGAATGAATCTCTCACTCATGCGCATGCACACACACTCACAGGTATCCCTCCACCATCTTGCGTGCGTATGTCGCCGCCTCCTCGAAGAACTGCAGGTAGGAGAGCACCTCGCTGAGTGTGCACCAGATGCGCAGCTGATAGATGTGTGTGTCTGCGAGCACGTTCTCCTGCTTCTCTACACACTCGCGACA
Source organism: Cirrhinus molitorella (assembly GCA_033026305.1). Lineage (NCBI taxonomy): Eukaryota > Metazoa > Chordata > Actinopteri > Cypriniformes > Cyprinidae > Cirrhinus > Cirrhinus molitorella. The sequence continues at coordinate 40,069,335 of CM065125.1, read as the reverse complement.
GATCTTCACCACCTGTTGCGAGTAAACGCTCACGTTAAACACCTCAGCTTTAGCAGCGCAGATCGCCTGAGTGAAACGAAGCAATACCTCGTTGTAATTGGCTTCTATCCGGGCCTTCTCCATCTTCTCCAGCATCGTCCGGCTGTATTCGGTGATTTCCTTCACTTTTTCTTCTGGCACCTTCAGAGCAGAAAATAAAATATAACATCAAACCTGATTCTGGTTAATAGCTCTTCTGCAAACAAAGTCTTTTGCACTTTTTAGAAATCAAGTCTTCTCGAAAAGTAGTTAGACTAGAAGTTACATAATAAAAGTTTATCTCACTACATTAAAGTAAAGTTCATTTGGCTTGAGAAAGCCTGACCAGTTTGACAGTTTTTAAAAGTTTGACAGTTTTTATTTTCAAATAGTTTGAAGTATAAAGTAGTTTTAAAGCTTAATGCATGAATGTTTTGAAGACAAGATAGATAGATAGATCGATAGATCGATAGATAGATCGATAGATAGATAGATCGATAGATCGATAGATAGATAGATCGATAGATCGATCGATATACAGATCGATATACAGATCGATCAATCGATCAATCGATCGATAAATCGATCAATAAATCGATAGATAGATCAATAGATAGATAGATAGAAATTGTTAGATGACATTGCTATCATATTGTGAGCATGATTAGCATGTTGCTAGCTTGTTTTTAACATGATTAACACATTACTAGTATGTTGTTAGCATGTTTATATCATAATTAGCATGTTGCTAGCATGACTAGCAAGTTATTAGCATGATTAGCAAGTTACTAGTATGTTTCTAGTATGCTTCTAACATGATTACCATGTTGTTATCATGTTTCTAACATATTAGCAAGTTTCTAGTATGATTCTAGCATGGTTAGCAAGGTACTAGTAAGTTGCTAGCATAATTCTAGCATGATAAGCATGCTACTTGAATGTTGGTAGCATATTACTAGCATGATTAGAATGTTACTAGCATGTTGTTAGCATGATTAGCATGTTGTTATCATGTTTCTAACATGATTAACAAGTTACTAACATTTGCTAGCATGATTAGCATGTTACTGCCATGTTTCTAGCATGGCTAGCAAAGTTACTAGCATGTTGCTAACATGATTCTACCATAATTAACAAGTTACCAACATGTTGTTAGAATTATTCTAGCATGATTAGCAAGTTACTAGCATGTTCTTACCATGTTTCTAACATGATTAACAAGTTACTAACATTTGCTAGCATGATTAGCATGTTACTATCATGATTAGCAAGTTACTGCCTTGTTTCTAGTATTACTAACAAAGTTGCTAGCATGTTGCTAACACATTTCTAGCATGATTAACAAGTTACTAACATTTGCTAGCATGATTAGCAAGTTACTGTCATGTTTTTATCATAACTAACAAAGTTACTAACATGTTGCTAACATGATTCTACCATGATTAACAAGTTACTAACATCTGCTAGCATGATTAGCATGTTGTTAGCATGATAAGCAGGTTACTATCATGATTAGCAAGTTACTGCCATGTTTCTATCATAACTAACAAAGTTACTAGCATGTTGCTAACATGATTCTACCATGATTAACAAGTTACTAACATGTTAGCATTATTCTAACATGATTAACAAGTTACTAACATTTGCTAGCATGTTGTTAGCATGATAAGCAAGTTACTATCATGATTAGCAAGTTACTGCCATGTTTCTATCATAACTAAGTTACTAGCATGTTGCTAACATGATTTTACCATGATTAACAAGTTACCAACATGTTGTTAGCATTATTCTAACATGACTAACAAGTTACTAACATTTGTTAGCATGATTAGCATGTTGTTAGCATGATAAGCAAGTTACTATCATGATTAGCAAGTTACTGCCATGTTTTTTATCATAACTAACAAAGTTACTAACATGTTGCTAGCACGATTCTACCATGATTAACAAGTTACTAACATTTGCTAGCATGATTAGCATGTTGTTAGCATGATTAACATGTTTCCAGCATGATTAGCATGTTGTTAGCATGGTTTTAACATGATTACCAAGTTGCTAATATTTGCTAGCATGATTACCATGTTGTTGGCATGATTAGCAAGTTAGTGCCATGTTTCTAGCATGATTAGCATGGTGTTAGCATGATTAACATGTTTCTAGCTTGATTAGCATGTTGTTAGCATGATTAACATGTTTCCAGCATGTTGTTAACATGGTTTTAACGCGATTACCAAGTTGGTAACGTTTGCTAGCATGATTAACATGTTGTTAGCATGATTAGCAAAGTTAGTGCCATGTTTCTAGCATGATTAGCATGTTGTTAGCATGATTAACATGTTTCTAGCTTGATTAGCATGTTGTTAGCATGGTTTTAACGCGATTACCAAGTTGGTAACGTTTGCTAGCATGATTAACATGTTGTTAGCATGATTAGCAAAGTTAGTGCCATGTTTCTAGCATGATTAGCATATTGTTAGCATGATTAGCAAAGTTAGTGCCATGTTTCTAGCATGATTAGCATGTTGTTAGCATGATTAGCAAAGTTAGTGCCATGTTTCTAGCATGATTAGCATGTTGTTAGCATGATTAGCAAAGTTAGTGCCATGTTTCTAGCATGATTAGCATGTTGTTAGCATGATTAGCAAAGTTAGTGCCATGTTTCTAGCATGATTAGCATGTTGTTAGCATTGTTTTACCATGATTCGCAAGTTACTAGTTGTTTGTAGCATGTTTCTAGCATGATTAGTGTGTTTAGCATGGTTTTAGCATGATTAGCAAATTACCAGCATGTTTCTACTTTAGCATGATTAGCAAGCTACTAGCATGATTCCAGTTGCTAGGCTTGGCTAGTGATAGATATTAGTAGAAGAAAAAGAACTAAGTTTAAGTTGGATTTCAGTAAGTTGGCTTTCTCAAACCAGCTTAATAAATATTATATTATTTAATAAAACACTCAAACTACCATTTAACTGTTATGACAGAATGCACTCTGTGTTCTCCTGTGTCTCGTAGTGTAATGTTGTTCAGTGTTGTGTGGGTCAGTAATGTGAGCCTGCGTCTCAGACTGGAATTCTGCTCCTTATCTAGTGGACTGACTGAAGGACTGCTATATTTAACAGCACTAATCTCTCCACACCCACAGGACAGACATGTGTGTGAGGGCTGGAAACACACTCATATCTCAACCATTCATTCATCTGTACTTCTCTTGCACTTTAATGAGCTTCGCTGACTGCACATATGACACTACGTAGTGTACACTGTGTCGTCGTTATTCACGTTCATGCTGTGCCAGAGCCGTATGACATTTATCAGCGTACACTATCTGCTTTTATGATGCTTTTATAGGACTTTCCTGTTCTTTTTATAGCTGGCCACTGTCTGCTTTCACTCACTCTGTTCTGATGAACAGGTTGGGCACATAAATGATGACAGAATGATGATTTTTGGGTGTTAGTCCTTTAAATCTGATGCACTACTGTGATTTTTGTGGTATTTTTGTAACAAAGATGTTACTGGAAAAAAAAAAAAAAAACGACTTTTTAACTTTAGAATTCGTTTCTTTAGCATAATTCACACAAAAAAAAAAAAAATATATATATATATATATATATATATATATATATATTATCTCTTCTGAGGAAAAAAAGTCAGAGGTGTAAGATGTAAATATATCTGATTCATTCACGCTGGAAATTTTATTATCATTTTTATATTTTTTATTGTAAGAAAATTATGATATATTTAATATTATATTGTTATATTATAAAACACGACTTATTTATGCATGGAATCTTAGCTTTCCATTTCCTGCCTATAAACGTATTTCTTGTTAGAACTAAAAAAAAAATAAAACTATAAAAAAACATTGGACATTGAAATAAAAAACCACTTGAATTTATTTTATTTCATCTACTTGCCATTGATATTTCTCTTTTTGTTTTTTGTTTAGTTAAGGTTGGAGTACTGAAATAACTAAAAGTGTAATAAAATTAATACAAAAATAAAATATATTTTGAATATATTTTAAAAATATATATTTTAAAAATAAGTACTTAAAATGTAAAAATTACATATTAAAAAAAAAAAAAAAACAGAAAACATAATAAAAAAAACACAACAAAATATTAAATCTACCTGCCATTGATAATTCTCTTTTTTTAGTTTAAGTTAAAGTACTAAAATAACTAAAAGTGAAATATAAAATTAATAAAAAAATATATATTTTAAATATATTTAAAAATACATATTTTTTAAAATATATTTAAAAAAATATGCAATTAAAATTGTACAAATGTAATATATTTTAATTCGCAATTTTTTTTTCATCTCTTTTGAGGATATATATATATATATATATATATATCTTTCACTTTTAGTTATTTTAGTACTTCAACTTAAACTAAACAAACAAACTAAAAATAAATATCAATGGCAAGTAGATGAAATATGTTGTGCTTTTGTCATTTTTATTAGTTTTTCTGTTTTAAATATTCTTAATTTTAATTACATATTTTTAAAATATATTGTAAAAATGTTTCTTTTTTAGATATAAAATAGATTTTATTCTTTTTTTAGTTTAAGTTGAAGTACTAAAACAATTCAAAGTGAAATAAAAAAAACTAAAATATATTTTAAATGTATTTTACTAAATTTATTTTTTTTAAAATATAAAACATATGTAATTCAAAACAATAAATAGATAAAAAACAGAACAACTAATTAAAATGACAAATATATATATATATATATATATATATATATATTTATTTATTTTTTTGACAAAATGACAAAAACTCAAAATATTTCTATTTCTATCATATTTTTTTTTTTTGTTTAAGTTGAAGTACTAAAATAATGAAAGTGAAATATAAAATGAATAAAAAAATAGTATATTTTAAATATAATTTTAAATGTATTTAAAAAAAAATACGTAATTAAAATAAAAATACATACAGGTCCTTTTCAAAAAATAAGCATATTGTGATAAAGTTCATTATTTTCTGTAATGTACTGATAAACATTAGACTTTCATATATTTTAGATTCATTACACACAACTGAAGTAGTTCAAGCCTTTTTTTTGTTTTAATATTGATGATTTTGGCATACAGCTCATGAAAACCCAAAATTCCTATCTCAAAAAATTAGCATATTTCATCCGACCAATAAAAGAAAAGTGTTTTTAATACAAAAAAAGTCAACCTTCAAATAATTATGTTCAGTTATGCACTCAATACTTGGTCGGGAATCCTTTCGCAGAAATGACTGCTTCAATGCGGCGTGGCATGGAGGCAATCAGCCTGTGGCACTGCTGAGGTGTTATGGAGGCCCAGGATGCTTCGATAGCGGCCTTAAGCTCATCCAGAGTGTTGGGTCTTGCGTCTCTCAACTTTCTCTTCACAATATCCCACAGATTCTCTATGGGGTTCAGGTCAGGAGAGTTGGCAGGCCAATTGAGCACAGTAATACCATGGTCAGTAAACCATTTACCAGTGGTTTTGGCACTGTGAGCAGGTGCCAGGTCGTGCTGAAAAATGAAATCTTCATCTCCATAAAGCTTTTCAGCAGATGGAAGCATGAAGTGCTCCAAAATCTCCTGATAGCTAGCTGCATTGACCCTGCCCTTGATAAAACACAGTGGACCAACACCAGCAGCTGACATGGCACCCCAGACCATCACTGACTGTGGGTACTTGACACTGGACTTCAGGCATTTTGGCATTTCCCTCTCCCCAGTCTTCCTCCAGACTCTGGCGCCTTGATTTCCGAACGACATGCAAAATTTGCTTTCATCCGAAAAAAGTACTTTGGACCACTGAGCAACAGTCCAGTGCTGCTTCTCTGTAGCCCAGGTCAGGCGCTTCTGCCGCTGTTTCTGGTTCAAAAGTGGCTTGACCTGGGGAATGCGGCACCTGTAGCCCATTTCCTGCACACGCCTGTACACGGTGGCTCTGGATGTTTCTACTCCAGACTCAGTCCACTGCTTCCGCAGGTCCCCCTCTTGTTGTGCAGCGTTTTCTGCCACACTTTTTCCTTCCCACAGACTTCCCACTGAGGTGCCTTGATACAGCACTCTGGGAACAGCCTATTCGTTCAGAAATTTCTTTCTGTGTCTTACCCTCTTGCTTGAGGGTGTCAATGATGGCCTTCTGGACAGCAGTCAGGTCGGCAGTCTTACCCATGATTGCAGTTTTGAGTAATGAACCAGGCTGGGAGTTTTTAAAAGCCTCAGGAATCTTTTGCAGGTGTTTAGAGTTAATTAGTTGATTCAGATGATTAGGTTAATAGCTCATTTAGAGAACCTTTTCATGATATGCTAATTTTTTGAGATAGGAATTTTGGGTTTTCATGAGCTGTATGCCAAAATCATCAATATTAAAACAAAAAAAAGGCTTGAACTACTTCAGTTGTGTGTAATGAATCTAAAATATATGAAAGTCTAATGTTTATCAGTACATTACAGAAAATAATGAACTTTATCACAATATGCTAATTTTTTGAAAAGGACCTGTATATTTTTAAAAACCTGAAAAACGAATAAAATTGATAAATAAAAATACATAATTAAAAAAACTGAAAAACTAATAAAAATGACAAAAACACAACAAAATTACTAAAAATGTAACAAAAAATGGGTTATAGAATTGTGAGTTTATATCTGAAAGTTAAAATTGTGAGTTAAAATTCTGAAAACAACAGATTTGAACTCAAAATTTCAGAGAAAAAAAAAGTCAAAAAGTCAGAATACAGTCAAAATTGCAATAAAAACTTCAAAATTGTAAGATAAAGTCACAATTACTTTTTTGTACTTTAAGCTTCCATAGATGTGCTATTTTAGGCCAATAGACTTTTTTTAACTAACAGACCTAATAGTAAGCATGATTTAATTTACCGGCACTCCTTCCACAACCGCTCCGGCCATCTTGAGGTCGTCTTTGGTTTTGTTGGTGCAGTGCTCGCAGGTGCAGTCGAAGAAATACTGCTGCTTCAGCAAACGCCTGCGGTCTTCAGACAGGTTCAGAAAATCCACGTAAGACACGGTCACTTCTTCTCCGGGGCTGATCTTCCCCAGCGCTCGCAGCTCAATCCTGCGATAGAAACAGGCTCAGTGGGCTTTGGACAGAATCAGGAGTGAACGCAAAACTAGTCTACTAGTCCTTCAGCAGATCTCACAACCAGATCCTGCCAGATCAACAGGCCTTCCAGATCAAGCAAGTTAACATAAAGAAACACTAACTAGGCAAAAACACAAGTGTTCAGTGAAACCAGAGTGTTTTTGTATATAGACACCACATGATGATCATATACAACATCTTAACTTGATCTGACCGCAGACACAAAAACAATGGGTCTTATTCACTAATAACTGTGTGAATAATTCATGTTCATACACAAAAAACTTGCATATAAAAAAAATGCATATAAACATGAATTTGTAATTAAACTTGTTAATGAGTTTGGAGTTTTCAAAATGAGTGAGTGCCTGCATGTTAGTCATTTGCATAAAACACGCCCAGATATCTCCATATAAGGGCTTCCAGCAAATAGGTTCTCTAAAGACACGCAACAAGAGGTCAAGTTTGTCGTTTTCAAAATCAGTTCAAATGCAATGAAAACCTTTAGTACAGAGTCAGATTACAGCTACAGTTGTTCCTACATTCCTGTTCCTACTTGTTCCTACTTTTTTTTTTTTTTTTTGTACATTTAGAATAAATTTCACAGGTTTTAAATTTGTTTATGGAAAAAAATTTAAATGTATTTTAAAAATATGTAATTATAATTAAAAATTACATTTATTTAAAACAGAAAAATTAAGCACATTTATTGCTAAAAACAAGCAAAATAAAGTAAAAAAAAAAAAAAGAAAAATAGTCATTTTCCCATGTTTATTTTTTTACCATCATTGTCAGATGTTTTTTTCTTATTTATGCATGAATTTATATAAGATTAAAATAAATAAATAAATAAATAAATAAATAAAAATTATACAAAAAGAAGACGTATTAGATTTAAATGAATACATACATCTAACAGTAAATGTATTTTGAAAAAAATTGTCTGAAAAATGCATCAAAATTAAGCACATTTATTGTTAAAAACAAGCAAAATAAAATAAAGAAAAAAAAGAAAAATATAAATTTTACCATGTTTTTTTTTTACCCTCATTGTTGGATATTTTTTTCTTATTTATGCATGAATTTGTATAAGATTAAAATAAATAAATACATAAATAAATAAAAATTATATAAAAAGAAGACGTATTAGATTTAAATGAATAAATACATCTAACAGTACATGTATTTTGAAAAACTGTCTGAAAAATGCATCAAATTTAAGCACATTTATTGTTAAAAACAAGCAAAATTAAATAAAGAAAAATAGTCATTTTCCCATGTTTATTTTTTTTTGACCCTCATTGTCAGATATTTTTTCTTATTTATGCATGAATTTATATAAGATTAAAATAATAAATACAAATGATATAAAAAGAAGATGTATTAGATTTAAATGAATAAATACATGTAATAGTACATGTATTTTTAAAAAATTCTGAAAAATGCATCAAAACTAAGTACATTTATTGTTAAAAACAAGCAAATTATCTGACAAGGAGGTCAGAAAAATAGTCATTTTCCCAAAATAAAGTAAAAAAAGAAAAGAAAAATAGTCATTTTCCATGTTTTGTTTTTTTTACCCTCATTGTATAGATATTTTTTATGCATAAATATAAAATAAAAAATAAGATTAAAATAAATAAATAAATAAATAAATACAAATAATATATATACAATAAATGCAATGTAAATGTATCCTGATTTAACAATGTTTAGATATTTGTAGTGGGAAAACAAGTAAGAAAATGTGTATCATATACTTAGTGAATGAGACCCAATGCCACACACAGACAAACCTGACAAATGTTGTTTGAGACGAGTGCAGGAAGTCGTAAACTCACATATATTTGCATATTAAAGGGTAATTAGTCGTGGCAGCTGTCAAGACAGAAATGTGCCGGAAGAATCTGCCATTAGGTGTGAAAGAGATTAGAAGAGACGACAAAAGGACCAACCACCCATCAGCACTCGCCATTACAGCAAAACACCTCAGCGAGGGTCTATTCACAGCACTGAGCTGATTTACTCATCATTACAGGGATATTTTACACTTTTATTTTAAAGTGTCATCATTTATTCATTTTCATGTCAATCCAAAACTGTACGACTGACTTTCTTCAGTGCAACATACAGTATAAGGATACAATGAAAACGTGAGCGTGACTAAATGATGACAGAATTTTTATATATGTTTTCAAATATCAGTATTTGATTTTGGGTTTAGCCCAGGTTCTAGGTGGCAGAATGTTTTTTTGGCTGTGTTTGGGTAGTTGATTATCTGCAGTGATGGATGTGATGATAGAAAGCGGAGAGATGAAGATCTGATGAAGAGAGCTAGAGCTGAACGGACCCACCTCGTCTGAGAGTGATACATAGTATCGACAGCCGACTGACTGAAACACAAAGCAAGAAGCCTCAGGATACTGTTATCAATCAAATCCTGCTGTCGTTTTCACATTAAAGTATCAATAACTCCATGAGAAATTTTAAAGTGGTTTTGGCCACTTTTTAGCTGGTCAGTCTGGTCTTAGCTGGTCAATCTGGGAGACCTGCTAAAATACCAAGTATAAACCAGCTATTGAATAAATCAGCTGGTTTTAACTGGTTATTAGATGTTGTTTTTTTTTGTTTTTTGTTTTTTTAACAAATCAGCTGGTTTTAACTGCTTTTAAACTGTTTTTTACAGTTTTGTTTGTTTTTTTACTAAATCAGACAGTTTTAAGCTATTTTTTTAGCCTGATTTTTGTTAAATCAGCTGGTTTTAGCTGCTTTTAAACTGTTTTTTTTATTAACTCAGCTGTTAGTAACTCTGTTTATAAGCTGTTTTTTAAACGGTTTTCAGCTGTTTTTTACTAGATCAACTGGTTTTAGTTTGGTTCTTAGCTGGCTTTTTTGTTAAACAGATGGTTTAAGCTGTGCTTAGATGGTTTTACCTGCTTTTAGGTAGTTTTTAGCTGATGTTTTACTTTTTTTTGCTAAATCAGATGATTTTAGCTGTTTATTAGCTGTTGTTTACTAGATCAACTGGATTTAGCTGGCTTTTTTGTTAAATAGCTGAGTTTAGATGGTTTTACCTGCTTTAAGCTGTTTTTGCTAAAGGATCTGGTTTTAGCTAGTTTTCGCTTCATGACCTGGTTTTAGCTGGTTTTAACTGGTTTAGCTGTTTGTTTGTTTTTTTTTTGTTTTTTTTTTTGTTTTTGAATCAGCTAGTTTTAAGCTGTTTTTTTTGCTAAATCAGCTGGTTTCAGTCATTCTTTGTTAAATCAACTGTTTTTAGCTGTTGCTAAAACAGCTGGTTTTGGCTGGGTTTAGATGATTTTACCTGGTTTTAGTCGATTTTTAGCTGTTTTGTTTTTGTTTGTTAAATGATCTGGTTTTAGCTGTTTTTTTTCTAAATCAGTTTTAGCTGTTTTTTGCTTCATTGAGCTGGTTCTAGCTGGGTTTTATATTTTAAACACTAGTAAATTAAAACATAACTATTTTGAACTGAAAAACTTGAAGATTCAAGCTTTTAAAACTACTTTAAACTTTCTGGTCAGGCTTTTTCAAGCCAACTTAAAGTTTACAAAAGTCTACAAACTTTTTTATCTAGTTACAATTCAAAATTGCCACATTTTTATCTTTTGTAAATTATAATTAATAAATGTGTAATAAATTATTAATAAATGTGACACTGGACCACAAAACCAGTCTTAAGTAGCATGGGTATATTTGTAGCAGTAGCCAAAAATACATTGCATGGGTCAAAATTATGGATTTATGGATTTTCTTTTATGCTAAAAAAATCATTAGATATTAAGAAAAGATCATATTCCATGAAGATATTTAGTACATTTTCTAACGTTAATATATCAAAACTTAATTTTTAATTAGTAATATGCATTGCCAATAACTTTTTTTGTTTTTGCTAAATCAGCCTTAACTTTAGCCTAAACTTTGGACAACTTTAAAGGCGATTTTCTCAGTATTTAGATTTTCTTGCACCCTCAGATTACAGATTTTCAAATAGTTATTTCTCGCCCAAATATTGTCAATTGAAAGCCTATAAAACTGACCCTTATGACTGGTTTTGTGGTCCAGGGTCACATATTTTGCACCTTTATTAACATTACCAATGTTTTTCCTGTCACTTTTGATCAATTGAATGCATCATTGTTTCACAAAAACATCAAAATAAAATGACTGACCCCAAACTTTTTGAATACTAGTGTATCTGATGTGAAAGACTTATTGATAAAATTAAGATTACACTAAAAGCAGTTGGTTTCCTTGCATCAGAAGTCGTTCACAGTTGAATCCTGTTGACATTTTCTGCACATCACAAGCTGAACGTGACATTTCACAAACGTGATTAGACAAAAATGCAAGTAGCAAAGACTAATGATCTGCGGACCGTATGGCACACACAGGCCGCAGTATTTCGGTCAACGCCGGCTTTTCATGGAAACCCTGAATCACATGAGCTGCATGGTTATTCCCTTCCCTGCCTCTTTCAGTTCAGACTCTCACTTCCTCCTGCCATCTTCTCTCTGATTCCTCGCCCACCCACGTTCACTTTCACCTGTCTGCTCTCACGCTCCTCCAGAGGATGTGAAGACCGGCGCTTCTCCACTTACTTGCCGTTGTTGAGAATGACGGTGCAGTTGGGCCAGCAGTCGTGGTTCACAAGACACAGGTTCGGGAACAAACCGACGCCGACGGCCTGCAGACCTCGCTGATCGCTCACCATGAACCCGTTACAGTTGATCTGACAAACGTGAAAGAAGAGATACGTCGCATGTGCATCTGAACACCTACATTATTTGATCCCCTGCTGATTTTGTACATTTGCCACCAGGTTTGCACACATCTCAGGAGGGATTTTCTCCCACTTTCAGACTTTCAGATCCTCTAAAAGTCATTAAGGTTTCGAGGCTGACGTTTGGCAACTCAAACCTTCAGCTCCCTCCACAGACTTTCTATGGTATTAAAGTCTGAAGACCAGAGTTGGGGAGAGTTACTTTTAAAAGTAATGCATTAAAATATTGCGTTACTCGCCAAAAACGTTACTAATTACGTTACTTAGTTGCATTTTATGGAAAATAATGTGTTACATTACTTTTGCGTTGTTTTTAAATCTGGGCAGGGCTTGCATGTTCGTTTTGAATATAAAAAGTTCATTTTTAGCAAATGTAAAAGCCCTTTTGCACCAAACATTTTAATGAATAAGCCTAAGGATGAAGGAAAAGTAAATTCACATCTGTGCAGTAGAACTGCAGGAGAAGGAAGTTCAACACTCTTCAGTAACGAGAAAAATGAAGCACAAATGTTAATCGAAAGTAAGTTTTGCTCATTAGTATGACTAAGTTGGATCAACAAAGGTCAGCAGCAAAGACACTGGTTAGTAAAATGGGATTAAATACATACAGGAAACAAAAAGTAACTGGCATTACTTTGGTTACATTTTTCTACTCTGTGTAATAAAAAGACATTTATTTCTGTGAAAAATAAGCCCAAAACAGGTTAGTTCATTTGAGTTTTCCCCCTTTTCCTCGCTTTCCTTCTCTTTTAAATAAAAGCGCCATGCACATTTTACTTTCACTTGAAAATAAGCAGCAATTCGCCGTCGATTCAATTCAAGCAACAACGAAATCTAACGTCAAACTCATAGAACTTTCATTAACGAAAGGAATACAAATAGCCTACACCATGCTATATAGCTAATATAAAATAACAAATGACATAGGCTACACAACGTTTAAATAGGTAGGTATACAAAACTGAAAATCAGCAAAGACTGTGGAACCAAATAAATAAGAAACGCATTAGCAAAACGAATAAGAAAGCTTGGAGGCACAACATACGCGTTGATGTAAAATAATAAATGAATTACACAAAGTTTAAATAAAGTAAAAGCAGCAAACACTGTGAAACCAAATGAATAAGAAACAAATGTTTTTAAAAAAAAAAACAAAAAAAAACTTCCAACTTCGCCTTAGATAAACGGCAAAATCAACAGGCTTTTCGAAATCCAAAATATTGACAAACAGGCACTTTTGCATTTCGTTTCTTCTGCTACTGTCTTGTCTTTCTCACCTCACTCTTCTTTTTAGTCATCTTGACTCACTTTCCTTACTTGATCAATTAAATGTTCTCCTGCTGCTGATGTAAACAAAACTGCGTCTTCGCCATTCATACAGAGGCAAGCGGAACATGCAGGATTCATATTTAAACCATCTTTTTGTCATTTAATGTTCACGTCTAGACCTATATCGCGATTCTAATTAAGTGAAAGATCTACTTTTGATTTATTAATTTAAAAATAGACAAATTCCGTTATTTATATTTACATATTTTTTTATTCTCATCTTATTTTTATGGCAGCGGCTATTTGCACTAAGTGTAAATAGCATATTTTCTTAGCCAGAGATGCTATTTACACTAAGTGCAAATAGCAATGGGTTCTATTTACACTTAAGGATTTTCTGCTATTTATAATACTTATTGAAATAGATGCAATTATTACTATTGTATTATATTAAAAAGTATTCAGTAATTATGCATTGAGTGTCAATTTATTAAATGGATGCAGCCTTAGTGGGACAATAAGCCCTCCCTACACACCTACCCTAACCCTAACCAATACTTTATTTTACAATTTTCAATTATTTCCTTCATTTTTGTTGAAAATCATTGCTTTTTCCGATATTATATGAGATTTAAAAAGGATGAAAAAAAGATCGCCATAAGGTGGAATTGAACCCAGGTCGTCCGTGTCAAAAAGGTTTATCTGCACGCTTTAACCACTTCGCCACTGCATCTAATGGTTGACAGCTATCTTTTGTAGTGTTGACTAGCCCCATTACACACTGATGGGCGGAGTTAGTGTAAATAGCCACTGCCAACAAGACGGGCTATTTAGTGTATTACTTAGTGTAAATAGACACTCCATATTTTTATTGTCTGTGTGTTGTTGTTGTCTCTGTGTACTGGAAGCTAATGACACAAAAAATGTCTTGTATATGCAAGCATACTTGGAAGTAAAGCTCTTTCTGATTCTAATTGTTCCTGACATCACTGGACGGCTCTTTGGTCTTAAAGAGTGGTGGAGAGATTGGAATCTGATTGATTGCTTTTGTGGCCAGGTGTCTTTTGTACAGTTAACAAGTTGTGATTAGGAGCAATCCCTTTAAGAGATCAGCTTCCTTTAATCTCAGCTTGTTACCTGTATAAAAGACACTTGGGAGACCGAAATCTTGCTGATTAAATACGTATCACTCTTTAAAATGCAAGTCAATTTATAACTTTTGAAATGCGTTTCTCTGGATTTTTTGTTGTTATTCTGTCTCTCGCTTTTCAAAGAAACCTACTATTAAAATTATAGAGTGATCATCTTTTCCCAGTGGGCAAATGTACAAAATCAGTGTGCATAATCATACTCAGTGTAACATGATGATTGTTCGTTCACATACCACTCCAAGGATGTGTGAGACGTTGTCCACCGTTTGCGGTTTGCTGGAACGGGGCCAGTAGTCTAGAAAGTTGTGTATGTCGACTTTGAAGTCCTTGACGTCGTCTTCGGAGATGTCATAGATGTGGTCCTCCAGCTCCTCCAGGGTGGTCAGCTGCATGTCTGAGACCACGCTTCCCTCCTTATCCATACGCCACAAGATGCGAGCGGCGAGACTAAAGCACACAACATTAGATTTCACGTCATTTCTGTCACGCATCAACATGAATGCTATGTACAGATGATCAATCATGAGACTGTACTGTGAAGGGAGCATGGACAACATCATATAAACATCTAAACAGCACATAAAAATACACTTGATATATATGGTGCATGCACTACAAAAAACTATATTGCCAAAAGTATTGAACTTCTAATGAACAGGTTTGACTACTTTAGTAATTTCCATGAGTACTAATCTTAATGTTTAAGCATATAATGATATTCTAGGGAATTGTGTGCGTCTAATTTTATAGCGAAAGCTTGGACAGAACCCTTTTTATTCTAACATGACCATGCCTCTGTGTACAAGACAAGGTTAATAGAGAAATGTTTGATTGAGTCTGCATGAAGCCAAGTCCTAATCCCAGCTGAACACCTCTGGAGTGACTTTAAATGCAGACCTTGAGCCAAAAACTCAGACAAAACACCAATGACTTGTGCATATGGGTACAGTCATTTTAGACACTTCCAAAACTGAAGCAGCAGAGATGGAAATACAATTTTTAAATACATGAATTATGCTTTCGTCCTTTGTTGCTACAGTTTTGGAAGTGCCTTTTTCTGTTCTAAAGAAGGGGGTCCCAATGCTTTTGTCCATATAGTGTATGCACAAGTCATTGGTGTTTGAGTTTTTGGCTCAAGGTCTGCATTTAAAGTCAAACCAGAGGTGTTCAGCTGTAATTAGGACTTGGCTTTATGCAGACCAGTCAAGTTCTTCCACACTGACTCAATCAAACATTTCTCTATGAACCTTGCCTTATACACAGAGAATAAAAAAGGGTCCTGTCCAAACTTTTGCTATAAAATTAGACGCACACAATTCCCTAGAATATCATTATATGCTTAAACATTAAGATTAGTACTCATGGAAATAACTAAAGTAGTCAAACCTGTTCATTAGAAGGGAGTGTCCCAATACTTTTGGCAATATAGTGTATCTAAACATCCGTAAATCAAGATACATTTACTTGAGAAGCAAAATTGCTTAATATATTATGAAAAAACGTATCATAATGAGTTGGGTTTATGCTTAAAGCAAGAAATCTGACAATGGGGTCAGAAAAAAATGTGTTTCCCCTTTGAATTAAATTGATTTTATGCGTTTCAGCTTGAAAATGTTTCACTTAATGTGATGTTCCCAGGCAAAAAGCATCTAAATGTGAAACTGGACCACAAAACCAGTCATAAGGGTCATTTTTGTTTTAAACTGAGATTAATACAACATCTGAATATTTGTCTGAGACACAACTATTTGGAAATCTGGAATCTGAGGGTGCAAAAAAAAATCTAAATATTGAGAAAATCACCTTTAAAGTAGTCCAAATGAAGTTCTTAGCAATGTATATTACTAATCAAAAATAAAATTTTTATAGATTGATGATAGGACATTTTATTATACAATGTATTTTTGGCTATTGCTGCAAATATACCCATGATACTTACGCCTGGTTGTGCTCCAGGCTCACAAATTAACTTTTAAAAGTAGCTTGTAAGTCTCTCATTTTGGTATATGTTTACCGTTTCTATAAATTAGCACAGGTTTTGTGTTTCTTTTTGCTGCTGATTGACAGTAAGCCTCATCTATCTGACCTTATGTACCTATTGTTAGTAAGCATCATTAGTGGATAACTTTGGCTTGAAAACTGAGGTGCATGAGCTCAGATCATTGAGGCCTGTGATCAGAGTCAAAAATAAATGCAAAACCTGTGCTAATTGAAAGAAAAGAAAGTTGATACAAAGATTGAATCCAAGATTTAGCGACTAATATCACATAATGAGAGACTTACAAGCCTTTTTTTGTAGGCTGGTCATTTTTAAATGTAACAATTGAACCTGAACCACAAAACATCTTTATGTAACATGATCTTTACTTAATATCCTAATGATTTTTACAAATAATTTTGACCCATACCATGTATTTTTGGCTATTGCTATAAATATACCCGTGATACTCCAGCTCCAGGCTCACAAATTTTGGTATATTTTTAACATTTCTATAAATTAGCACAGGTTTTGTGTTTATTTTTGCTGCTGATTGACCGAAAACCTTCTCTATTTGACCTTATCTATTATTAGAAAGCATCATTAGTGGATGACTTTGGTTTGAAAACTGAGGTGCATGAGCTCAGATCACTGAGGCCTATGTTTAGAGTCAAAAATAAATGCAAAACCTGTGCTAATTGAAAGATGATACAAAGTTGATACAAAGAGTGTATCACATAATATATCACAGAATAAGAGACTTACAAGCCATTTTTTGTAGGCAGGTCATTTTTAAATGTAACCTTTTTTTGGAAAAAATCCCAAAAAGAACAAAAGTTATCAAAATTTGTTTCAATTATTATGATCATTTTTAGGTAAAATAAAATTCTCTCTAGGTCAAAATAACCCAAACTCATGGAAGCTTGTGTCTACCACAGAACAAAAATAAATAAATAAATAAATAAAAAGGTAATTGCAACTAATCATCTCATAATTCTGACTTTGTTTCTCACAGTTATATAGCATTTACATATACAGCTATATCTTATTGTCAATTGTTTTTCTGGCCTCACTGAGCTGAACTAATGCACTTTCCCTAGTAAAATATAAATATACTAAAATGTTTTTAAAATACAGTAGTACTATAGTATACTACAAATGCATCTACATATATGTAATTTTAGTATACTAAACTGGTATATTTAAAGTCTGCTAAATTTAAATATGCAGAAGTGCTGAAGTCCAGCTAAAGATGTATTTAGGTGTATTTGATTGTGCTAAAGTAAAACTATTGCACATATGCTTTAGATACACTTTAAATATTTTGCATTATTCAAAGATCATACAATTGTCATCAATAGTTACATCAATGCACATTTTAGGCTTAATATTAAGACATTTGCATTGTGCACAAGTAGTACTGTAGATAAAGTTTAAAGTTCAGTCTCGAACGATATGTCAGTAAATATGTTAATAAACTTAAACTGTACTTGGTATAAAATAAATGCAAGTTATATCTATATCTACTTTTTTTTAGATATCCTCCTGAGACCCTGTGTCCTCATATGAGGACATTATATTTTAGTGAATTTCTAAAAAAAAAATAAAAAGAAATCTGGATGTCCTGTACAGAGCACATAAAATAAAATCTGACAAATTTTTAAAGTACTTATTAAACATTTTACGAGACACAACAAATGAATAGGGAAACAAATTATATTTCGAAATTCCTATGAAATATTATATATTACTATGAAAATCTTGTCAATTATTACTCCCATTATTACATTTTTTTTTCATTACATGTTGCCCCATAAACACATTAATATGCAAATTAGATTTAGTTTATAGATACATTGTGTATAATGAGAAAACCCATTTATGACCATTTTACACACATTTTGCATAAAGAAAAATCGTACATAAAATCATTGTGTTGTAACATAGTTGAGACTGGGGGGGGGAAACATAAAAAAACATAAATTGTGTTTGCCTATGCATGTTCATTTATGTCTTTTTATTAAAAAAAACACAGCATAACTTATAAATGAAATATCATTAAATTTTATGTGTATATATATATAGAGAGAGAGAGAGAGAGAGAGAGAGAGAGAGAGAAAATCATTGTTTTGTAACATTTGTGACCAGTCAAGTGTCAATTTTACGAAATTGAGATTTATACATCATCTAAAACTGAATAAATAATCTTTCCATTGATGTATGGTTTGTTAGGATAGGACAATATTTTGAATTTAGGACAAAATTGCTTTTAAAGTTGTCCAAATGAGGCTCTTAGCAATGCATATTACTAACCAAAAATTAAGTTTTGATATATTTATGGTACAAATTTTACAAAATATCTTCATGGAGCATAATCTTTACTTAATATCCTAATGATTTTTGGCATAAAAGAAAACTCAATCATTTTGACCCATACAATGTATTGTTGTCTATTTCTACAAATATACCTGAGCAACTTAAGACTGGTTTTGTGCTCCAGGGTCACATTTTTGTAATGCTCTAAACAATGTAATGACATTAAAAAATAAAAAGTTTTTACTAAATTTTTCTCTCTGACTTTTTGAATGGAAAAAAGCATTAATAGTCGATCCTTTTAGCAATATTCACTCAAAAGCTTGGAACAAAGAGGCCTACAGTTCATCAGTGAAACAAAGTGGGGGGAAAAAGGCCACAAAAAATAAAAAATCGACTGTGAGCAAAGTAACATTAACTCATAAACAACATTTTAATGGAAAATATAAGCAATGTGGCCTTTCTGATTCTGGTGAGAAGCCACTAGGTCGTGCAACTCATGCTTTTAGACACAAACATATTGGATGTGCATTGATAAGTGTTTAGGCTCCTACCGGACGTTTTCATTGGGCACTTTGCCGTAGCTCTTGATGGCACCACACTCCAGCTTGTGCTCTTCCCAAGCGGCGCGCTGACATGTTTTATCACAGTACTGCGCAAACCTGCACTGACCGCAGCGCTGCAGCTTCTCCTGACGCCGGAAACAACTGTGACAAATGCTGGAGGCGTAACTGGAGCAGAGAAAACAGACACAGTAATCTTTGATTGGGCCGTTCTCTCAACATTCCAGACGGAACATTCCAGAAAAAACATTCCAATAGTATTTTAGGCTCTCATTTGTAACGGGTGACCCATTCATCTCATTCTTTCATGCTGAATCATCTTATGCAATCCTATTTTGTAAACAGCAATTTTAGAAAACCGATTCTTCATGGTGAGCCAATAAGATTCTACACTTTTGAGTTGCTTGAATGTAATCTTGATTTTACAGGCTGTTTTTAGACGTGTTTAGGTCTGGAAATGCCACACTTACTTAATCTTAAAGTTATATATAGACCATCAGCAGCTAAGAGCATATGACACGACTGAAACAACCTCACAGATCATTTAAAGATCAATCAGAATCAGGGTTACTGTTGTACACTGTTGGGTGTAACTACTTACTAAGTAATTACAAATTAAAGTAATTAAAAATAATAATAATAATAATAATAATAAAAGTAGTTTCAACTTAAAAAAGTAAGTGTTTGTGCTGCCTTAAAATTGTAAGTTTACTCAACTCAAATATCTACATTTTCATGTAGTACAACTTAACATTTCATGTTGACTAAACTTAACATTAACGAACGCTTACTTTTTTTAAGTTGAAACAACTTTTTTTTAAGTTTTTTTTTGTTTTTACAGTGTAGTTACTGTAATTTAATGACTTTTTTCCTTTACAAAAAAAAAAAACATTTTTATTTTAATATTTTATTTAATTTGAGTTAACATTTACTTGATTTCGATTAATGCATGTTTTAAGGTTTTCGTATTTTATTTCAAGTAATCTTTATTTTTATTTTTATGGTTTTAGTTTCAGCTAATTATATTATGATTATAATACAGCTTTACTTTACTTTAAAACAGCTTTCACTTGAATTTCTGCATCTCAGTCCCATTGTTTAGAACTTATTTCTAAACTTATCTTAAATCTGTTGCGTTTTATAAGTTGCTCCTGCTCTGGAAGAAGGTCTAAACTAAAACCAAAACCATAAAACTCCCTACTACCTAAAATAAATACATAAACGCAAGCACTCAAGGATATTTATGGACGTAACATAGCCAAAAAAAAAAAAAAAATATCCAAAAACAAGGCAACATTTCTCAGTGTTTTTTGAATTTAGTTTATCTCAACACTAAAACAAGGGATTCCTCTTATTTTCCCTGTAATTTACTTCTTATGTAATTGAACTTAATACTGTGCATAGACTGTAGGACATTTATATACAACACAATAATAGTGAATTTAACATAAAAATTAAAGTGTTAATAAAATAAAATTGCAATAAAATTACAATACAATAACAAATACTAAATACTATAACAAAATTTTAAACTGAAAAAAAAAAAACAATATAAAGTTAAAATATCTAAAAATATTTTAACCCTTTAACTGTTAAAAAAAAAAAATATATATATATATATATATATATAGGTAAAAATGCAAACTTAAATTTGTATAATTCATGAACAAAAATAGTTTGTTCAGCTTTGTTTTTCAAAGGATGAATTTTGAGATTTTAAGTTTTCAATTTATATATGTGACCCTGGACCACAAAACCAGTCTTAAATCGCAGAGGTATATCTGTAGCAATAGCCAAAAATACATTGTATGGGTCAAAATTATTGATTTTTCTTTTAAAAATCATTAGGGTATTAAATGAAGATCATGTTCCTTGAAGATATTTAGTAAATTCCCTAGTGTAAATATATCAAAACTTACTTTTTGATTAGTAATATGCATTGCTAAGAACTTCATTTGGACAACTTTAAAGGTGATTTTCTCAAAAAAATGTTTTTTTTATTTATTTTATTTTATTTTTTTGCACCCTCAGATTACAGATTTACAAATAGTTGTATCTCAGCCAAATATACTTCTATCTCAATAAACCAATAATGCATTATTGGAAAGAGTATTTATTCAGCATTCAGCTTGTCTAAAAATGTCAATTTCGAAAAATTTACACTTACGCCTGGTTTTGAGGTGCTTTTAAAGTAATAATAAACAGCCAATATAACAGTAATATTCATGATAATAACCAACTAGTTAATAGTGAGAAATGGACATTAAAGTGTTACCAATATTCTTATTAACTCACCAAAGTATTTAAAGTAAGAAGGGTACATAAAAAACAGCGTCAGCTTAAAATAATTTGTTACCTGGCTGCCTTAAAAATTTTAAGTTCAGTCAACTCAAAAAAAGTTTAGTCAACTTTTTTTTTTCCTTTGACTTAAGACTGGTTTTGTGCTCCAGGGTCTGTCTTATTCTGCAATCCTACCTCGTTCTTAAACTTAACAACTACTAAGAATTAATAAGCAGTAATTAGGAGTATATTGAGGCAAAAGTCATAATAGTTAGTAAATAGTGAGAACTGGACCTTAATCTAAAATGTGATCAGAATAATTGATGTAGTTATCTGTTATTTATTTAAAAGAATTAAAAGAATAGTTTCATGTCTATCCTTGTATCATTAACTTGTATATGATTTAGAATTAATTTAATTTAGTAATTAGTAACAAAATACTTTTTCGAGACAGTAATTTGTACAGTAATCTAACTACATTTTTGAAGATGTAATTAGTGACTAGTAATTAATTACTTTTTTAGAGTAACTTACAGTAACGTCATATTGTTTTCAATAGATTGTAAATTTAAAACAGCTTTCTCTTAAATTTCTCGCCCGTTGTTTAAAATTTATTTCAGAATATTTCATCTTCTTATCTGAAATCAAAAGTTGCTTGTGCTCTGGAAGAAGGTCTAAACTAAAACTAAAACCATAAAACGCCGTATTAACTACCAAAATAAATACATAAAATAAATGTTAACCAAAATAAAATTAAATATAAGAAACGAGGCAACATTTCTCATTTTTATTTAGTGTATCTCAACACACTAAAACAACTAAAACTGAAATAAAAAATGATTAAGGACTATATATATATATAAAACAACAGAAACTAAAATAATGACAAAACACATTACTAAAATGTTGACTAAAATTAGACACAATACACTTAAAAAACAACAAGTAAATTGACTTAATTTTCTTTTGGCAAGTTTTTACACGCACATTTTTCAAGTAAAATTTAGGTATGGAATTAAGTAAATCTACTTAACGAAGTTAAGTAAAATTAGGAAAGGAAATAAGTAAATTTAAGTGAATCAAGTGAATAGTTTTTGAGTAAGAATGGGTCATTTTGAGTAGAAAATGAATTCTAGATGTTACAAAAAAAAAAAAAAAAAAAAAGTTACTTAACCTAACAACAAAAAGCAGCCATAAAACAGTGTAAATACATCTCGAAATGTAACCTTATTAATTATTCATGTCCAAGTGCATGATAGGAACAATGGGATCATGATTTTGATATTTACTTAAACAAACCTTTTAAAAATAACAAACATTTAAAAAGTAAAATATACTTCTTTTTTATTATTATTCTTCAACTTTTAAATTCTACAAGCTTAAATTGAGCACTAATATTTAATTTACTCTTTTTTTTAATTCTTGGCTTAACTAAATTAATGTAAAAATTGTGTATTTTTCTAAATTATTTTCACCACAAACATTCACCATTTAACAAAAAAAACAATGAGAAATGTTGCTTTGTTTTTGTATATACAAAAACAAAGCAACATTTCTAAATTGTTTTTTTTGTTTTGTTTTGTTTTTTGTATTTAGTTTAACTCGACACACTAAAACAACTAAAACTGAAATAAAAATTGATTAAAAACTATAGATAGATAGATAGATAGATAGATATAGATATAGATATTTCTTCTTTTTTTAAAAAGAAGAAAAAGAAGAAGAAAAAAAGAAAAAAACTATATATATATATATATATATATATATATAGTTTTTTTCTTCTTCTTCTTCTTTTAAAAATAACAGAAACTAAAATAATGACAAAAACACATTACTAAAATGTTGACTAAAATTAGACACAATACACTTAAAAAAAACAACAAGTAAATTCACTTAATTTTCTTTTGGCAAGTTTTTGCACGCACATTTTTCAAGTAAAATTTTGGTATGGAAGTAAAATCTACTTAACGAAGTTAAGCAAAATTAGCAAAGGAAATAAGTAAATTTAAGTGAATCAAGTGAATAGTTTTTGAGTATGAATGGGTCATTTTGAGTAGAAAATTAACTCTAGATGTTACAAAACAGCAAGTTAACAACAAGAGCAGCCATAAAACAGTGTAAATACATCTCGAAAACAGAATAAAAAAGAGTAACAATGAGATCATGACTTTGATATTTACTTACAAACAATTAAAAAGTAAAATACACTTAAAAATTCAACTTTTAAATTCTACAAGCTTAAATTGAGTACTAATATTTAATTTACTCTTTTTTAAATTCTTGCCTTAGCTAAATTATTTAATATATATTATTAAACATATTTAATATATATTGTTTAACAGCATTCTTACTTCTAGAACCCATCACTATGATCTAATAAATTAGTGCATTTCTCTTTCATTAAGTTTGATTGAGCTCTTACTTGTCAAAGACAACTGAAGCGAAAGGTGGTTCAGCGAACAGAACGTCTCCGGCCCAAACTTCTTTGATGGCCCGCAGACCCCTGCCTTTCCCTGGAGAGTCAAACACTTCCACAAACTCCATGTCTGCCGTCTTCACCGATGCCAATGAGCTTCTGTATGGCAGCTGGGATTCACCAGCACTTTCTAAAATAGCCGAAGCCTCCAGCTGTACCATGTCAGGGTTCAGCAGGGGGGTGTGGAGGTGTCAAAGCGGGACCGTGAACGGGACGCTTGTCAATGGGCCCAGAGCTTTGTGAAGAGGACAAAAAGTACGGCATGAAACACTCGCAGCGGGATGAGATTTAACACTCTCACAGGTATCAAACATTTGCTGGCTTTTCATAGAAATGTGCTTGTTTACCTCAGCGTAAGAGCCTCGTTCGGGACCCCCGCGGGATATTTTTGGCCCTCAGTTGGAGCCGCCAGTCAAGAGAGGAGAAAAGACAGCTGGACGGACGGCGGACCACATGCGTTCCAGCACTTTCCTTCCCCCTCGACACCTTCTGGTTCCTTCCGATGCAAATCTAGAAGAAGAAAAATGTGAAAAGCACTTAAGCACTTGACTTAATCAACTTGCAAACACTGATGAGACTAATTTTAGGAACGCAACCAAATCTAAAAACACAGCTAGTCAAATGTTTAGACACATTTACTCATAGTAATATATAATATACAGTGCCACTCAAAAGTTTGGGATCAGTACGATTTGTAATGTTTTTTTTTTTGTTTGTTTGTTTGTTTTTTTAAAAGATTCTTATGCTCCTCAAAGTTCCATTTATTTGATCAAAAATACAGAAAAAAAAGTAAAATTCTAAAATATTATTGCTATTCTAAATAACAGTTTTTTATTTTAATATACTTAAAAAAATAATTTATTTCTGTGATGTAAAGCTGAATTTTCATCATCACTACTCCAGTCTTCAGTGTCACATGATTCTTCAGAAATCATTCTAATACTGGAACATAAAAAAATGCATAAAAAGCATTAAAAATCGTACAGATCCCAAACTTTTGAGTGGCAGTGTGGAAATATACTATATGAGAAAACTCTTATATTTGAGGATTTTTTTTCTTTGTCTAGATTCCAGCCAAAAAAAAGCATTTACTAAAAGAAAACTAGGACATTTCAAATGTTTATTTAGATTAACTTACACAGCCGCTCAAAAGTTTGGGTCAGTATGATTTGTAATGTTTTTTTTGTTTTTTTTTAAGTCTCTTATGCTCATCAAAATTCCATTTATTTGATCAAAAATACAAAAAAAAAACAAACAGGAAAATTCTAACATATTATTGCTATTCAAAATAACAGTTGCTTATTTTAATATACTTTAAAATATAATTTATTTCTGTGATGCAAAGCTGAATTTTCAGCACCATGACTCCAGTCTTCAGTGTCACATGATCCTTCAGAAATCATTCTAATACTGGAGCATAAAAAAATGCATAAAAAGCATAAAAAAATCTTACAGATCCCAAACTTTTGAGCGGCAGTGTAGAAATATACTATACAAGAGAAAACTCTCTTATATTTGAGTTTTTTTGTCTAGATTCCAGCCAAAAAACATTTACTAAAAGAAAACTAGGACAACATTTGTCGTGTTCATTTAGACTAAACTGCTGCTCAAATGTTTAGGATCAGTATGATTTGTAATGTTTAGTTTTTTTTAAAGTCTCTTATGCTCATCAAAGTTCCGTTTATTTGATCAAAAATACAGAAAAAAATAATAATATTCTGAAATATTATTGCTGTTCAAAAAATACTTTAAAATATAATTTATTTCTGTGATGCAAAGCTGAATTTTCAGCACCATGACTCCAGTCTTCAGTGTCACATGATCCTTCAGAAATCATTCTAATACTGGAGCATAAAAAGATGCATAAAAAGCATAAAAAAATCTTACAGATCCCAAACTTTTGAGCGGCAGTGTAGAAATATACTATACAAGAGAAAACTCTCTTATATTTGAGTTTTTTTGTCTAGATTCCAGCCAAAAAACATTTACTAAAAGAAAACTAGGACAACATTTGTCGTGTTCAATTAGACTAAACTGCTGCTCAAATGTTTAGGATCAGTATGATTTGTAATGTTTAGTTTTTTTAAAAGTCTCTTATGCTCATCAAAGTTCCGTTTATTTGATCAAAAATACAGAAAAAAATAATAATATTCTGAAATATTATTGCTGTTCAAAAAATACTTTAAAATATAATTTATTTCTGTGATGTAAAGCTGAATTTTCATCATCATTACTCCAGTCTTCAGTGTCACATGATCCTTCAGAAATCATTCTAATACTGGAGCATAAAAAATCTTACAGATATCAAACTTTTGAGCAGCAGTGTAGAAATATACTGTATAAGAGAAAACTCTTATATTTGAGTTTTTTTTAAAATAGACTTATGCTCATCAAGGCTGCGTTTATTTGATTAAAAATGCAGAAAAAAAAAACTTTAATATTGTGAAATGTCAATGCAATTTAAAATAGTGGTTTTCTATTTTAATATATTTTAAAACGTAATTTCAGTGTCACATGATCCTTCAGAAATCATTCTAATATACTGGTTTATTACTTTTATTATCAATGTTGGAAACAGTTGTGCTGCTTAATATTTTTTTGGAACCTGTGATATTTCTTTCAGGATTCTTTGATGAATCAAAAGTTAAAAAGAATAGCATTTGTTGAAAATAGGAATCTTGTCTAACAATATAAGTCTTTACTATCACTTTTGATCAACTGAGCACATCCTTGCTGAATAAAAGTATTAATTTATTTTAAAGACAGAAAGAAAGAAAGAAAAATTCTGACCTCAAACTCAGAAAATTCAGCTTTGCATAAAATGCATAAAAAGCATTAAAACTCTTACTGATATCAAACTTTTGAGCACCATGTAGAAATATACTATATAAGAGAAAACTCTTATATTTGAGGCGTTTTCTTCTTTGTCTAGATTTCAGCAAAAAACATTTACTAAACTGCCACTCAGAAGTTTGGAATCAGTAAGATTTTTAATGCTTTTCAAAACTTTTCTGCTCATCAAGGCTGCGTTTATTTGATTAAAAGTACAGGGGAAAAAAATTATATTGTGCAATGTTAATGCAATTTAAAAAGTGGTTTTCTACTTTAATATACTTTAAAATATAATTTATTTCTGTGATCAAAGCTGTATTTTCAGCATCATTACTCCAGTCTTCAGTGTCACATGATCCTTCAGAAATCATTCTAATATACTGATTTATTATCAGTATTGGAAACGGTATATTTTTTTCAGGATTCTTTGATAAATAAAATGTCAAAAAGAACAGCATTTGTTTAAAATAGAAAACTTTTGTAACAATAAACACCTCGTTCAAAATTTGGGGTCAGTACATTTTTTCTTTCTTTCTCTCTTTGAAAGAAATTAATACTTTTCAGCAAGGATGTGTTCAATTGATCAAAAGTGATAGCAAAGACTAAATCAGTATATTAGAATGATTTTTGAAGGATCATGTGACACTGAAGACTGAAGTCATTATGATGAAAATTCAGCTTTACATCACAGAAATAAATTATATTTTAAAGTACATTAAAATAAAAAGCTGTTATTTTGAATAGCAATAAGATTTCAGAATTTTACAGTTCTTTTCTGTATTTTTGATCAAATAAATGGAACTTTGATGAGACTTTTTTTAAAAACATTCAAAATGTTACTGATCCCAAACTTTTGAGCAGCAATGTATATGAATTACTGAAATAAAAATGGATAAAAACTAAAAAAAAAAAAAAACATCATCTGTCAGGAAGATCAACAGCGACTATATTCTGTCCTCCTGACCATCGCATGAGATCATGGACGTCTGATTAGTGATGGACATTAGATGTACGGCACACGCTGCTGTCTTTAACGCTCGTTATGCTGGTTTAGACTGATCATGTATTTCATAAATATCATAATTACTATAGTTCTGCTTATGCATCCGATGAAATGTATTTTCTGTCCTGTTCCGCATTTACACTTCTGCTCTGTTATTCTGCTTCACTCTTTTTGTGGGTTCCTGTATAATAAAATGCTTGTCTTTCTCACTTGAAAGTGTTACATCTCTCTTTACATCTCATGCTCATTCTGTGCTGGTCAAAAGTTTCTGAAAAAAAGTCTCTACTGCTTATCAAGGCTGCACTATATTATTATTTTTTAAAATATGGTAAAAATCTTAAATATTATTTAAATTAAACCACAAGCAAATAAAAACAAAAAGTGACTTAAAAAATAAAAATGTAAACATACACAATAAAAAAAATTTAAAAAAAATTTTTTTGGAAAACTATTAAAATAAAATACTAAAAATAAATCATAATCATGTAAAATATATAAATTACTTAAAAAATAAATAAAAACGTAAATATACATAAATAACAAAAAACTATAATTATAAAATAAATAAATTACTTCAAAATGTAAATATACATAATAAATAAATAAATAAATAATTTTGGAAAACTATTAAAATAAAATACTAAAAATAAATCATAATCATAAAATAAAATAAATTAATTACTTAAAGAATTAATTAAAAATTTAAATGTAAGTATACATAAATAATAAATAAATAAATTTTGGAAAACTATTAAAATACAATACTAAAAATTAAATAATAAAAATGTAAAATTAAAACAAATAACTTTAAAATAAAAACAACTAAAACAGAACACTTGAAATTAAATCATAATCATATAAAATAAATAAATTACTTAAAAAATAAAAATAAAAAAATAAAAAATAAATGTATTAATAATAATAATAATAATAATAATAATAATAATTAAAAATAAATTAAGTAATTTTGGAAAACATTTAAACTAAACACTAAAAATTAAATCATAAAAATATAATATTAAAATAAGCAATAAAAAAGTAAATATACATAAATAATTAAAAAGAAACAAATAATGAATTCAAATTAATTAAAACAAAATACTAAACATTAAAAAAATAAATAAAATAAATAACTAATTTTAAAATAAAAACAATTAAAACAGAACACTTGAAATTAAACCATAATCACATAAAATAAATAAATTACTTAAAAAATAATAATAAAAATGTCAAAACACGTAAATAAAAATCAACAAATAAAATAAAATAATTTTATTTTGGGAAACTATTAAACAATACAAAACTAAAAATTAAATCATAAAGAAATAAAATGATACAATAGATAAAAATACTGAAATTTGAAAAAATAAAAATTAATATGTGAATACTGAAAAATAACATGCATCACCGTTTTCAAAATGTCAAATAATCAGAAATGTTTCTTGCGCAGCAAAATAGCATATTAGAAAGATTTCTGAAGGATCACGTGACACTAAAGTCTGCGCATCACAGAAATAAACTACATTTTAACGCATATTAACATAGAAAACAGCTATTTTAAGCTCTAATAATATTTCACATTTTCCCTGCATTTCTGAACAATTAAATGCAGCTTTAGTGAGCAGAAGAGACTTCTTTCTAAAGTTGTTCCGTCGACAAGAATAAACACCACATGCTGTACTTTTTTCTATCATGCAGAACTCATTATATTTCACGGCCTCACGCATGATTTAACGGCATTAACCGTCAATGATCTTTTGTGACTCTGTGCATGAAATAGATTGGTTTCTCTGGAAGTCACTTGATATAAAGCTCCACGCTCTGCTCAGATTCATCATCCGCCGACATCCAGGTTCATCTGAAGGCTTTGCGCAGCATCCGAACATGGAAGACGTGATTTCTCCAGAGGGCAGGGATCTGGGAAGAGCTGTGTGCATCATCACAGGAGCGTCGAAAGGCTACGGCCGGACGCTGGCGTTACAGATGAGCCGCCTGCTGAAGCCCAGATCCGTCCTGATGCTGGTCGCCCGAACCGCAGATCAGCTCAACCAGCTGAAGGAGGACGTCATAACCCTCTACGGACACAACAAACTGGACGTCCGCTGCGTGCAAGCAGATCTGGAGAAGAAGGAAGGAGTGGAAAAAACAGTGCAGGCCGTCAAAGAGACGTCAGTTTCTGAAATGGACCACTTACTTCTGATCAACAACGCAGGTGCGCTGGAGTTATCCTCTTAATCACTACTTTTGTCTTGGTATTTTTACTTTTTATTATTTATTATTTTTTTATGGAATTATTTAGTCATTTATTTTAATCTTTTAATTATTATATACACACACTGAATACATATAAATCGCTAAATCGCTTTAAATAATTAAAATAAAAAAGAAATAAAAACGTACAATAAATAATTAAAAGTGTGTTAATATAAAATGTGCTAAAAATTTAATTGAAAATGTCAAATAAATATTTATTTTAATTTTCTATGGAATTATTTTGCTATTTATTTTAATTGTTTTAGGTATTCTATAGACACTGAATACATATAAATCGCTTTAAATAATTAAAAAAAGTTAAATACATAATTAAAATATTATTAATATAAAACATACTAAAAATGTAACTGAAAATGTAAAATAAATATTTATTGTAATTTTTTATGGAATTATTTAGTCATTTCTTTTAATCTTTTTAGTTATTATATACATGCTGAATACACACAAATCGCTTCAAATAATTTAAAAAAGTAAAATAAATAATTAAAAGATTATTAATATAAACCATACTAAAAATTTAATTGAAAATGTAAAATAAATATTTGTTTTATTTTTTATGGAATTATTTAATTTATTATTATTAAGTAATTTATTTTAATCTCTTTAGTTATTATATAGACACTGAATACACATAAATCACTTCAAATAATTAAAATAAATAAGAAAAATAAAAATGTCAAATAAATAATTTAAAACGTACTAAAAATTTAATTGAAAATGTAAAATAAATATTTATTTTTGTATGGAATTATTTAGAAATGTATTTTAAACTTTTTAGGTATTATATAGACACTGATTAAATATAAATCGCTTTAAATAATTAAAATAAACAAACAATAAAAATGTAAAATAAATAATTAAAAGATTATTCATATAAAATGTAGCAAAAATTTAATTGAAAATGTAAAATAAATATTTCTTTAATTTTTTTATGGAATTATTTAGTAATTTATCTTCATTTTTTGTTATTATATACACACTGAATAAATATAAATCTCTTTAAATGATTACAATAAATAAGAAAAAAAGCTAAATAAATAATTAAAAGATTATTATTATTATAAAACATACTAAAAATTAAATTTAAAATGTAAAATAAATATTAGTTTTATTTTTTTATGGAATGATTTAGTAATTTATTTTAATAGTTTTAGTTATTATATACACACTGAATACATATGAATTGCTTTAAATAATAAAAAAAGCAAAATAAAAAATTAAAAGATTATTAATATAAAGCGTACTAAAAATTTAATTGAAAATGTAAAATAAATATTTGTTTTATTTTTTAATTAAATTATTTAGTAATTTATCTGAATTTTTTGTTATTATATACACACTGAATAAATATAAATAGCTTTAAATAATTAAAATAAACAAACAATAAAAATGTTAAATAAATAATTAAAAGATCATTCATATAAAATGTATCAAAAATTTAATTGAAAATGTAAAATAAATATTTGTTTTATTTTTTAATTCAATTATTTAGTAATTTATCAGAATTTTTTGTTATTATATACACACTGAATAAATATAAATTGCTTTAAATAATTAAAATAAACAAACAATAAAAAATGTAAAATAAATAATTAAAAGATTATTCATATAAAATGTACCAAAAATGTAATTGAAAATGTAAAATAAATATTCATTTTATTATTTTATGCAATTATTTAGTAATTTATCTTCATTTTTGAATGATATTATATACACAATGAATAAATATAAATTGCTTTAAATAATTTAAAAATGTTACATAAATAATTAAAAGTTTATTAATATAAAACATACTAAACTTTTAATTGAAAATGTAAAATAAATATTTATTTTAAATTTTTATGGAATTATTTAGTTATTTATTTTAATTGTTTTACTTATTATATACACACTGAATACATATAAATCGCTTTAAATAATAAAAAAAAAAGTTAAATAAATGATTTAAAAATTATTAATATAAAACGTACTAAAAACTAAATTAAAAATGTAAAATAAATATTTAGTGAAATTTCTAATGGAATTATTTAGCAATTTATTTAAAATTTGTGGGTTATTATATACATGCTGAATATACATAAATCTCTTTAAATAATTAAAATAAATAAGAAATAAAAATGTAAAATAAATAATTAAAAGTTTTTAAATATAAAACGTACTAAAAATTTAATTGAAAATGTAAAATGAATATTTATTGTAATTTTTATGGAATTATTTATTAATTTATTTTAATCTTTTTAGTTATTATATACATGCTGAAAACATAAATCGCTTTAAATAATTCAAATAAATAAGAAAAAAGTAAAACAAATTATTAAAAGATTATTAATATAAAACGTAGTAAAAATGTAATTAAAAATGTAAAATAAATATATACTTTGTATGGAATTATTTAGCAATTTATTTTAATCTTTTTAGTTATTATATAGATGCTGAATACATATAAATCGCTTTAAATAATTAAAATAAACAAGAAATAAAAATGTTAAATAAATAATTAAAAGTGTATTAATATAAAACGTAATAAAAATTTAACTGAAAACAAAATAAATAACTAATTTTAAAATAAAACAACTAAAATGAAACATTTAAATAATAAATAAATTGCTTAAAAATAAATAAATTAAAATTAAACAAACAATAAAATAAAACATTTACTTGAAATTAAATCAGTAAAAGGTCAAATTAAAATAGCTCATTTTAAAAGAAAAACTTAAATAAAATAACTAAAATAAAAGTTGAAATAAAAAAAAAGTAAAAATTAAATTAATAAATAGCTGGAATTATTAAGTAATTAATTTATTTGTTTATTTTAATTAATTAATTAATTTTTTTTTTATCGCTTAAAAAAAACTAAAAATAGAAAAATAAACTTAATTCAAAGGCAAAATAAGGTTGTCAGATATTTTCTTATTTTAAGCAGCTTAATTGTATTAATAATTTGTCGTCTTTGGTTTCAGCATCTCTGGGCGACGTTTCTCGCTTCGCTCTGACGTTCACGGATCCGTCGGAGGTGAACCGTTATCTGTCTCTGAACGTCAGCAGTGCGCTCAGTTTGACATCCGGCGTCCTGCAAGCGTTTCCTCGTGGTCTGGGTCTGCGTCGAACCGTGGTGAACATCAGCTCTCTGTGTGCGCTCAAGCCCTTCCCATCGTGGGTCCTGTACTGCACCGGGAAAGCCGCCCGCGACATGATGTTTCGCGTTTTAGCCGAGGAGGAGCCGGACGTAAGAGTGCTCAGTTACGCCCCTGGTGAGTGATCACAAACAGACATGCACAAATTATTCAGGAGAGTAACACTGTTTCTGTTTTTCCCAAACTGGCTTCATGAGCTAATTATTAACTAAATCACAAAAATGTCAAATTAAAATCAAGAACTAATTTTAAAATAAAAACAACTGAAATAAAACACTTGAAATAAAAAAAGTTAAAAATTAAATTAATAACTTGCTTAAAAACATAAATATATAACATGAAAAAAATAAAAAATAAAATAAATGATTATAAATTATTAATATAAAACTTACTAAAAATGTAATCAAAAACATACATTTTAAATAAAAACTGCTAAAATAAAACATTTACTTGAAACTTAAAAGGTCAAATTAAAATAGCTCATTTTAAAATAAAAACAACTAAAATAAAACACTTGAAATAAAAAAGTATAAAAAAATAAATGAATAAATCGCTAAAATTGTTTATTGATTTAATTTAATAATTTCTTTATGTATTATATACACTGAAAAAAATAAATAAAATAGATAAATTGTTTAAAAAAATAAATAAATAAAAGTGTAAAATAAATAATTAAAAGATAAAATGAATTTAAAATAAATAAATAAAATAACTAAATAACTAAAAGTTACAATAAATAAATAAACATTAAATAATAAAAATGTTAAATTAACATATTATGTTTTTTTTACATTTTATTTGATGTAAAAAGCAATCAAAATAATATATTTCTATTTTTAAAAATTTGATTTGATTTATTTTTTATTTTATAATATTGTATTTTGATTACTTTTTAAAAATTATTCATTTTAATTTTACAGTGTTTACAAGTGTTTTATTTTAGTTGTTTTTTATTAGTTATCTATTTTAATTTTACATTTGAATTCTTTAATTTTTTATTTAAGTGTTTTATATTTAATATT
Organism: Cirrhinus molitorella; assembly: GCA_033026305.1. Taxonomy (NCBI): domain Eukaryota; kingdom Metazoa; phylum Chordata; class Actinopteri; order Cypriniformes; family Cyprinidae; genus Cirrhinus; species Cirrhinus molitorella. The sequence continues at coordinate 40,035,107 of CM065125.1, read as the reverse complement.
TTTTATTATTTCATTTTTTAATTTTTAATTTATTTATTTATTGTCAACACATTTGAGCTCATTTTAGTTGTTTTTATTTTAAAATGTTATTTGTTATTTGTTTTAATTTGATTACATTTCAAGTGTATTTTTGTATTTATTAATTTAATTTAAGTAAATTAAGCAATTTGAAATTCTTTATTTTTATTTTACATTTTTGTGATTACATTTTTCATAAATAATCAAATTAAGTTAAACAATTAAAATTAACTTGCTAATAAAATAATAAAAAATATAAATATAAAAATATATAATATTAATAGAAATAATATATATATATATATATATATATATATATATATATATATATATATAGTAAAAACAATTCAAATTAAAACAATAAAAACAAATAACTTCATTTTAAAATAAAAACAACCAAAAATAAAACACTTGAAATTAAACCGTAAACATAGAATAAATAAATCACTTTAAAAAAACAACAACAACAAAAAATAAAATGCTAAAATATTTTTTGGTGTGTCTAGACGACAAAAATAATTACCCAAAACTTTTTTGTTTATTTTATGTTTATGGTTTAATTATTTTAGTTTGATTTGGGGGACATTGTGGCATCAGAAAAAAAGTTTGCTGATAGCAGACAGATAACAGAGAGGCAGACAGAGGAAGTCAATCAGCTTTTCTGCTGTGCATTCGCAGGGCCTCTGGACACAGACATGCAGCTGCAGGCTCGTCGTTTCTCTGGAGATGCGCAGCTGCGGCGCTCCTTCTCCTCCATGTTCTCCGAGGGCCAGCTGCTGTCCTGCAACGAATCCGGAGCCAAACTCATCAAGCTCCTGCTGGACGACGAATATCCGTCCGGCGCTCATCTGGACTTTTATGAGCTCTAACTCGAGCAGCGCACACACTGTACATACGTTCACTCGTATATAACCATGTTGTTGATAGATTGTATTCTTTTTAGGTCTTAAAAATCTGTAAATGTTTTTATAGGAGAAATAAATATATAAATGTTCAGGCATTCTTGGTCTTTCACTGAGTGGAGTTTGATAAAGCAGCTGAGGACATCTAGTGGTGTTCCTGGACAAATACACACAAACACAACTAATGTTCACTGAGTATTATTAAATTCAACTACATCAACAGTTCATTCAGTAACTGAAAATGAAGCATATCTTAAAGTATTTTGTTTTTTGATTTACTGAAATTGTTAGAGATTATTTATTAATTTTGGTGTTTATTTTTAATGTGTAATAGCTTAATACAATATACATAATCACCATTTTATTTAAAAATAAAAAATAATTTAGTAAACACATTAAATATGAAATCATAAACAGAAAAATTTAAGTAATTGCAAAATATACATTAACTAAATAGAACATAGAAACAATGAAATTATAAATGTAAAATTACAATAAAACACGAAAAAAGAAACAACTAAAAACACTTGAACGTAAACCATAAATCATTTTAAAATATAAACGCTTAGAAGAGCACTTCTTAAAAATTAAATAATTGCTTGTAATTAACCCATCAAAAATATCAAATTAATCACTTATATAAACATAATAAATGCTTAAAAAATAAAATAAATAATTAAAGCACTACCAATATAAAACACTTACTAAAAATGAAATCTTAAAAATGTAAAATTAAAATAAAACATAATTAAACATTAAAATATTTAGTTTTTTTTAATTTACTTGAAATGGTTAGAGTTAATATCATTTATTAATTTGGGGTGTTTGATTTTAATATATAATAGTATTATAAAATATACATAATCACCATTTAAATATGAAATCATTAAAAAAAAAATAATAATGAATAAATAATTTTAAAATATACACTCATTAAACAAAACACTTACAAACAATGAAATCATAAATGTAAAATTAAATCATTTTAAAATAAAAAACATTAAAAAAGCACTTACTAAAAATTAAATAATTACTTGAAATTAACCCATCAAAAATATAAAATTAAATAAATTACTAAAAATTGATCAAAATGTCATACATGATAACATTTCTTAACATTTCATTCATTATTATTTACTTGTAGAGTTAATATCATTTATTACTTTTGGGTGTTTGATTTTAATATATAATAGTATAATAAAATATACATAATCACCATTTTATTTAAAAATAAAAACAATTTAATTAACATTAAATATGAAATCATAGAAATAATTGAAATTTATAAATAATTTAAAAATATACATTAATTAAATAATGAAATGAAACAATGAAATCATAAATGTAAAATTAAATAACTGTAAAATAAAAACAATTAAAAGAGCACTTACTAAAAATTACATAATTACTTGAAATGAAACCATCAAAAATATCAAATTAAATAAATCACTTATATAAATATAATAAATGCTTAAAATTTAAATAAACAATGAAAACGCTACTAATATAAAAATTAGTACAAACAATGAAATCATAAATGTAAAATTAAATCATTTTAAAATAAAAACAATCAAAAAAATACTTACTAAAATTTACAAATGTAAAAATTAAACACTTGAAATTAACCCATCAAAAATCCAAAATTTTTAATTTAAATAAATAAGTAAAACACTACTAATGTAAAGCACTTACTAAAAATAAAATCATAAAAATGTCAAATTAAAATTAAAAATTAGAACAAAACACGAAAAATTTAACTTCTAATAACTCTTGAATTTAAACCATAAACATAAAATAAACAAATCACTTAAAAAATTAATAAAAAATGTTAAATATGTTAAACATGTTAAAATATATATATATATCTTTTTTTTTTTCATTTACTTAAAATAGTTAGAGTTAATATCATTTATTATTTTGGGGTGTTTGCTTTTAATATATAATAGTATAATAAAATATACATAAAAAATAAAAACAATTATTTAAACACATTAAATATGAAATCATAAAAATACCAATATAATCTAATAAATAATGTAAAAATATACATTAATTAAATAAAACATACAAACAATTAAATCATAAATGTAAAATTAAATCATTTTAAAATAAAAACAATTAGAAGAACACTTACAAAAAATTAATAATGTAATAATTTTACACTTGAAATTAACCCATCAAAAATATAAAATTAATCACTTATAAAAATATAAAAATGTTTTAAGATTACAATAAACAATTAAAATGCTACTAATGGACAACAGTTACTAAAAATGAAATCATAAAAATGTCAAATTAAAATTTTAAAATAAAAAACAAATTAAACAAATAAAACACCTGAATTTAAACCATAAACATGTAAAATAAACAAATCACTTAAAAATTTAATACAAAATAAAAATGTTAAATATCTTAACCATGTTAAAACAATATATATTTATTTTTTTCATTTACTTGAAATAGTTAGAGTTAATATAATTTATTATTTTTGTGTGTTTGATTTTAATAAATAATAGCATAATAAAATATACATAATCACAATTTTATTAAAAAAAAAAAATAAACACATTAAATGTGAAATCATAAAAATACATTTAAATTAATAAAAATTAAAAATATACATTATTAAAATAAAACACAAAAAAATTAAATCATAAAAATGTAAAATGAAATCATTTTAAAAATAAAAACATAATAGTATGATAAAATATACATATTCACCATTTCATTAAAAAAAATAAAAACAATTAAATAAATACATTAAATATGAAATCATAAAAATACACATTTAAATTAATAAATAAGTAAAAAACTATAAATGTTTAAAATAAATCACAAACAAATGAAATCATAAAAATATGAAATTAAATCATTTTAAAACAAAAACAATTTTACTATATAATAGTATAATAAAATATACATATTCACCATTTTATTTAAAAAAATAAAAACAATTTAATAAACACATTAAATATGAAATCATAAAAATACAAATTTAAAATAAAACAGAAAAAAACTGTAATATATAAAATATATATATATAATAGTATAATAAAATATACATAATCACTATATTTATAATAAAACCATTTTTTCAAAAAATGGTATTTATAATATATAATAATATATGATGATGATAATAATAGTTAATTCAATATAATTTATTGGTAATGTGTAAAGCCTTTTTAAAATACTATAGGATTTAAGCTTTTAGGATTACATGCTTTTTTATAAAAAATGTTCTGTATTTTTAAAGTGAACACATTACAGCATATTTATTGAACAAAGTGCATACAATTACTTTCAGTATCAATATAAGCAATATAAGCAATAAGCAGAAAATTGTAACATTGCTAAAGTGACCGTTTTAATTTAAATATCACACAAACATATTAGTATTTGCATCGATGCTGCCTTGATTTTTGAACAAAACCAAATAAAAACAGAATTTTTCCATCTGAATATCCACAGAGATTTGACTAATATGCTCTGACATTAACACTTACAGACTGTTTCCTCCGTATCCCCATCATCACATGACGCGCGTCTCTTTGATGGAGACGGTTCCCATGGTAACAGCTGCTTGTTGATGTCATCTGTGATTTTGTGAATGGAGGCCAAGAAATAACCTGCACTGGTCACACAGGAGAAAGAGCAACGTGAACAGACAGATGCACAAGATTGGTTTCTGTTTCTGTGATTCAATCAAGACTTATTCTATGAGAAATGAAAGATGTACGCTGCTCCTCAAAAGTTTGGGATCAGTTTTTAAAGAAGACTTTTCTGCTCATCAAGGCTCCATTTTTTTTTTGTTTAAAAATACAGAAAAATATATGTAATATTGCATAAAAGTTCATGCAATTTAAAATAGCAGTTTTCTCTCTTCTCATTCATTCTCATTCATTTCTCTCATGAAAGAAATGAATGCTTTTATTCAGCAAGGATGTGTTCAATTGATCAAAAGTGATAGTAAAGACTTATATTGTTAGAAAATATTTCTATTTTGAATAAATGCTGTTCTTAATCCTGAAAAAAAGTATCACAGGTTCCAAAAAAATATTAAGCTGTTTCCAACATTCATAATAAAAGTAACTAGAAAGTAAAGTTCGTAGACAAACTTTAAGTTGGCTTGAAAAAGCCTAGCCAGAAAGTTTTAAAAAGTTTTAAATGTATGCTATGCGGTTGCTAGGGTACCCGGGGTGGCTGGTAGGGTGTTGCTACCTGGTTGCTAGGGTACTTAGGGTGGTTTCTAGAGTGTTGTTATGTGGTTTCTAAAGTACTTTGGGTAGTTGCTAGGGTGTTGCTAGGGTACCCTGGGTGGTTGCTAGGGTTTTGCTATGTGGTTGCTAAGGTACCCAGGGTGGTTGCTAGGGTGTTGCTATGCAGTTGTTAGGGTATTTGGTAGGTGTTGCTATGCGGTTGCTAAGGTACTCTGGGTGGTTGCTAGAGTGTTGCAATGTGTTTGCTAGGGTACTTGGGAGGTGTTGTTATGCAGTTACTAGGGTACTCAGGGTGGCTGTTAGGGTATTGCTATCTGGTTGCTAGGTTACCCGGAGTAACTGTTAGGGTGTTGCTATGTGGTTTCTAAGGTACTTTGGGTGGTTGCTAGGGTGTTGCTAGGGTACCCTGGGTGGTTGCTATGTGGTTGCTAAGGTACCCAGGGTGGTTGCTAGGGTATTGCTATGCAGTTGTTAGGGTACTTGGTAGGTGTTGTTATGCGGTTGCTAAGGTACTCTGGGTGGTTGCTAGGCTACCTGGGGTGGTTGTTGTGGTGTTTCTATGCAGTTGCTAAGGTACTCTGGGTCGTTGCTAGGGTGTTGCTATGTGGTTGCTATGTACTCAGGGTGGTTGCTAAGGTATTACTAGCATGTTGTTACCATGATTAACAAGTTACTAGCATGATTCTATCATGATTAACAAGTTACTATTAACAGTTACTATTACAACTACATGTTGCTAACATGATTCTAGCATGGTTATCATGTTACTAGAATGTTTCTAGCATGTTTAACATGTCGATATCATGTTGTTAGCATTACTGATAAGGTACTATGTTTCTAGCATGTTTAGCAAGTTACTAGCATGATGTTAGCATGATTAGCAAGTTACTAGCATGTTTCTAGCATGATTAGCATGTTAATAGCATGTTGTTAGCATGATTAGCATATTGCAAACATGATTTAAATGGATTAGAAATATTAGTTGTATTAGACGAGTTTAAATGAGTCTAAATGGATTAGAAATAATACATATAGCGGAAGCTTGATTTAGTCTCTGATTTAACGGTTTAAGTATATTAAAATAAAAAACTATTATTTTGAATTGCAATAATATTTCATAATATTACTTGTTTTTCTGTATTTTCAATCAAATAAATGGAACTTTGATGAGCAGAAGAGACTTTAAAAAAAGTGTATATTTTAAAAACTGAAACCTAAATGTGAATACTTTACCTCAAAATAAACAAAAACACTAACAGTTTTTTAGGCACTTAAATCAATGCAAAGAGTAAAAGGTGACTAGAAATGGTTAAATATATGTAATTTATGGCAAGACTAATCACACAAAAGCATGGTTTTGAATATTGAACATATCATTAATGCAAAACTTGCAAAAAAGAAATTAAGTGAGAATTCTCAAAATCTATTTTTAGAAACCATATTTATATTCAAGGATGAACTAACTTCAGAGTAAAGCTAAATAAAAAAAGTTTTCACAACAAAATCTGCCCAATTGATACTCAAAACTAGCCCTATCATGTTAAAACATATTCAACTGGGTAAAATGAAAAAAATAAAATAATTTTTTTTTCCAGAGGACAAATATTAGGTTTTTGTGGTTGCTTCAACCCACGGACATGAAAAACAACCTGCAGCAACACTAGTTTCCACCCAAATGCAAATTTAACTTATGCAAAAAATTGGAATATCGCATAAAACATTTGCGAATAAAGCACTGTTTCCATCCAACGAGCCAAAGAGAACAAAATCATCACTTACTGATAAACTGACACTAAATATCACTAAGGAAAGTAGGAGAAGCCACTGAATCTAATAATTGTAATATATAATAAATTACTTGCGTCTCAGAGCGTCGTACAATGTAAAAAATTACAGTGACTTTAACGGTAAAAAAACAGGATTTTGCTGTAGCATTTTGCTACAGCAAAATCCTGTTAAATGGTTAACGGTAAGTTCCCCTACTATATATGGTACAAAACTGTATTGGACATTGCATGTACTTTTACGGTAGTATACTGTTTTCGGAAGTGAAAAAGAATGTACAATTTACAGTGAATAACCGTAATTAACATTTTTCTAAAGTCTGACTGTCATGCAGCGTTACATTTTGTTTGTGTTGCAGAATCACGTTCTTATTATTGTTTACTCAATGAACATTTGCATATGTGTATGTTCATTGATAAGGCACTTTTAGGTAAGTTGCCTTTTTATATTTTAAATCTCTCTTACAGAAATAGTTACTGTTTCTGTCGTTTATTCGGTTAAAAGTTCCAAATGTTTGTTCAGAAGGTCTTGGAATGATCTGCAAACTGTAGTTAAATTAGAGCCACTGCCATCTCTGTGTACTTTTAAATGTCTTTGTAATCTGTTTTTAAAAAGTCTTGTACGTGTTTTGCTTGATCTTACTTTCATCAATTGTATTTTGTTTTGGAACTGGTTTTCTGTGCAACTTTATGCGCTGCCATCTTGACCAGGTCTCCCTTGAAGAACAGACTGTGAAGTCTAAATGGGACTCTCCTGGCTAAATAAAGGATAAATAAAAACAAATAAACTAGCTGTTTTATGGATAGTGTTGGAGAACTTTACTTTTAAAAGTAATGCATTACAATATTGCGCTACTCCATAAAAAAGTAACTAATTACGTTACTTAGTTACTTTTTATGGAAAGTAATGCGTTACAATATTGCGCTACTCCATAAAAAAGTAACTAATTACATTACTTAGTTACTTTAATGGAAAGTAATGCGTTACAATATTGCGTTACTCCCTAAAAAAGTAACTAATTACGCTACTTAGTTACTTTTTATGGAAAGTAATGCGTTACAATATTGCGTTACTCCCTAAAAAAGTAACTAATTACGTTACTTAGTTACTTTTTATGGAAAGTAATGCGTTACAATATTGCGTTACTTCTTAAAAAAGTTATTTTTTATGGAAAGTAATGCATTACAATATTGCGTTACTTCTTTAAAAAGTTATTTTTTATGGAAAGTAATGCATTACAATATTGCGTTACCCCCTAAAAAAGTAACTAATTACGTTACTTAGTTACTTTTTATGGAAAGTAATGCGTTACAATATTGTGTTACTTCCTAAAAAAGTTACTTTTATGGAAAGTAATGCGTTACAATACTGCATTACCTCCTAAAAAAGTAACTAATTACGTAACTTAGTTACTTTTTATGGAAAGTAATGTGTTACAATATTACGCTACTCCCTAAAGAAGTAATTAATTACGCTACTTAGTTACTTTTTATGGAAAGTAATGCGTTACAATATTGCGTTACCCCCTAAAAAAGTAACTAATTACGTTACTTAGTTACTTTTTATGGAAAGTAATGCGTTACAATATTGCGTTACTTCCTGAAAAAGTTACTTTTATGGAAAGTAATGCGTTACAATACTGCATTACCTCCTAAAAAAGTAACTAATTACATAACTTAGTTACTTTTTATGGAAAGTAATGCGTTACAATATTGCGCTACTCCCTAAAAAAATTACTTTTTATGGAAAGTAATGTTTTACAATATTGCGCTACTCCCTAAAAAAATAACTTTTTATGGAAAGCAATGCATTACAATATTGCGCTACCCCTAAAAAGTAACTAATTACGTTACTTAGTTACTTTTTATGGAAAGTAATGCGTTACAATATTGCGTTACTTCCTAAAAAAGTTACTTTTATGGAAAGTAACGCGTTACAATACTGCATTACCTCCTAAAAAAGTAACTAATTACGTAACTTAGTTACTTTTTATGGAAAGTAATGCGTTACAATATTACGCTTCTCCCTAAAAAAGTAATTAATTACGCTACTTAGTTACTTTTTATGGAAAGTAATGTGTTACAATATTGCGCTACTCCCTAAAAAAGTAACTAATTACGTTACTTTGTTACTTTTTATGGAAAGTATTGTGTGACGTGTTACTTTTGCATTACTTTTTGAAATCTGGGCAGGGCTTGCTTGTTTGTTTTTAATATAAAAAGTTACATTTTAAGCAAATGTAAAAGCCCTTTCACAGCAAAAAGTGAAATTAATAAACCTAAAGCTGAATTAAAGGTAAACTGATGTCTGTACAGTAGAACTGTAGGAGAAGGAAGTTCAACACACCTCGGCAATGAGAAAAATGAAGCAAAAATGTTAGTTAATCTAAAGTAAGTTTTGCTTGTCAGTATGGTTGAATTGGATCAACAAAGGTCAGCAGCACAGACATTGTTTAATAAAACGGGATTAAATACACAAAGGAAACAAAAAAGTAACGCGTTACTTTACTAGTTACTTGAAAAGGTAATCTGATTACGTAACTCGACACTGAGGAAAAACTATTAAGACTTGGGGTATCCATACAACAACTCTAGAGCTTCTAAACAATATATGTTGAGGAAAAACAAGTGTTCTTACTGATCAAATATTCCACTCTTTTGGACCTCCCTCAGGACAGGAGGATCCCGAAGTGCGCATGCGCGTAGTACAACCGCGTCCTCCTGACTGACTAGTGACATATACTACGCGCATGCGCGGTGCCGTCGGCGTTTCGGGGGGCGTTGCTGGCGTGCGGCAGAGGGGCGGGGCGGAGGTGGGTGTGTGGCTCAGCTGATACACGCATCCGCTGACTATCATCATCATCATCATCCTCCTCCTCATCATCATCACCCGAGACCTGCTCCTGTCAAGATACACACCGCTCGGTTTTATGGACGCGACGCGACCGGCTCGGTGAATGAACGCGGCTGCTGTGACGCGCGTCGCTGTCCGCGGTGCTGAAACAGTGAGTACGATCGCAGTCATGTGGATTTCATATGTGTGAAGCGACTGATTACAGAAGAATAGAGAGAGACCGAGAGAGAGGAAAGGAGAGAGAGAGATGCTCCACTATCACTGCGACTCACTCGACTGGAAGTAAACCAGTGAACGGACCTCCATTCTCCCTCGCAGATAAAGCCAGCGAGCACGCATTATGTAATGCCCTGATAGTGGCAAGGAGGGGAAAAAAGCAACCCATCTCCTGGTTTCCATCTTCATGGTACGTCTTTGTTTGTGTGGAGAGCAGAAAATGGAGAGTAGATGCAGTGTTTTGATGCTCAAAGGGGTTCGCGCTCTCAGAAGGTGCTGCGGATCTCCATTCAGCTGTTAGATAACAACAGCACATGAAAGGCGATGCAATCTTTTGTGCGGGCACAGAGAGTTGCTAATCGGAGGTTTCACATGATTGTGCAACTTGTTGTGCGTTCGTTTTCATTAAGGCCCTAATGGAGCGCGTAAAAGTTGAGCCGGATCTCACTTCACACACAAAGCCACACGCACTCACCTCGTGGCCCATAACAAGCCACAAGGTGCCAATGCAAATGTGTGTGTGAGAGATGTGTAAGTGCGAGAACAGATGAGGTAATGGCAAAGCACTGGAGTGTGAACCCCCTGTTGGTCGGTCATGGTGCTGCAGCTCATTGTGAGATCAAACAGCTTCTGTCTTTCATGGTGTGTTTTCATGCACATGGATGTCACGTTACCGGTGTCAAACACAAGCCTGGATCAATCTGTGCTGCTCACGTGATGCTGATGCTTGCATATGCTCGCTGTAACGCACAGTTAGGTTTTGGTATAGTAAGTGTGTTTGTTTATGTTGGGGATCACTGCTGTTAATGCACTGAAGGTGTCCATTGTTTTGCTGTTGTCTCACCTTTATCTCTTGAACCTGTCTAAGGAATTGTAATGCTACTATCAAAGCTTTTTAATAATCAAATGTGACCTAGCACAGGTATATTTGTAGCAATAGTAATCATTGTATGGGTCAAAATTTTCGATTTTTCTTTTATGCCAAAAATCATTAGGGTATTAAGTAAAGATGAAGATATTTTGTAAATATATCAGTTAGTAGTAGAACTTCATTTGGACAACTTTAAAGGAGATTTTCTCAATATTTAGTTGTTGTTGTTTTTTGCACCCTTAGATTCCAGATTTTCTAATAGTTGTCTCCGCCAAATATTGTCCTATCCTAATAAACTACACATCAATGGAAAGCTTATTTATTTAAATAAGATTTAAAAATATATACCCTTCTGATTGGTTTTGTGGTCCAGGGTCAATAATTGTTCCTATTACTATTAGACTATGTGATATTTGTACACTACCACTTAAGAGATTTAAAGTTTCTTCTGTTCACCAAGGCTGCATTTATTTGATCAAACATATAGTAAAATTGTGAAATATTATTATCATTTAAAACAGCTGTTTTCTGTGTGAATATCTGTTAAAATTTAATTTATTTCTGTGATCAAAGCTGAATTTTCAGCATCATTACTCCAGTCTTCAGTGTCACATGATCCTTCAGTAATGATTCTACTATGCTGATTTGCTGCTCAAGAAACATTTCTGATTATTATCAATGTTGAAAACAGTTGTGGTGACTAATATTTTTGTGGAAATGGTCACACATTTTATTTTTCAGGATTTAGAGATGATCAGAAAGTTCAAAAGAACAGCATTTTTTGAAATGGAAATCTTTTGAAACGTAATAAATATTTTTTGTGTCACTTTTGAACAATTTAATGCATCATTGAGGAATGTAAATATTAATTTTTATCTTTTTTTTTTTCTTTTTCAAAATTTTCAAAATTGATTGTTGTTTCTTGAGCAGCAAATCAGCATATTAGAATGGTTTCTGAAGGATCCTGTGACACTGAAGACTGGAGTAATGATGCTGTAAAGTCAGATTTATTCACTGGAATAAATTACAATTTAACAGATATTCACATAGAAAACAGCTATTTGAAATAGTAATAATATTTCACAATTTTACTGCATTTTTGATCAATTCAATATAGCCTTGGTGAGCAGAAGAGACTTTTTTCAAAAACATTAATTCAAAAATATCTTACCAACCCCAAACCTTTGAACACAAGTTTACTAGCTACTAGTTTGATCCTGAATTGATCAAAAGTGACAGTAAAGACATTTATAAATGTTGCAAAAGATTTCTATTTCAAATAAATGCTGTTCTTTTAAACTTTCTGTTCATCAAAGAATCCAGAAAAACAACTGTATCATGGTGTTCATATAAATATGAAGCAGCAAAACTGTTTTCAACATTAATAATGTTAAAAATCAGCATATTATTGTGACCCTGGAACACAAAACCAGTCTTAAGTACCACGGGTATATTTGTATAAATAGCCAAAAATACATTGTATGGGTCAAAATTATAAATTTTTGATCTTTCTTATTGCAATAGTGTAATGCATTACTTTCCCTAAAAAGTAACTAAGTAACGAAATTACTTACTGTTTTAGAGAGTAACGCAATATTTTAACGCATCACTTTTTCCCAAAAAGTAGCTAAGAAACAAAATTAGTTACTTTTTTAGAGAGTAACGCAATATTGTAACGCATCACTTTTTCCCAAAAAGTAGCTAAGAAACAAAATTAGTTACTTTTTTAGAGAGTAATGCAATATTGTAACGCATTACTTTCCATAAAAAGTAACTAAGTAACGAAATTACTAACTGTTTTAGAGAGTAACGCAATATTTTAACGCATCACTTTTTCCCAAAAAGTAGCCAAGAAACAAAATTAGTTACTTTTTTAGAGAGTAATGCAATATTGTAAAGCATTACTTTCCATAAAAAGTAACTGAGTAACGTAATTAGTAACTTTTTTAGAGCGTAACGGAATTTTGTAACACATTACTTTTAAAAGTAACTTTCCCCAGCCTTTAAATATATCAAAACTTAAGTAATATTCATTGCTAAGAACTTCATCTGGACAACTTTAAAAGGCGATTTTCTCAATATTTTGATTTCAAATAGTTGTATCAAACCATACATAAATGCAAAGCTTAAATATTAAAATTGACCCTTATGGCTGGTTTTGTGCTCAAGTGTCACATTTCTGAAGCATTGTTTATTTTCAAGATTCTTTGATGGATATGTTGAAAACAACAGCATTTATTTGAAACAAGATTCTAAATGTCTATATGATTTGTGGAAATACGAAGGAATATCTCACCTCTGTTCTGACCGCAGTGTCTGTCTGGAGGTCCGGCAGCTGTGATGGCCCATGCGGAGGGTTGCGGCGTTGAGTGACGCTCTGGTTCCCCAGCATGGGCAGTGTAGGCAGCGGGGTGGCCGGTGAGCAGGAGTTTGCCATGAAGAGCGTGGGCACGCGCACCACCCTCCCTCGTGGCCCTCCCCTGTCCCGCCGCGGCCCCTCCGACCGCAGCTGCAGCGCCGAGCGCCTCCACGCGCCTCCCTCCACCTCAGAGGGCTCCAGCGACGAACGGGGCGGGAGCAGCATCACCACGGATCGAGGCCAGCTCAACATCGCTGTGTCTCGTCCCACTAACGGAGACGGGCTGGAGGGGAACGCCGCGGGCCGCCGAGACATGCACAGAACAGGGGGAGGAGTGTCTCTGGATGCTTGCGGTAATGTGGTGGGTCACAGCGCTGAGAAGAACCACGATGGTGCAGCAGCGGTGAAGGGGAGAGATAAGAACAACGGCAAAAGAGACAGTCGCACGCCACCCAAGATCCTCACTGTATCTGGGAAACTCGAGCAGGTACGACTGACACGGTTTCACTTACTGCTATAATGTTACTCCAATCAGGGGCAGACTTAGTGATTTGGCAATTTGGTGATAGCAACTGTTTGCTTTCAGTTTGTTTGTGTTTTCCCTCTTTTCCTTGCTTACCTTCTGCTTACATTTAGCTTTCACTTTCAAATTAGTGGCAGTTTGGCTTCAAGAAGTTGTTTGTTTTTTGTTTGTTTGAGTTTTCCATCTTTTCATCACTTTCCTTCGCTTTTAAATAGCTTGTAAAAATGTTGTACGCATTTTACTTTCACTTTCAAATTAGCTGCAGTTCGACATCAAGCAGTTGTTTGTTTTTATTTTGCTTGAGGTTTTCCTCTTTTCCTCACTTACCAAACCTTTTAAATAGCTTGTAAAAATGTTGTGCGCATTTTACTTTCAAATTAGCTGCAGTTCGGCGTCAAGCAATTGTTTGTTTTTAGTTTGCTTGAGTTTTTTTTTGAGCTTCACTTTTTTTGTTTTCCCTCTTTTTCTCACTTTCCTTCACTTTAAAATAGCTTGTAAAATCGTTGTGCGCATTTTTCATTCACTTTCAAATTAGTGGCAATTTGGCTTCAAGAAGTTGTTTGTTTTTAGTTTGTTTGAGTTTTCCCTCTTTTCCTCGCTTTCCTTTGCTTTTAAGTAGCTTGTAAAAAGTGCGCATTTTACTTTCACTTTCAAATTAGCTGCAGTTCGGCGTCAAGCAATTGTTTGTTTTTATTTTGCTTGAGTTTTTTTTTTTAGCTTACTTTTTTTAGTTTTCCCTCTTTTCCTAACTTCCCTTCGCTTTTAAATAGCTTATAAAAATGTCGTACACATTTTACTTTCACTTTACTTTGCACCAATTAGCTGCAGTTCGGCGTCATGCAGTTGTTTTTTTTTAGTTTGCTTGTGTTTTCCCGCTTTTCCTCGCTTACTTTCTGTAAAAGCGCCATGTGCGTTTTGCCTTCACTTTCAAATTAGTGGCCATTCGGCTTCAAGAAGTTGTTTGTTTTTAGTTTGCTTGAGTTTTCCCTCTTTTTTCTCACTTTCCTTCACTTCTAAATAGCTTGTAAAAATGTTGTGCGCATTTTACTTTCACTTTCAAATTAGCTGCAGTTCGGCGTCAAGCAGTTGTTTGTTTTTAGTTTGCTTGTGTTTTCCCGCTTTTCCTCACTTACCTTCTGTAAAAGCGCCATGTGCGTTTTGCCTTCACTTTCAAATTAGTGGCAATTCGGCTTCAAGAAGTTGTTTGTTTTTAATTTGCTTGAGTTTTCCCTCTTTTTTCTCACTTTCCTTCGCTTTTAAATAGCTTGTAAAAATGTTGTGCGCATTTTACTTTCACTTTCAAATTAGCTGCAGTTCTGCGTCAAGCAGTTGTTTGTTTTTACTTTGTTTGAGTTTTCCATCTTTTCCTCACTTTTCTTTGCTTTTAAATAGCTTGGAAAAAGTGCCATGGCATTTTACTTTCACAAATTTTTATGTAAAATAACGCGTTATTAGTTTTGCATTACTTTTTAATTCTGGGCAGGGCAGCTTGTTTGTTTTTAATATAAAAACTTTGATGAAGCCCTTTCACACCAAAAAGTGAAATTAATAAGCCTAACCTTTATTAACAAAATGAATAAAAAACACCATGTTACATGCCAAATATAAAATAATAAATAACTCATACAAATTTTAAATATAAAATTTAAATATAAAATATAAAATAGTATACTAAACTGAAAATCAGCACTGTGGAAACAAATAAATTAGAAACGTAGAACACTTATTAGCCAAACGAATAAGAAAGCTTGGAGGCACGGCATACACCTTGACATAATATAAAATAAAAAATACACAGTTTTAGAAAATTTAAATTATCAAACACTGTGGAACCAAATAAATATGAAAATTCCACTATCGCCTTAATAGATGAAAGATAAATGCCAGATGTCAACAGGCTTTTCAAAATCCAAAATATTTTTAAAACAGGTGCTATTGCATTTGGTTTTGAAACTCTACTGCCATTGTCTTGTTCTTCTCAGCTCTCTTCTTGTCAGTCAGCTGGACTCACTCTCACTCTCTTCATGTGATAAATTAAATCTGATCTGTGATTCAACTGTCGTTCGCGTTCGGTTTTAATTGTATTGTCTGTTTTATTATATTTGATTGATTTTTAATTTCCTTTGTGTAATCCCATTTGTCTTTGCTGCTGACCTTTGTGGAACCAATTTAACCATAAACAATGCTTACTTTAGATTAACTAATATTTATGCTTCATTTTTCTCATTGCTGAAGAGTGTTGAACTTCCTTCTCCTACAGTTCTACTGTACAGATGTCATTTTCTTTTCCTTCAGCCTTAGGCTTATTCATTTAACTTTTTGGTGTAAACAGGCTTTTACATTTGTTAAATATCAAACTTTTTATATTAAAAATAGTGGTGTCAATCGATTAAAAAAAAAAAAGTAATTAGCCACACGCTTTTCTAAAATTAATTGTGATTAATCGGCCATTTATTGATTGAAAGCTCTCCTGTCCCCACGCTCACTGATGCTTCAGAAGAAAACATGATGCATTAAGAGCCGGAGGTTGAAAACTTTTGAACAGAATGGAGATGTGTACATTTTTCTTATTTTGCCTAAATATCTTTTACCTAATAACTTTTTTTTTTCATTTAGTACTGCCCTTCAGAAACTACAGAAGATACTTACATGTTTCCCAGAAGACAAAATAAGTTAATTTACCCTGATCTTAAAATGCCAAAAGTTTTAATGCATGTTTTAATGCAACTTAATGCATGTTTTTTCCTTCTGGCGCAGTGTTTGAACCTTCTGTAATAGTTGCATATGAGTCCCTCGGTTGTCCTCAGTGTGAAAAGATGGATCTCAAAATCATACAGTCATTGCTGGAAAGGGTTCAAATACACAAAAATGCTTAAAAACCAAAGAATGTGTGGGAACTGAAGGATTTTTCTGAAGAACTGTTCAAACAAGGGACTCATAAACAACTATCACTAAACAACAACAACAACAACAACAACAAAAAACACACATCTGTGGATCTTTCAGGTAACAACATAGTATTAAGAATCAAGGGGGTGTAAACTTTTGAACAGGGTCATTTCTCTTGTGGGCTATATGTAAACATCTTTTATGTGAAATATCTTATTCAGGTCAGCACAAAATTAACAAAAACATGCTTTTTTTTATGATCCCTCTCATTTTGGTCATCTAATTAACATTTTGCAGATTCTGAAAGGGTAGATAGATTTTTGCATTATTGTAAAAACCTGCTATGTTCTCCTCGTTCAGAATAATTCTGCTTTGGTCCGGCCGTCCGCCTTCAAACCCGTCGTGCCCAAGAGTTTTCACTCCATGCAGAACCTGGTGGGTCAGTCTGGAAGCGGAGGACGATCTGCTGGAAGCGGTGGAGGATCCGACGCCCCACAGTCCCTCTGTGAGCAGGACAGTCCAGATCGGGACCCTTCGGGTGGAAACGACGGCCAGGGCGGCATGTCCGACTCCGGGAGGAACTCGCTGACCAGTCTGCCCACCTACGCGGGGCCCAGCATGGGCTACGGTCCCACTCAAGCGCTCGGTCCTCTCAGTGCCTCGACCAGCCACATCAACAGACTGAGCAGCACAGCGGCGCCGATGGACAAAGCGGACAAACCCAACTATCAGAACGGCCTGAGCGTGTCTGACAGCGGACAGTCCTCCTCCGGGAAGAGCTGCTTGTCATATCAGAGACTGTGTCACCTAACGGACACGAGCGCCACCGTCCAGCCATCGCCCTCCACCGACGATATCATCCAGGACCTGGAGGACCGACTCTGGGAGAAAGAGCAGGAGGTGAGGAGCACATTCACATCCTTCTGTCGTCTAATCAATAGTTCCATGTCTAACTAAACCTGAGCTCAAATGTTAGATTTTTGCTAATATTTTTTCTAAGGAAAGATAGACATGTATCGTGATGAAAGCCAAAATATTGAGTGTCATGGATGAATATTTACGGAGTAATCCACTATTTTGTAGAGCAGGGTCAAAATGACAATTTTCACCTGAGATTCAGCATCAAGTTACAGGGGGGTAAAAATGACTTTAGAAAGATAGCATCATAATGTTATTTTTACAAAGAGATTGGTAGCTCTATTAGTAAAATCTTTTTTGCATTATTAGTCAGTGCTGGGAAAAGTTACTAAGTAATGCGCTACAATATTGTGCTACTCCCTAAAAAAGTAACTAATTACACGACTTAATTACTTTTTATGGAAAGTAATGCGTTACAATATTGCGCGACTCCCTAAAAAAGTAACTAATTTCGTTAGTTACTTTTTATGGAAAGTAATGCGTTACAATATTGCGTGACTCCCTAAAAAAGTAACTCATTTCGTTACTTAGTTACTTTTTATGGAAAGTAATGCGTTACAATATTGCGTGACTCCCTAAAAAAGTAACTCATTTTGTTAGTTACTTTTTATGGAAAGTAATGCGTTACTATATTGCGTTACTCCTTAAAAAAGTAACTAATTATGTTACTTAGTTACTTTTTATGGAAAGTAATGCGTTACAATATTGTGTTACTCTCTATGGACAGTAATGCGTTACAATATTGCGTGACTCCCTAAAAAAGTAACTAATTTCGTTACTTAGTTACTTTTTATGGAAAGTAATGCGTTACAATATTGCGTTACTCCCTAAAAAAGTAACTAATTTCGTTACTTAGTTACTTTTTATGGAAAGTAATGCGTTACAATATTGTGTTACTCTCTATGGACAGTAATGCGTTATAATATTGCGCGACTCCCTAAAAAGTAACTAATTTCGTTACTTAGTTACTTTTTATGGAAAGTAATGCGTTACAATATTGCGTGACTCCCTAAAAAAGTAACTAATTTCGTTAGTTACTTTTTATGGAAAGTAATGCGTTACAATATTGCGCGACTCCCTAAAAAAGTAACTAATTTCGTTACTTAGTTACTTTTTATAGAAAGTAATGCGTTACAATATTCCGTGACTCCCTAAAAAAGTTACTAATTACGTCACTTAGTTATTTTTTATTGAAAGTAATGTGTTACATTACTTTTGCATTACTTTGTAAATCTGGGCAGGGCTTGTTTGTTTTTAATATAAAAACTTTTTTTAGCAAATGTAAAAGCCCTTTCACACCAAAAAGTGAAATGAATAAGCCTAAGGCTGAAGGAAAAGTAAATTGACGTCTGTTCAGTAGAACTGTTGGAGAAGGAAGTTCAACACTCTTCAGCAATGAGAAAAATGAAGCACAAATGTTAGTTAATCTAAAGTAAGTTTTGCTCATTAGTATGTTAAAAGTAACTGGCATTACTTTATTTTGAAAAAGTAACTCAGATATTTTCTTGTAAATGAAAAAGTAATGCGTTACTTTACTAGTTACTTGAAAAAAGTAATCTGATTATAGAACTCACGTTGCTTGTAATGCGTTACCCCTAAAGGTAGGCTGAAGTTGCAGAATACCGGGAGAATACGTTCATGACTGTGATTGTTCCTCAGGTGATTCACATGCGGCGTAACCTGGACCAGAGCGAGGCGGCCATCGTGCAGGTGTTTGAGGAGAAGCAGCGGGTCTGGGAGCGTGAGATGGAGGAGCTGAGGCAGAACTACGCCGGGCGTCTGCAGCAGGTCACGCACCGGGCCCAGCGCACACAGCAGGCCCTGCAGGCCCACATCGCCCGCCTGCAGCAGGACAAGGGACGACTACAGGAGGAGATCAGCGCCCTGCTCACCCAGAGAGAGGAGCTGGAGAGGAAGTGCCTGGATTACCGAAAGGAGCAGGCGGACATCCTGCCCCGACTGGAGGAGACCAAGTGGGAGGTAA
Source organism: Cirrhinus molitorella (assembly GCA_033026305.1). NCBI lineage: Eukaryota > Metazoa > Chordata > Actinopteri > Cypriniformes > Cyprinidae > Cirrhinus > Cirrhinus molitorella. The sequence goes on along the minus strand of CM065125.1, from coordinate 40,015,569 downwards.
AAGGAGCACAAATAAAATCACAGTGATGCCAAAGAAGAATCATTTGTGACCCTGGAGCACAAAACCAGTCATTTTTCTGAATTGAGATTTACACAATAAATAAGCTTTCCATTGAGGTATGGTTTGTTAAGATAGGACTATATTTGTTCGAGATACAACTATTTGAATCTATTTGGAATCTGAGGTTGCAAAAAAATCAAAATATTAAGAAAATCACCTTTAAAGTTGTCCAATAACCTATAAAATGTATTATTGGTTGTATATACAAATATACCTGAGCTACTTAAGTCTGGTTTTGTGCTCCTGGGTCACATATACAGATCATAGGAATGGTTTACTAGAAAATACCACTTCTACCTTGAAATTTCATGATAGTACTTGTCATTTCTTTGTAATTAGTTGTGAAATTTACTTACAGTTTATTCAGTTATTCAGTATATTACCAAACACGCTTCTGTAGTTTTACTTTTTTGTAACAAATTTTATTTTAATTTCAATTTTTAAGCAATGCATTATTAATTTCAGTTATATAGAGATATATCTACTGTTTTTTATACATTTAAGTTTTAGTAATTATTGTTTATTTAATTTATTAACTAATAAAATGTATAAAAATACAAACGTAAAATATGACCCTTGACCACAAAACTTTTTAAAAAAAATTGATATTTTAAATATAAATAAATAAGCTTTCCACTGATGTATGGTTTGTTAGGATAGGACAACATTTGATCGAGATACAATTATTTGAAAATCTGGAAACTGAGGGTGCAAAAAAATCTAAATATTAAGAAAATCGCCTTTAAAGTTATCCAAATGAAGTTCTTAGCAATGCATATTACTAATCAAAAATTAAGCTTATATATATTTACGGTAAATAATTTACAAAATAGCGTCATGGAACATGATTTTAATATCCTAATGATTTTTGGCATGAGAGAAAAATTTATCATTTTGACCTATAAAATGTATTTTTGGCTATTTGTACAAATATACCTGTTCTACTTAAGACTGGTTTTGTGGTCCTGGGTCACATATACAGATCATAGGAATGATTTACTAGAAAATACCACTTCTACTTTGAAATTTCATGATAGTACTTGCCATTTCTTTGTAATTAGTTGTGAAATTTACTTACAGTTTATTCAGTTCTTCAGTATAATATCAAACACGCTTCTGTAGATTTACTTATTTTTAACAAATTTTATTTTAGGACAATTTTGTTGATAGTTCAGTTTTTAAACAGTTTTAGCAATGCATAATTAATTTCAGTTATTTTTATTTAACAGAGAAATATATATTGTTTTTTTTATACATTTAAGTTTTAGTAATTATTTTTTAAAAAAATTAAAAATACAAACGTAAAATGTGACCCTTGACCACCAATTTTTTTTTTTAATTCGAGATTTTGAATATGAATAAATAAGCTTTCCACTGATGTATGTTTGTTATGATATGACAATATTTGGTTGAGATACAACTGAAAATCGCCTTTAAAGTTGTCCAAATGAAGTTTTTAGCGATGCATATTACTAATCAAAAATTAAGTTTTGATTTACAGTATATTTACAGTAGAAAATGTACCAAATATCTTCATGGAACATGATCTTTACATAATACCCTAATAATTTTTGGCATAAAAGAAAAATAATAATTGAATTTTGAATTAAAAATGTATTTTTGGCCATTTATACAAATATACCTGTGCGACTTAAGACTTTAAGACTTGGTTTTGTGGTCCTGGGTCACATATACAGATCATAGGAGTGTTTTACTAGAAAATACCACTTCTACTTCAAAATTTCATGATAGTACTTGCTATTTCTTTGTAATTAGTTGTGAAATTTACTTAGAATATCTAAGTGAAAGTTGTTTTTATGCCATATATTCAGTATAACATTTGGTCGAGATACAACTATTTGAAAATCTGTAATCTGAGGGTGCAAAAAAATCTAAAAATGGAGAAAATCACCTTTAAAGTTGTCCAAATGAAGTTTTTAGCAATGGACATTACTAATCAAAAATTAATTTTTGATATATTTACGGTAGAAGATTTACAAAATATCTTCATAGAACATGATCTTTATTTAATATCCTAACGATTTTAAAAGCAATATATTTTCAACTATTGCTACAAATATACCCATGCTACTTAAGACTGGTTTTGTGGTCCAGGGTAACATTTTTGGTTCCTCAAAAAAAAACTTTTAATGATCAGTTCATAAAAGAACAAAATTTAAAAAAGAGGATTTAAAAAAATCGAAAGAACCTTTTCTTAAATTTAGGTTCTTTATAAAACCATCAATGGCGATGAAGAACCTTTATTTTTAAGGATACTGCAACACTGACACTAACTCTTAATCAATGTTAGGAAAAGTCACCTTTAAAAGTAATGCATTACAATATTGAGTTACTCCCTAAAAAAGTAACTAATTATGTTACTTTTTATGGAAAGTAATGCGATACGTTACTTTTTAAATCTGGGCAGGGTTTGCTTGCTTTGTTTTTAACATAAAAGTTCTATTTTTGTCAAATGTAAAAGCTTTTTCACACGAAAAGCCTCAGGCTTAAGGAAAGTTATATTCACGTCTGTACAAGCTGAACTCTTCAGCAATAAAAAATAAAAGAAAAACAAATGTGAGTTTATCTTCAATAATTTTTGCTTATTAGTTTGGTTGCAAAAGATGAAAAAATATATACAAGATAAGAAATGTTATTCAATTATTTAAATATGAACTTAAAATCTCATAGAGCTTTAAGAAAATATTTTTGATCAAAGTATATTTTATCTAAAAAGTTCAAGTTGCTGCTCAAAAACATTTCTGATTATTATCATTGTTGAAAAACAGTGGTGCTACCCCAATATTTTTGTGGAAACCATCATACATTTAATTTTTGAAGATTCACAGATGAATAGAAAGTTCAAAACAACAGGATTTATTTTAAATATAAATTGTTTGTAACATTATAAATGTCTTTACTGTCACTTTTGATCAATTTAATGCACCCTTAATGAAAAAAAAAATGTTTTTTTAAACATATATAGTTTAAAAAAAAACAAGGCAATTGTTTTCAACATTTATAATACTTAGAAATCAGAATGATTTCTGATTTCTGAATCTGAAAATTCAGGTTTGATCATAGAAATAAATTACATTTTAACAGATATTCACATAGAAAACAGCTAGTTTAAATTCTAAAAACATCATATTTTTACTACATTTTTGATCGAATAATTTCAGCTTTTTACATTTTTTCAACATTGTGGCAGTGTATATTATTTTATTATATTAAATTAAGTTTTGTTTGCTTAAAATAAGTAAAAATATCTGCCAGTGTGGTAAGTAAAATACCCTTGTTTTAAGAATATTTTATTTACCCCATGCATTGGCAGACAATTTTACTTGTTTCCAGAGGGAAAAAACTAAATTAAGTGCATTTGCTTAAAACAAGATTAAATATCGTATGCCATTTTACTTATCTAGTAAATGCATCTTAATTAAGATTTTTTAGCTATTTTGACTACAATGTAAAAAAAAAAAATTGTTGAGTCAATTTAAAATAATTTGTTACCCTGCTGCCTTAAAATTTTAAGTTCAGTCAACTCAAATAAGTTTATTCAAGTTGAAATGTTAAGTTGTACTAGATGTCAACTTAGGTGTTAAGTTTGACAAACAATTTTTTTAGTTTTTGTTGAATCAACTCAAATATTTAAGTTGTCACTTGGTAAAACATAACATTTCAAGTTGACTGAACTTTTTTTTTTGAGTTGACTGAACTTAAAATTTGAATGCAGCAGGGTAACAAATTATTTTAAGTTGACTCAAAAAATAGTTTTTTACAGTGTAGTAAATGCATCTTAATTAAGAATTTTTTTATATTTTGACTAGAAACAAGACGAAAATACTAAGTCAGATAAGCCTTTTTTTCCAGTACAGTAGGGATGGCTCGATACCATAATTTTGGCTTCGGTACGATACCAGAATGTAATACTTCGGTATCGATACTAAATCAATACTGTAGTAAGTAATGTTAATAAACTAAAAATGTATTAGTTTATATATAATTTATAAATAATTATTGATCTAGATTAATAAGTGCTGTAATACTGTTAGGTCAGCTCAGGTCAAGGTTTCTTTACTGTAAAGTCAAAATAACAGTCAAAATATTCAAAATCATGTTATTGAGTCTCTGTCTCTCTGATTGTTTTTAGATTTCAGACTTTTTTTAGTTTTTACTCTGCTTTAAAAGTACTTTTCCAGTGTCTGTACTTTATTAATGTTTTCTTTAGAAAACTTTGCTTCACAGCATTCCAAAGCATAATATTGTACTTTTTACTTCACTCTTTCATATTAAATATTTAATACTTTATTACACTAGAAATATACTACATTTTTACTTTTTTTCAACTAAAAGTAATTCTAAAATTTACTTGAGTACAAGAAAATACTACATTGTTAATATTCTTAATTATCAAAGGTAAAACAAACAACAACTTTTATTTATGAAATGTAGTTTAGTATGACATTATGCTTTGGAATGGAGTAAAAATTTTCCAAAGAAAAACACTCTGATAAACTACAGATACTTTTTACATTTAAATGAGTAAAGTAAAAATACTTCACTACTGTCCACTATCATTTGTGAATAAAAGTTATTAAAATCTGAATTTTTGATTGATGCACTCATCTGTTGATCTCTAAATTAATGGAAAAGATCAGGATGAGCAAGGGAGAATTGCTTGGTGATTTATAGCAGTGCTTGCACACAGGTGCAGTAAGGTCAGTTTGTTCACCTTTATCATCAGTTTTTTATGCAAAATAATGCCATATTTCACTTCTACGGTCTTTATTTACTAGTTTTGAGCGCGTTGATGGAGTTTCATCTGTTTGATGATCCATCGCATTTTTCTTTCGTCACATTTACCGGTTTTGCAGCAATTTGGGCAGCACTGCCGCCTACAGGTGAACATCGGAACTGCAGCTTATGAAATACCGAACTGGGCAAAATGATGATATCGAACCATTTGAAATATATTATATACCGGTATTTTCCATTACCGGTATACCGCGCATCCCTACAGTACGGTAACATAAAGACTAAACAAATCAACACTTCATCTGAGAGCCAGCTTTTCTTTGCTTTGTGTTGATCAGCTGTGTCAGAAGGCGGGCGAGATCTCTCTGCTGAAGCAGCAGCTGCGTGAGAGTCAGAACGAGGTGACGCAGAGGGCCGGAGAGATGGTGGCCCTCAGGGGTCAGCTGAAGGAGCTCAACGCCCAGCTGAAGGAGCGCGAGGAGACCATGATCGGCCTGAAAGACTCGTACACCAACAAGAGCCGCGAGCTGGAGAGATGCGAAGGAGAACTGAAGAGAACGCTGACAGAGGTGCGCACATCTGGACACTCATCTCCAGTGTATCACACTTACTATGATCCCGACTGAAGGCTAATGAAGTTGGCTTAAGAAAGGCAACTTACTCATCTGTTATTTAAACTTTTTATTAAGTTTGCTTGAGAAAGCCAACTTACTGATCTGCTATTTTCTTCTGAGACTAAATCTGTCGACACTAACTCCTCCTAGAGCTTTAACTCCACAAACTCCAAACTCAGCCCAGATCTTCAGACTGATCTGACCTGAGTTGCTATATCTTTTCTAACTGATCGGACTAACGATTTTTGTAAAAGTAACGAATAAAACCTCAGAAAAATCCCATAGACTTACATTGATGGAATGTTCAAATGAGCCAAGACTATTCAAACTCACACTGTCAAAACCCCCAGAATCCCTTGAGACTCAATCAAGCTTCTATTTACTATTTCTAATCCATTCAAACTCATTCAAACTAACTTGCTAATTATGCTAACAACATGCTAGTAACTTGCTAATCATACTAGAATCATGCTAGCTACTTGCTGAATAATGCTAAAATCATGCTAGTAACTTGCTAATCATACTAAAATCATGCTAGTAACCTGCTAATCATACTAGAATCATACTAGAATCATGCTAGAATCATGCTAGTAACTTGCTAATCATACTAGAATCATACTAGAATCATGCTAGTAACTTGCTAACCATACTAGAATCATACTAGAATCATGCTAGTAACTTGCTAATCATTCTAGAATCATGCTAGTAACTTGCTAATCATGCTAGCAACTTACTAATCATGCTAGAAACATGCTAGGAACATGCTAGTAACTTACTAATCATACTAGAATCATGCTAGCTACTTGCTGAATAATGCTAAAATCATGCTAGTAACTTGCTAATCATACTAAAATCATGCTAGTAACCTGCTAATCATACTAGAATCATACTAGAATCATGCTAGAATCATGCTAGTAACTTGCTAATCATACTAGAATCATACTAGAATCATGCTAGTAACTTGCTAACCATACTAGAATCATACTAGAATCATGCTAGTAACTTGCTAATCATTCTAGAATCATGCTAGTAACTTGCTAATCATGCTAGCAACTTACTAATCATGCTAGAAACATGCTAGGAACATGCTAGTAACTTACTAATCATACTAGAATCATGCTAGCTACTTGCTGAATAATGCTAAAATCATGCTAGTAACTTGCTAATCATATTAAAATCATGCTAGTAACCTGCTAATCATACTAGAATCATACTAGAATCATGCTAGTAACTTGCTAATCATACTAGAATCATACTAGAATCATGCTAGTAACTTGCTAACCATACTAGAATCATACTAGAATCATGCTAGTAACTTGCTAATCATTCTAGAATCATGCTAGTAACTTGCTAATCATGCTAGCAACTTACTAATCATGCTAGAAACATGCTAGGAACATGCTAGTAACTTGCTAATCATGCTAGAAACATGCTAGCAATTAGCTAATCATGTTAGCAACTGATTAATCATGCTAGAATCATGCTAGGAACATGCTAGTAACTGGCTAATCATGCTAGCAACATGCTAGTAACTGGCTAGTCAGGCTAGAATCATGCTTGCAACATGCTTGTAACATGCTAATCATGCTAATAATGTTAAATTCTATCTATCTATCTATCTATCTATCTGTCTGTCTGTCTGTCTGTCTATCTATCTATCTATCTATCTAACTTTTAAAACTACTTTAAACTTCAAAAGTAAAAACTTTTTAAAACTTCATAACTCTTTAAACTTTTAAACTATTTAAACTTTCTGGTCCGGCTTTCTCAAGCCAACTTAAAGTTTGTCTCGACAAACTTTTTTATCTAGTTATTCTTCTTCCTAGCCACAATTTTCAGACTGCTACTCGTCCTAGAGCCTTAACTCTACAAACTTTAAACTCAGCCCAGATCTTCAGACTGTTCTGACTCCAGTTGCTATATCTTTTCAAACTGATTTTCCTAAAAATAACGATTAAAACTGAAAAATCCCATAGACTTACATTGAGGGAATGTTCAAATGAGCCAAGACTATTCAAATTCCAACTGACAAAACTCTAGCTTCCCTTCTATGTACTATTTCTAATGAATTTAAACTCATTCAAACTAACTTGCTAATCATGCTAACAATATAATAATAGCATGTTAATCATGCTAACAACATGTTAGTCATTTGCTAATCATGTTAGAAACATACTAGCAACTCGGAAATCAAGCTAGAAACATGCTGTTAACATGATAATCATGATAACAACATATTAGCAAATTGATAATCATGCTAGAAACATGCTAGTAATGTGCTAATCATGGCAGCAACATGCTAGCAATGTGCTAATCATGCTAGAAGCATGCTATTAACGTGATAATCATGCTAACAACATATTAACAACTTGCTAATCATGCTAGAAACATACTAGTAACGTGTGAATCATGCTACAATCATGTTAGCAAATGTGTTAGCAAATGTGTTAGCAACTTCTTAGTAATGCTAGAAACATGCTATTAATGTGCTAATCATGCCAGCAACATGCTAGTGTCATGCTAATCATGCTAGAAACATGCTAGTAATGTGCTAATCATGGCAGCAACATGCTAGTATCATGCTAATCATGCTAGAAACATGCTAGCAACGTGCTAATCGTGCTAGAAGCATGCTATTAACGTGATAATCATGCTAACAACATATTAACAACTTGCTAATCCTGCTAGAGACTTGCTAATCATGCTAGAAACATGCTAGCAAATCGCTAATAATGCAAACAATATGCTAATAACATGCTAATCATGTTAAAATCATGCTAGTAACTTGCAACTCATGCTAGAAACATGCTAGCAACTTGCCAAACATGCTAACAGTATGCTAATAACATGCTAATCATGTTAAAATCATGTTAACAACTTGTTAATTTTGCTAACAACTTGCTAGTGACTTGCTAATCATGCTAAAAACATGCTAGTAACTTGCTAATCATGCTAGAAACATGCTAGCAACTTGCTAATCATGTTAACATGCTAATCATTCTAGAAAAATGCTAGTGACTTGCTAATTATGCTAAAAACATGCTAGTAACTTGCTAATCATGCTAGAAACATGCTAGCAACTTGCTAATCATGCTAACAACATGCATGCTTGTTGACTATATGTAAACATCTTTTATGTGAAATATCTTATTCAGGTTAGTACTAAATAAACGATGCATTTTGTACGATTCCACTTATTTTGGTCAAATTATTTTGGATGCTTATTCGATTAAAAAATAAATGAAAAAACAGTAAAAATTGTGATCAAAGCTGGATTTTCAGCATCGTTACTCCAGTCTTCAGTGTCACATGATCTTTCAGAAATCTTTCTAATATGCTGATTTGCTGCTCAAGAAACATTTCTATTATTTCAGCACCGTAAGCACTGGTTTGTTTCTGCAGGTGTCGATGTTGCGTGACAAGCTGGTGGTGTTCGAGGCCGAGGTTCTGGGTCTGAAGCGGGCTCTGAGTGAGCTGAGCTGCAGGAACGATCACGCAGTGTGTCTGAGCGGCATCAGCGGCAGCAGCAGCTTACCGTGGGCCGGCCTGCACTCGCCCCGGACGCCCGAACCCCTGACCGCGCTAACGCCGCTCAGCGCCACCGTCGACAGCTTCCTCAGCCTGCAGAGCGACGAGGCCAAAGCGCAGCGGCAGGAGGCGGGAGAGCTGCGGCGGCAGCTGGAGCGACTGCAGGGCGAGCTGCACCTGGAGCGGCAGCAGAGAGAACGCCAGGCGCTCACCTTCGCTCAAGAGCGCCACACCTGGCAGGACGAGAAAGAGCGCGTGCTGAAGTACCAGGCGCAGCTGCAGCTCAGCTATGTGGAGACGCTGCAGAGGAACCAGGCGCTGGAGGAGCGGGTCGGCCAGCTAGGAGCCAAAATGGCCACCACGCCCGGGTCGCCGCCCATCAGCCTCTCCATCCCCGTCCCGGTGACCGTTACTCTGTCCCCCGCCGACGATCCCAAAACGCCCGTCCTGCATCAGCTGGCGCCTCCGTGGCCGGGACCTTCTCGCTTAGAGCGGATCGAGTCCACCGAGATTTAGACGCGAGACAATCGACGCGAGACTGTTCTGTGTGAAGAGCCGAAACGCACTGAAGAGGGCCGAGATCAGCGCTGCAACAGAGGAAAGAAAAATGCAGTTAGGAGTCAAAAGTGGTGCACATTTCTCCCACTTTTAAAGACTTTTGACATCTCTTTTGGTCATGAGTGAAGTCTGTGTTGGCCGTACGGTTATGGTCAAAAGTTTGGAATAAGTTTATTCATGTTTTTTTAAAAGTTCACCAAGGCTACGTTCATTTGATCAGAAATGCTGTAAAAATCTGAAATGTTATTAGAATTTAAAAAAAAAATGTTTATGAGTATGTTTTAAACTGTAATTTATTTCTGTGATTTAAAGCTGAATTTTCAGCATCATTACTCCAGTCTTCAAATGATATGCTGATATGCTGGATATTATTATTTTATTTTATTTTTCTGGTTTTACAGATGAATAGAAAGTTCGAAAGAACAGCATTTATTTCAAATAGAAATCCTTTGTAACATTATAAATGTTCTGGAATAAGTTTATACATGTTTTTTTTTTTTTTTTTAAGTTCACCAAGGCTACATTAATTTGACCAAAAATGCATAAAAATCTGAAATATTCTTAGAATTTTTAAAAACTATTTTCTACGTGAATCCATGTTAAAAATGTAATTTATTTCTGTGATCAAATCTGAATTTTCAGCATCATTACTCCAGTCTTCAAATCATATGATTTTTCAGAAATCATTCTAATATGCTGATTTGCTGCTCGAGAAACATTATCAATGTTGAAAACAGTGATTTTATTATTTTAATTTATTTTTCTGGTTTTACAGATGAATCGAAAGTTAGTAAAAACTGCATTTATTTGAAATAGCAATCCTTTGTAACATTATAAATGTTCTGGAATAAGTTTATTCATGTGTTTTTTTTTAAAGTTCACCAATGCTACATTCATTTGATCAAAAATACATACAAATCTAAAATATATTTAGAATAAAAAAAAATAGTTTTTGTGAGTACATTTTAAAATGTAATTTATTCCTGTGATCAAAGCTGAATTTTCATCATCATTACTCCAGTGTTCAGTGTCACATGATCCTTCAGAAATCATTCTAATATGCTGATTTGCTGCTCAAGAAACATTATCAGTGTTGAAAACATGATTTTATTACTTTATTTAATTTTCAGGATTTACACATGAATAAAAAAGTTTGAAATAACAGCATTTATTTGAAATAGAAATCTTTTGTTACATTATAAATGTCTTTGCTGACACTTTTGATCAATTTAATGCATCCAATTTAATGTCCTCATTTTTACTCCACACAATGGTTTCCACACAAATTGAACTGATTTCAACATTACTAATAATCAAAAATGTTTCTTGAGCAGCAAATCAGTATATTAGAATGATTTCTGAAGGATCATGTGACACTGAAGACTGGAGTAATGATGATGAAAATTCAGCTTTGATCACAGAAATCAATTACATTTTAACAGATATTCACACAGAAAACAAGCTAGTTTAAATTTTAATATTATTTCACAATTTTTTCTTTATTTTAGTCTCTTCTGCTGTCTCTTCTGCTCACCACCAAGGCTGAATTTCTTTTATCAAAAATACAATTAAAAGATTAAATATTTTAGAATTTAAAATAGACGTTTTCTGTGTGAAAATATTTTAATATGTAATTTATTTCTGTCATCAAAGCTGGATTTTTAGCATCATTACTACAGTCTTCAGTCACATGATGCTTCAGAAATCATTCTAATATACTGATTTGCTTCTCAAGAAACATTTCTGATATTATCAATGTTTAAAACAGTTGCATTGCTTCATATTTATATGGAAACTGTAGGGTTAGTACTATTTAAAAAGGAAAAAATAACAAAATTAATAGTTTTATTCATTAAGGATGCATTAAATTGCTTAAAAGTGACAGTAAAGACATTTATAATGTTCCAAAAGATTTCTATTTCAAATAAATGCTGTTGTTTTGAACGTTCTGTTCATCTGTGAATCCTGAAAAATAAAAGGCATGATGGTTTCCACAAAAATATTGTGCAGCAACAGTGATAATAATGAGGAATGTTGCTAGAGCAGCAAATCAGCATATTATAATGATTTCTGAAGGATCATGAGACACAGAAGACTGGAGTAAAGATGCTGAAAATTCACAGAAATACATTACATTTTATAATTATACTCACATAAAAACAGCTAGTTTAAATTCAAATAATATTTTACTGTAGTTCTGATCAAATAAATGCATCCTCGATGAGCAAAAGTGATTTATTCCTTACTTCTGACCGGCGGTGTCTATCACAGAGGGATGTGTTTTGTATCTGAAGGGATCTGGTGTTGGTTCAGTGATCTTTTAATGTTTCAGGGATGGTGTGGAGCATCAGTTCCCATCACTGCCACTGTCTGCAGTGACTAAACGTGAACACCAGGGGTCATTAGACGACAAACAGAGGGCTCCTATCTGCAGGTAGAATTACTTGAAAAAAAAGAGAAGCTGTTTCTGTCTGAGTTTGTTAATTTGGCAGAAATTAAAACCCGAACTGAACTTGCTTTCCTTATTCTACATTGATGTTTCTGGAAGGTTCTAGCTGTCGTTGGAGAGACTCTGAGAGTTGCTGCTATGTTCTGGTGTGACGTCGCGGTGTGTTGTGGGTAGAAAGGCAGGCTGTGAATATGATGGTTATTTATGTGAAATCGTTATTTCCAGTATACCAACATATTGCGTGTGAATATTTTGAAAAAGATGAAAATTATTGTTATTTCATCGTTCTGATTATTGTGAATAAAGCCGATAATTTCACTTTGTTTTTTCCTGTAACATGACATGTAATACTTTTCACCGATGAAATGGTTCAAATGCATCGACAGTTTCCAAAACCATATTCCTTTTGATGTAGTTCTGCTGTAATTATTTGATTTGATGATGTAATTAATTGATTTAGAGATCAAATGCTATGTTTTTATACTTCTATTGTTTGTATTTATGTTACTGTAATGACTTGCATAAAAGCATATCCGATCAAAAACACATTAAATGATAAAGACACAAGCAGCTAGTGATTTTTCTTTCTGTTTTAAATGCGTTTTCTTTGGATGGTTTGACTGCTCGACAGAGAACATGGTAAAATATAACTTCATTTGTGTTTTCTGCTAGCTAAATTTCAAATACATAAACAAAAATCTACTAGTTCTTACCATACTAAACTTTTCAAAGTCCTGAACTGAATCAAATGATTTGCGAACTCCCTCCAATGTCCCAAACTGAATCAAATGATTCACAAACTCCCTCCTATATTCTGAACTGAATCGAATGATTCGCAAACTCCCTCCGATGTTCTGAACTGAATCAAATGATTTGCAAACTCTCTCTAAAGTCCCAAACGGAATCAAATGATTCGCGAACTCCCTCCGATTCCCCGAACTGAATCGAATGATTTGCGAACCCCTTCCGATGCCCCAAACTGAATCAAATGATTCGCGAACTCCCTCCGATGTTCTGAACTGAATCAAATGATTTGCAAACTCTCTCTAAAGTCCCAAACTGAATCAAGCGATTCAAGAACTCCCTCCCCTGATAGCACAAGTACATCTCGAAGACGTCTATTTGACATCTGCATTTACATCTGCAAGACGTAGTTTGCTCATCTGCAATACGTCTATTGGACATTATCACATGTCAAATAGACATCTATTAGATGTCTTTTAAATGTTTATGATTTAGAATGTATGTAAAACTGACATCTTATAGATGTCTGCCAGATGTTTTTACACAGCAGATGCTTTCCAGATCAAGAGATCTTTAACTCCCTCCGATGTCCTGAACTGAATCAAATATTAACGAACTCCCTTTAAAGTCCCAAACTGAATCAAATGATTCACGAACTCCCTCCGATGTCCCGAACTGAATCAAATAATTTCCAAACTCCCTGTAAAGTCCCGAACTGAATCAAATGATTCGTGAACTCCCTCTAAACTCCCGAACTGAATCAAATGATTTGCAAACTCCCTCTAAAGTCCCAAACCAAATTAAATGATTGGCAAACCCCCTCCAATGTCCCAAACTACATCAAATAATTCACCTGATAGCACATGTACATCTCGGAGACGTCTGCATTTACACCTGCAAGACATCTGCAAGACGTAGTTTGCTCATCTGCAATACGTCTATTGGATGTTTCCTATCAGATGTCAAATAGATGTCTATTAGATGTCTTTAAGATGTTTATGAATTAGAATGTATGTAAAACTGACATCTTACAGATGTCTGCCAGACGTTTCTACACAGCAGATGCTTTCCAGATCAAGAGATCTTTAACAGACATCTTGCAGACGTACGTGTGCTATCTGGGTCACAAACTCCTTCTAAAGTCCCGAACTGAATTAAATGATTAGCGAACTCCCTCTAAAGTCCCGAACTGAATCAAATGATTTGCAAACTCCTTCTAAAGTTCTGAACTAAATTAAATGATTCACAAACTCCCTCTAAAGTCCCAAACTGAATCAAATGATTTGCAAACTCCCTCTAAAGTCCCAAACTGAATCAACTGATTTGCAAACTCCCTCCAATGTCCCGAACTACATCAAATGATTCACCTGATAGCACATGTACATCTCGGAGACGTCTGCATTTACATCTGTAAGACATCTGCAAGACGTAGTTTGCTCATCTGCAATACGTCTATTGGATGTTTCCTATCAGATGTCAAATAGATGTCTATTAGATGTCTTTAAGATGTTTATGAATTAGAATGTATGTAAAACTGACATCTTACAGATGTCTGCCAGATGTTTGTACACAGCAGATGCTTTCCAGATCAAGAGATCTTTAACAGGCATCTTGCAGACATACGTGTGCTATCTGAGGTCACAAACTCCTTCTAAAGTCCTGAACTGAATCAAATGATTCGCGAACTCCCTCTAAAGTCCCGAACTGAATCAAATGATTAGCAAACTCCCTCTAAAGTCCCGAACTGAATCAAATGATTCAAGAACTCCATCCGACGTCCCGAACTGAATCAAATGATTCGCGAACCCCCTCTAAAGTCCCAAACTGAATCAACTGATTTGCAAACTCCCTCCAATGTCCCGAACTACATCAAATGATTCACCTGATAGCACATGTACATCTCGGAGACGTCTGCATTTACATCTGTAAGACATCTGCAAGACGTAGTTTGCTCATCTGCAATACGTCTATTGGATGTTTCCTATCAGATGTCAAATAGATGTCTATTAGATGTCTTTAAGATGTTTATGAATTAGAATGTATGTAAAACTGACATCTTACAGATGTCTGCCAGATGTTTGTACACAGCAGATGCTTTCCAGATCAAGAGATCTTTAACAGGCATCTTGCAGACATACGTGTGCTATCTGAGGTCACAAACTCCTTCTAAAGTCCTGAACTGAATCAAATGATTCGCGAACTCCCTCTAAAGTCCCGAACTGAATCAAATGATTAGCAAACTCCCTCTAAAGTCCCGAACTGAATCAAATGATTCAAGAACTCCATCCGACGTCCCGAACTGAATCAAATGATTCGCGAACCCCCTCTAAAGTCCCGAACTGAATCAAATGATTCGCGAATTCCCTCTAAAATCCCGAACTGAATTAAATGATTCGCAAACTCCTTCCGACGTCCCGAACTGAATCAAATGATTTGCGATCCCCTTCCGATGTCCCAAGTTTGTAGCTTAATTCACTATTTTTGAAATAGTTTGAGCACGAAATCAATGTTTATTGTTTATGTCAATGTTAAATGTTTATTATCAGTATTGTAATAATATTTGAAGAAATATTGTATTCTGAATGTAATAGTCTATTTAGAGTGAGTCAATGTAAAAAGAGCAAATGCAAGAATGCATTAAATTGCTCAAAAGTGACAGTAAATACATTTATATTACAAAAGATTTATATTTCAAATAAATGCTTTTATTATATTCATCTGTGAATTGTGAAAAATGAAATTCATCAACATTGATAACAATCAGAAGTGTTTCTTGAGCAGCAAATCAGCATATTAGAATGATTTCTGAAGGACCACGTGACGCTGAAGACTGGAGTAATGATGATAAAAATTCAGGTTTAATCGCAGAAATACATTTTAACAGATATTCACATAGAAAACAGCCATTTCAATAATAGTGGTTTCCCGCCAGCAGGTGGCAGTGGTGAGCCGCTCGCGCATTTGTTCCCGGAAGTAGCGGTGATGTCAGCGCCGCTGTTTCTTCTCCTGTGGGTGAGTTTTGTTTTGATCAGTGTGTGATGTCGAATTATGTTGTTGTTTTTTACGCACTTTTTCGAGCCAAGACACCCTTTCTGGTGTGTGTGTGTGTGTGTGGTCGTTCGGCATGTTTGATCAGTAACAAACACAACATTTTGAAGTCAATGTTATTTATTTAGAGCTTTTTGAACGTGTACAATGGTAATACTGTATGTTTTGCACATTATGAATCTGCACTAGATATAATACTATTGTATTTTTATGCAGTGTTATATCGTAAATGATGCAGTATATTAATATGTTTATCAGTAATTTGTTGTATAATACATATAGGGCATACACTTTACTTTAAAGGTTTAGTTTCAGGACGGATCTCTACTGAAAGCTCCACAGATTTCTATTATGATGTGATTTTTTTCTCTAGTGCTGAAATGTCTCTGACTCACTGGTATTTATAGACTCTCTTTCAGAGCTGTAGATGCAGTGGCCATGGTGCTCAACCTGTGCCTGCCACACTTTCAGACCTCCATTCAATGCAACAAGGTACCACACAAACAACAGCCTATTATGCTGTTCATGCAGTTTGACCTTATGTTAAAATTACACTCATACCACATTGTTATAACAGACTGAAATGAGACATTTAAACAATATCACATCAACAAGAGCAGTTCTATGGAGTCAATCCAGGGCTGTATATATTTGCAACAGAATTGAAGTATTGCAAAAGAAAATAAGGTTTTGCAAACTAATATTAAGGTATTGAGAAAAAAGGGGGTTTTGCAGACAAAAATAAAGAATTGCAAAATATAAATGAATTTATATTTTGGAGTCCCTTGACTCAAAACAGTGTCAGAAATGTAAAATGCAAAGGAAGACGTGTTATCGCAAGCTCACACTTGACTGAAATGCAAAATAAAAGCAGCGTTGCAAATAAATTTGTAGATATGGCAATGGAAAATATGTATTGTAAAGTCATTGCTTTTCATTTATATTTTGCAATTCTTCGTTTTTGTTTGCAGAACTTATTTTCGTATCGCAGTAGTTCCTTTTATTTTGCAATTCTTCATTTTTGTTTGCAAAACTTATTTTCGTATTGCAGTAGTTCATTTTATTTTGCAATTCTTAATTTTTGTTTACAAAACACATTTATTTTTTCTCATAACTTTAATATTCGCTTCCAAATCTAATTTAGTCATTCCAACACTGTATTGTTTTCTTTCTTCCACTGAACACAATAGGAGATCATTAGCATAATTAATAATAAAAAGCAAAAAAAAAAGCATCACATGATATGTGCGCTTCATTCAAAGTTTTTAAATAGTACACTACCAGTACAAGTTTTTAATGTTTTTTTAAATAATTATTTTCTGCTCACCAAGCCTGCATTCATTTGATCCAAAGTACAGCAAAAACAGTAATATTGTGAAATATTTTTACTATTTAAAGGAACTGTTTTCTATTTGAATTTTCGTTTCAGATAAATGCTGTTCCTTTGAACTTTTTATTCCTCAGAGAAACCTGATAAAAATCCTATTCAAATGTTTTCAACATAATAATAATAATAATAATAATAGTAAATGTTTTTCAGCATATTAGAATGATTTCTGAAGGATCATGTGACACTGAAGACTGCAGTAATGATGCTGAAAATTCAGCTGCACATCACAGAAATAAATTACATTTTAACAGATATTCACATAGAAAGCAGTTATTTTAAATAATAAAAATAACACTTTTAATGTTTTGCTGTGCTTTGGATCAAATAAATGCAGGCTTGGTGAGCAAAAAAGAAAACATAAAAAATCTTACTGTTCAAAAACCTTTGAACTGGTAGTATGTATGTATGATTTTGTGTACCATGTATGAACTAAATGATAATGATCTGTTTGTCTAATTTCCAGAACCAGTATTTTATCTGCCACTTAAAACTATACTAATAAAGTTTTCAATCAGCCTGAGAGATTGACAGAGGAAGCCAGAGCAGAGCAGAAAGCAGGAGACAAAGTGCTGATGAATGAGCAGGGTTTATTAAATAATCCTAATTGCTTGATTATTATTTATTTCATATGTTCATCAACATATAGTGTTATATTAAACTGCTACACAACAAAATCCCATTAAACCCTTTTATAAATTGAGATATATTCCCTTATCTGTTATTCGTAATGACAAATTAAAAAAATAAATTAAAAAAAATATAGATATGTATATAAGTATATATAGTATAAATAAAACAGACAATTAAACAATTATTTTAGTAACACTGATATACTATTTAAATTTAATAAATTAAAATTTTGTTAATATTTTGAACTAGATTTTATTTGTATATATTTTTGGATTTTACTTGAATGTAGCACAGGTTTATTTGTAGCAATAGCCAAAAATACATTGTATGTGTCAAAATTATTAATTTTTCTTTTAAGTCATAAATCATTAGGATATTAAGTAAAAATCATGTTGCATGAAGACATTTTGTAAATTTCCTACCGTAAATATATCAAAACCTAATTTTTGATTAGTAATATGCATTGCTAAGAATTAATTTGGACAACTGTAAAGCCGATTTTCTCAATATTTTGATTGTTTTTTTCTTTTTTCTTTTTCTCACATTTAGATTCCAGATTTTCAAATCTCTGTATGTCAGCCAAATATTGTTCTATCCTAACAATTAAAAAAAAAATGGACCTTTATGACTGGTTTTGTGGTTTAAGTTTGAGTTATTTTAATACATGAAGTTAAACTAAACAGAAATTAGATTTCTTGTTAGGATAGTGCCAAATTTGTCTGAAATACAACTATTTGAAAACCTGAGAGTGCAAAAAAATCTAAATATTGAGAAAATCACTTTTAAAGTTGTGCAAATGAAGTTCTTAGCAATGCATATTACTAATCAAAAATTATGTTTTAATATATTTACAGTAGGAAATGTACTAAATGTCTATGGAACATGATCCTTACTTAATATCTTAATGATTTTTGCCAATATATTGTTGGCTATTGCTACGAATACACCTGTGCTGCTATAAACTACAACTGGTTTTGTGAACCAGCAGGCTGACATATTTTTTTACACTAAACATTTTATTCTATCTTTAAAAAGCCTGGTTGAAAGCCTGAAACAATCCTTCAGTCTATCTATTTGCTCATTGGCATGAAAAGGAGCACAGAATGTTCCATGGAAGAAAAAGAAAACAAAAATTCATACAGGTTTGAACTTTTCTTGTATAGCCCTTCTCTGAAATTCCTTTAAATAAGCTGATGGTGAGTAATAGCGGGTTCAGCTCTGACTGCATTGTGTCTTGTGTGCGTCTGAGCCGACCTTGCAATGTTCTCTACCAAGAACACACGTCTGTGACTATCGATATGTGTTTTGGTCCTTGTCATTGGTCCTTCAACATTTTTTTATCTTCTTGTACTGACAGCTGTGTGCCGACGGTTACGATGTCTCCAACCTTCTTTCCGCCGACCCCGTTGCGCGCCGGAAGGGGTTCAAGCTGGAATACTTCCTCCGGCCTCCTGTCCACGTCACGCTGAGCTTCCAGGCCGAGATGGAGTTGTGTCGCCTGGATGTCGAGCTTTGGCCGTGGGGAATGGATCAGGGGCGGACCTCGCGAAAGCTGGAGATCCTCACCTGTTCGGAGAGAGACGGCGATCGATTCGAACTGGTGTCTCATTGTGATTTGCAGGAGGAGCTCCAGGTGTGTTTCGTCCACCAAGGATTCAAACCTCGAGCGCCGTTCGCCGATCCTCCTCCGCCAAAGGCGTCTGGAGCGAAAACGCAGGAGCTTTGGAAGCGTGGGTCGCTCGGATCAGTCGCTCAGCTCAGAGTCAGTATTCCCTACAGCGGCGCCGCCTCGGCGCTCGGCATTAAATCCCTCGCCGTCTGGGCTTCGCCTTCCCGCTGCTGTCCTGCGTCTGAACTGGAAAGGATTCAGAACGCACACCTGAACAGCCTGAAAAGCACAAAGCGTCCAACCGTCATCCTACCTCCCAAATCAAATCCAGTGTCAACCGAAACCCCAATTCCGGAGGAGTTCCTCGATCCCTTAACGCAAGAGCTCATGGTTTTCCCAATGATCTTGCCTAGTGGAATGGTGATCGACAACGGCACGCTAGAAGAATACCAAAAGAGAGAAGCCACGTGGGGTCGTTTGCCGAACGACCCGTTTACCGGTGTCCCATTTACCCGGGACTCCAAGCCGATTCCAAACCCTCTCCTCAAAAGCCGCATTGACCGTTTGGCTCTGCAGACGGGATGCACGGGAGTCAGAAGCAGGAATAACCTGTTGACTAAACCACAACCTTCCAGACTCACAGCGGAGGCCAAAAGCGTCACAGACTCTAGTGTAAACTGCGATCATACACACACTTCACAAGCATGGGCCTTTGCATCAGTTTCAGACTCTAAAACAGGGCCGGATGCTTGCAAAATAGGACAGGCACAAAGCCGTTCCGCTAAAAGAAAGTATGAATCCAGTTTTCCCTCCACCAGCGTTGATCCTGAGCGCTCTCCTTTGAGGAAAGAGCATGAAACTCCCTCAGGTTTGTGTGGAAACTGCTACAGAATTAAAAAAAAAAAATCTGACAAATTTTTTTTTTTAGTTTAAACACTCCACATTTTTTTAAATAGACTCATTTTCCAACTCCCCTAGAGTTAAACAGATGAGTTTTAGCGTTTCTGAATCCATTCAGCCAAACTGCCGTTAGCACTCTTAGGATTGCTTAGCATAAATCACTGAATCCGATTAGATCATTAACATCTCGCTCCAAAATGATCAATATTTTTCCTATTTACAACTTGACTCTTCTGTAGTTACATCACGTACTAAGACAGACAAAAAAATAGGTTGTCAGGGTTCCCAGGGGTCATGGAATTTCTGGAATATCATGGAATTTTAAAAGGTCTATTCCAGACATTGAAAGACAGGGAATTGTTTGGGAATTTTTTTGGTCCAAGTCAGTGTTAATTTTGACAGCAAATTTTGATTTAGTTTTAGTCATAGACTTTTGACTAAAATGCCATTTAGTTTTTGTCATATTTTACTCATCTGAATTGTTTTTAGTTTTAGTCTAGAATATCATAAGATTTTAGTCAGCTAAATCTACAGTAAATTTAGTCAGCTAAAATTTAATGGGTTTAATTACAATGCAATGCATTTATTAAGAATTTCTTAAAAATTTCCAAACTCATTATATAGGTTTATTATTAAGGTTTTATCATGATAAACACAATTTAACTGTGGTGATACACAACATGCCTTAATATTAAAATTAAATAAAACCACTTCTCATAGAGAACATGTTCTTCTTTTCAATGAATTACCAATAGTTATATAAGCTAATGATGCATTCTTTATAGTAACTTGTAATGTTCTTCATTCTTTCAAACAGACATATTTATTTCTATAAATTAATTTATATTCAACTTTAGGGCTACGTAAGTGATTCAGTTAAGAGCAGTGTGTGGTTTTCTGTCTTTCTTTTGTTGCTTAGTTAACAGCTATCTGTGACTCGGACAATAACTAAATGTGGCCGCTATCCCTTTAAAACCGAAAGCACGAATGCAATGGGTGCAATGTACTGATACACTTTCTCCCTACTGTTTACATTCATTTAAGACCTAATCGGCTGTGTTTACGTGAATGCTCGTCAAAACGGACAATTCGAGATAGGCTAACTGTGTGTATTTCTCAGTTCATGCAACCCGAAAGAGTGTGAGACGTGCTTTCTGTGTGTATGCGTCGGTGTCCGCGCTCAGAAAACAAGACGTTTTATTAGACGTGCAGCAAGTGTGTTTTAGCTTGTGTCCCGCCGGTTTGTAAGCATCCAAGCTCCTACTGTGCAACAAATTATTCTGAAAGAATCTCTTTCCAAATCGTCCCTCCCTAACATTTTTGTCTCGTTTTTATTCGTTGACGAAAATGCTAGTAGATTTTTGTCATAGTTTTTGTCATTCAAGAAGAATTTTAGTTCGTTATCGTTTCGTTTTTGTCTGTGGAAAAAAATGTTGTTGACGAAGTTTTTAACGAAAATTATTTGTCAACGAAATTAACACTGGTCCAGTGGTGCTCCTAAATTTTTGACTGTGCTCCTAAATGTTTTAAGTTAGGAGCACAAGTACTTCTAAAAAGAAAAGTAAGCGTAGAGCCCTGTTTTATGCAGCAAACACATAGTTGTTTAGAGTTGTAAATGTGAAAGACATTAATGTGGCTTCTAAATATTTTTTTAGAATATTAAATATTTTTTATAGTTTTTGTTAATAAACTATACATTAAAATGTAATTAATGAACCCATTTTTGTGGCTTCAGTCATAGTTGGGATACTCTTTTAAAGCTGGCAACATTAATAGTTTATTTATCTAAATATATATCGTTATCGATCAATATGGGAAAAAATTATCGAGATTACATTTTTGCCATATTGGATCATAACTATTTCATAAATACACTTTAGTAATAACATAAAATCCCCTAAAATTAATACATTTTAAATAATAAAAATAAATAAACAAATAAATCAAACTAAAATGCAGTACATAGGTTTAATTGAAAAAGAAATCTGTAGCATTTGGTACTGCACTTAAAATTTTACTGAAAACTCATCTTTTTGCGATACCAACCTCAAATTCAGAACACAGCTTGTTTATATTTATGGCTTTCTTACAGTTTTTTTCTTACAGTTTTAGAGTAAAACATCTTTTGGAAAATATGTATTTCATATAAAATGTAAAAACAGTATTTAGTGAGTTTTTCATAATAATAATAATAAACTTGAACCTCTATGACTTTTTTTTACTTCAGCAATAATCTGGCATTTGTCATTTTTAAACAGACCAAACTCAAGGTCAGTGCTCAAAAAGTAGTTAACAGGTACTAAATGGACCATAACTATTCCATAAATATAGTTTAGTAATACCATAAAATCCCCTAAAAGTACAAAATGTTAAATAAAAAACAATAAATCAAACTAAAATGCAGTACATAAATTGAATGGAAAAAGAAATGTGTCATTTTTTTAAGCATTTGGTATATAAAATTTTACTGAAAGCTCATCTTTTTGCGATATCAACCTCAAATTTGGAACACAACTTTAGATTTATGGCTTTCTTACAGTTTTAGAGTAATACATGTTTTGGAAAATATGTATTTCATATAAATTGTAAAAACAGTATTTAGTGAGTTTTTCATAATAATAAACTTGAACCTCTATAACTTTTTTTACTTCAGCAATAATCTGGCATTTGCCATTTTTAAACAGACCAAACTTAAGTCTGTGCTCCAAAGCTTTTAATATTTACAACATTGTCAGGTCAGTGCTCAAAAAGTAGTTAACCGGTACTAAATGGTTCATAACTATTCCATAAATATGGTTTAGTAATGCCATAAAATCCCCTAAAAGTACAAAATTGGAAATAAAAAACAATAAATCAAACTAAAATGCAGTACATAAATTTAATTGAAAAAGAAATCTGTCATTTTTGAAGCAATACTGTGCCCAAATAAAATCTGACTGAAAGCTCATCTTTTTTCGATATCAACCTCAAATTCAGAGCTTGCTTAGATTTATGGCTTTCTTACAGTTTTACAGTAAAACATGTTTTGGAAAATATGTATTTCATATAAGATGTACAGCATTTAGTGAGTTTTTCATAAAAATAAACTTAAACCTCTAACTATCTTTTACTTCAGCAATAATCTGCCATGTGTCATTTTTAAACAGAACAAACTTAAGTCCATAAATATAGTTTAGTAATACCATAAAATCTCCTAAAATTACACAATTCTAAATAAAAAACAACAAATCAAACTAAAATGTAGTACATAAATTTAATTGAAAAAGAAATCTGTCATATTTTTTTTTTAAGCATTTGGTACTGTGCCCATATACAATTTTACTGAAAGCTCATCTTTTTGCAATATCAAAATCAAATTCAGAACACAGCTTAGATTTATGTTTTTTATGGCTTTCTTACAGTTTTAGAGTAAAACATGTTTTGGAAAATATGTATTGCATATAAAATGTGAAAACATTATTTAGTGAGTTTTTCATAATAATAAATGTAAACCTCTATAACTATTTTTTTACTTTAGCAATAATCTGCCATGTGTCATTTTAAACAAACTTAAGTCTGTGTTACAAAGCTTTTAATAATTACGACAGTTTAAGTTGTTAAATTTCAGGTCAATACTCAAAAAGTAGTTAACAGGTACAAAATGGATCATAACTATTCCAGAAATATGGTTTAGTAATACCATAAAATCCCCTAAAATTACACAATTTTAAATAAAAACAATAATCAAACTAAAATGCAGTACATGAATTTAATTGGAAAATAAATTTGTAATTTTTGAAGCATTTGGTACTGTGCCCAAATAAAATTTTACTGAAAGCTCATCTTTTTTCAATATAAACCTCACATTTACAACACAACTTGTCTAGATTGATTGGCTTTTGTGGCTTTCTTACATTTTTAGAGTAAAACATGCTTTGGAAAATGTATAAAATTAAAATTTTTAATTATAGTAATGTGATTTCTTTGCATTATGATAATCAGAACATATTAAAACATGCAATTTGATCGTAATGAAATACTTGCTGGAAAAAATAGAAACTATTACAGTAATTGTTTTACTAGCTATAATGTGATTTCTATTGGTCATTTGTTGGCTTCTATTGGTGGCCTGTTAAAACCACTATATCCTAATGGAGCATGTCTCAAAAGACACTACAGGAAACAATCTTTTAATGGTCAATAGTTGGTTTGTAATGGTTGTAATAGTGGAAAGCATTAGATTTATGTAGTGGTTTCTATTGTTTAGTTTTTTTTAGCAGGGATTACAGCCCACAGTGTGTCATGAAATTACCAAAGTATTGCATAAATAGTAAGCAACTAGAGCATTGCTGGATGTGTAGGAGTTTGTACTGACAAAGCTGTGTGATGGTAATGATATCATGAAGGTGAATTATCGTAATTATCACGATAATCATAATCATGTTGTCTATTAGTAACTCATGAAATTACCAAAATGGCAATAAATTGCATAACTAGTAGGCTATGTTGTGTGAAAGCTGGAAAGGCATTTTTTTCCCCATATAAAGCATGTGATTACGAGCGAATGTGTGTTGTTAAAAAAAAAATAATAATATTTGCTATTGGTTCCAAATGATTATTTTACAATAAATTCTAGTTCTTTTGTTCTCTTTCTTTATAATTCCTCTAATCCCCTCCTGAAAAATAGTTTTGGATCCCCCAATTTTTTAAAAAAAACCAAGGCTGCATTTATTTGATCATCAATGCAGTAAAATAGTGAAATATTATTTGAATTTTAAAATGGCTGTTTTCTGTGAATCTCTCTTAAAATGTAATTTATTTCTGTGATCGAATCTACATTTTCATCATCATTACTCCAGTCTTCAGTGTCACATGATCCTTCAGAAATCATGCTAATATGCTGATTTGCTGCTCAAGAAACATTTCTGCTTATTATCAATGTTGAAAACAGTTGTGCTGCCCAATATAATTGTGGAAACTATGATACATGTTATTTTTCAGGATTCACAGACATTTTTTTTTTCACTTGAAGTCCCCTTGAGAGTTAATATTTCAATATTTATATCAGTTTAAAAATTACTTATTTTACTTTTACATTTTTATGATCAATTTTTAGTATAGTTTTCCAACATTATTTTTTTTATTATTATTTATGTATATTTACATTTTTATTTTGGAAGTAATTTATATATTTTATATGATTATAGGTTAATTTCAGGTGTTTGATTTAATTTTACATTTACATTAGTTTTACATTTTTATGATTCAAGTGTTTCAATTATTTATTTTACTTCATTTATTTATTTTTTTACATTTTTTTTATTTAAAATTAAAAAAAAATGTTTTTTTTATTTTTAAATTGGCTATTTTAATTGTACATTTTAATGATTTAATTTACATTTAGACATTTAGCTTTTATCCAAAGCAACTTACAAAAGAGGACAACAGAAACAATCAAAATCAACAAAAGAGCAATAACATTGAAGTGCTATGACAAGTCTCATTTATCTTTATTCAATTATATAATAAATAAAATAGAAATAAATAAGAAAAAGCAAGCTAGTGTTAGAGGCCTTCTTTTGCTTTTTTTTTTTTTTTTTGAAGAAAACAAGCAGTAAGTAAATGAACAGAGGGCTTTTTTTTAAGAATAGAATTTGAAAAGGTGGTGCTTGACTTAGAGGGTCAAATAAAGATGGAAAATATGTGTTTTTAGCCATTTTCAATTAAATGTTTTGTTTTTGCAGTAAAAATGGCAACAACAAATGCGCACCAAGCCAGCATTTAATTGATCATTAATGCAGTAAAAATGTGAAATAATATTAGAATTTAAAACAGCTGTTTTCTGTGTAAATATCTTTTAAACTCTAATTTATTTCTGTGATGCGCAGCTGTATTTTCAGCATCATTACTCCAGTCTTCAGTGTCACATGATCCTTCAATAATCATTCTAATATACTGATTTGCTGCTCAAGAAACATTTATAATTATTATTGATGTTGAAATTCACAGACTTTATGATCTAATTTTTTTTTTTTTTTTTTTTTTTTTATTATTATTTATGTATATTTACATTTTTATTTTGTAAGTAATTTAGATATTTTGATTATGGGTTAATTTCAGGTGTTCTATTTAATTTTACATTTACATTAATTTTACATTTTTATGATTAAAGTGTTTAAATTATTTTACTTATTATTATTATTATTATTATTATTATTTCAAATTTTATTTTAGTTGGTTTTTTAATTAATTATTTTTTTATTTTAATTTTATTTTACATTTTTATTATTTAATTTACATTTAGACATTTAGCATCATCAAGGCAGCTGTTTAAAATTCTAATATTATTTCACATTTTTACTGGATTAATGATCAATTAAATGCTGCCTTGGTGAGCATTTGTTGTTGCCATTTTTACAACAAAAATAAAACATTTAATACATCTAAAAACACACATTTTCCATCTTTATTTGACCCTCTAAGTCAAGCACAATCTTTTCGGTTCTATTCTTAAAAAAAGCCCTCTGTTCATTTACTTACTGATTGTTTTCTTACAAAAAAAAACGAACTCCGTACAATTAAAATAAAGTAATTGAAAAAGACACTAACACTAGCTTGCTTTTTCTTTTTTACTTTTCTTTTTATTTTATATATATTTTATATAAAAAAATATTATTTTATATTTTATATAATTGATTAAAGCTAAATGAGACTTGTCATAGCACTTGCATGTTATTGCTCTTTTGTTGATTTTGATTGCTTCCATTGTCCTCTTTTGTAAGTTGCTTTGGATAAAAGCGTCTGCTAAATGTAAATTAAATCATAAAAATGTACAATTAAAATAGCTAATTTAAAAACAAAAAAAAACCAACTAAAATAAATAAATTTGAAAAATAAATAAAGTAAAATAATAATAAGTAATAAAGTAAAATGATCATTAATGCATTAAAAATGTGAGTTTAAAACGGCTGTTTTCTGTGATGCGCAGCTGAATTTTCAGCATCATTACTCCAGTCTTCAGTGTCACGTGATCCTTCAAAAAAATCATTCTAATATACTGATTTGCTGCTCAAGAAACATTTATAATTCCCAACATTATAACTCCCTCCTGAAAACTAGTTTTGGATCCCCCAGACATGTTTTCTGATGTATTTCTTGCTCACGTTCGGGTCTGTTGTGTTTCAGAGTCGGACTCACATGAGAGACGGTTAGCAGACAGTTTGGATCAGGCGCTGAACGCTGCTCTTCATGGGTTACCAGTGTTCACCTCATCGAGCAAAACCGCCTCCTGTGTGGACGCCTCCGCTGGTATGAGACTGAGATCAACATATATGCAAAAAACCAGAGCCACATTTGTTTGTTGGGAATTGCATTTTGCAATCTTGCTTGCAATCACCTGCTACTTTCTAGTAATCCTTAATTATTTTGTTCAGGTGTGTTTGATTAGACAAAGAGCTGAACTCTGCAAAAATAATGGACGCAGTAGCCAGGTTTCCATCCAAGAATTTGAATTTGTGATTTTTATTTGATGGAAATACCATTTATCAATATCATTTCTCATTTGTCGACACAATATTTTTCCGTTTAACTTTAGTTAGCATAAATTTTATATTGATAGTTCAAATGTCGCAAAACATTTTTTGGAAACACTTTTTGTCAAGAAAAGGGGCTTTAACGCAAATAAATGTGTCTGTGGTTTTGATTATGGGTTAATTTCAGGTGTTTTATTTAATTTTACATTTACATTAATTTTACATTTTTATAATTCAAGTGTTTAGTTATTTATTTATTTATTTTACTTCAAATTTTTAGTTGTTTTTTATTTTTAAATTAGCTATTTTAATTGTACATTTTTATGATTTCATTTACATTTAGTTGATGGAAATGCCACTTATTGATATAATTTCTCATTTGTCTAAACAATATTTTTCCGTTTAACTTTAGTGCATAAATTCTATATCGATAGTTCAAATGTCGCAAAACATTTTTTGGAAACACTTTTTGTCAAGAAAAGGGGCTTTAACGCAAATAAATGTGTCCGTGTTCGTGGTTTTGCACACGTTAAAGCACAGTTTCTCTGTAGTTCAAAAGAGCATTAAAGTATATTCATTATCTTATTATTATAAGATTTGATTTTTTTTTATATCGGTAAGAGAAAGACGAATTACCTTTCAAATATACATATTTGAACAACAACATTTGATGTTCCTTTAGTGCGTTGCAAGATAAAATGTATTAATTTTGTACAAAAGTGCTCTATTAATTGGTTTTGGCTTGTTAGCTTATATTTTCATTCTTGTTTTGTTCTCAGTTCTGTTCTACCGTTTAATTTAATGGATTTGTTGTGGAGTGAGACAAAGTAAAATAGCATGTTTTTTTCTTTTGTTTTGTTAATTTATTATTTATTTTGAAAAAATCGATTTTGCATATAAGCCTATTTATTTTATATATAGCTTTATGATGTTTTTCGCTGCCGGTGCGTGATGTGATCATGACGTTCCTCACGTTCTGTTGTTTATGCTGCTTTTTGCGTGTATAAAATGAATCCCTGGAAAACAAATGTAGGTATTTTTTTGTTTTTAATGGGTCACAACCATGTAATTTATTTTTAATTTAACATAATCTTGGTGAACAGTTATGGCTTAACGACCGTCGGTTGTCGATTAGGAAGAAATAAATTTAAAAACAAAAAAGCAAAATGAACTTTCCTATTTCCAATACAGTCTAATAAAAGTTAATCAGAAAAATAATAATAGGCCTAATACAACTGCACCTGTTCATGAATATTGCTTACTCAAGTATCTAAATAGTCTATAGCCAGAGCTGGGAAGAGGACTTGCAAATTGTAATCAGTTACTGATTCCAGATTGCATGACAAAAATTGTAGTCAGAAGTGTAATCAGTTACATTACGTATTTTAGATTACTTTTGACTAATTTATCACATTGATTTAAATAGCATTATCTTGTCGCATAACAATGTAAAAAAATGCAAAGAGTAAGAAAATATGTTCCATTCATTGTAATTTACAATATGAAGTGCATTAAACATTTTATTACATCAAGGTTTCCCAAACTAGGGTTCGAACAGGAACTGCAGAGGGTTTGTGGGTTTAATGAAAAGCTAACAATTGATTAAATCTTAAAAAAAATTAAATTAAAATAAATCATTTTTTAAGGAATGTCTCTTTACTTGGTGGCCATATTTGCAATGCCTCCCACAACTCATACAAGACCAAGTCCTATCTTAATGAATGGAGGAATCCTGAAACTCACAATTAAATTACATATATCAAATCTGCAACAAAAATCTTAAATTAATTGCCCCATGAATGTTGTTTCTTTTGCTCAAATACTATTTAAAAGGCTTATTTTTCAGGCTAGACCAGAAAATATGTATGCGCAGTCATAATGTACTTAGCCTCAGGTTTCTATGGGAAATTTGTCTCTTTCATTTATAAGGTGGGACTGTTCCTCCATATTGCGCGTTGCAGTTTCTCCCATTCATAAGTATAGGAGTGAACCGTCATTGTGTTTCATTAGTATTTGTTTTAAAATAACAATTAAAATAAAACACTTACTAAAAAAGATGAAATATTTTCATTTACCTGCATGCCATGTGACCATTAATCAACATCTAAGAAACTTAATTATTGAAATATTTCATTTAAAATCTCAGTGGTACTTAAAGTAAATATATTTGGTGAATAAGGTTTAGATGCAAAAAGTTTGGGAATGCCTGCATTGCATGTAAATAAGAAATAACGTTGCATGTTAATGAGTATGAAAGACAAAAGCCTCCTGAAGACACAATAATACATGCTTAAAAAAAGTGATAATTGAAATAAAAATGAATGTGTTCATCAGTAGCTGATGCAATGTTGAAACCTTTTTGTAAATCCAGTGGTCAAATGCTGTGTCTCCACCTGAATAATGACTAGTCTATGTGTGAATGTCCACTAAACTAGACTTTCCTTTTTAGAAAGGAAAATGTAAAAGAAATTAGGGGGAATCAATGAATTATGAATAATGTATTGCTATTGGGTGAATAATATGTAATCATGTAATCCATAAAAAAGTAACTGTATTACAAGTATTTTAAAATGGAACTTACTTTAATTACAAGTACTTCATTTTTGAAATCTGATTACGTAATCCACATTACATCTAATCACTTACTACCCAACTCTGTCTATAGTCTAGGCCTAAATACAAAAAAAGTTTTGTTTTTGTAAAGTTTAGTTTTAAATGGATGAAGAACCGGCTACTAGTCTGTCATTTGCGCAGTAGGTAAAATTATGAATGGAAACAGCTCAAAGGGCAACTTTTTTTTTTTTGCGATACACCAAAACTTATGCGACAGTTCGTTTTTTAGGGATGACGTCATCACGCACAACATTGTATCGGTAAAAAGCCAGTCGGATGGAAACAGGCTTGAGGCAGCAAAGTATTTTTAACACATATTCTCTTAGTTGATAACAAAACATTGCAAAAACTGGATGGAAAATTGGTTAATTTCACAAATGGAGGCCTTAACCCCTTAATTGTCACCCATCCCCTCAGTGGGACACCTAAGTTTACTTCACCATTTTACAAATAAATCCTAATCTAATCATGCTATAATCTAATCAAACTATATAATCCTTGGAAAGGTCTAAGACTCCTAAATAGATACTTTACTATTTTGCGTTACAAATTTGTATTACAAATGATGTAGGAAAAGTAAAAAAAAAATTATGACAAGAGTTCACCTAAAAAATCTACTTCATAACTGGAGGATTATATATCACTTGAAAACTTAAAATCTCAAAATTCATCCTTTGAAAACCGTTTTAAAATCATACATTGCATTAACATGGAAAATGTACATCGAAATCATATTACAAAATGTTTTCGTCGATGAATTATAAAAAATTACATTTCAGTACTGCGTTTTCACATCTATATTCAAAAATGGGAATGACAATTAAAGGGTTAAATCATAAAGTCATGACATTAAATGTTGCATGCACTGCACTTCTAGTACAAACATCTGAACTTTCTCAAATCAAGATGCATGCAAAATACATTTACATTTAGACATTTAGCAGACGCTTTTATCCAAAGCGACTTACAAAGGAGAACAGTGGAAGCAATCGAAATCAACAAAAGAGCAACAAAAACATGCAAGTGCTATGACATGTCTCATACAGCCTAACACGGTACATGTAGCAAGGATTTTTAAAGTACATAATAAATAAAAGTAAAAATTGTAAAGAGAGAAAGCTCATGTTAGTAGTGTTAGTGTTTTGTTTTGTTTTTTTCGGTTTTGTTTTGTGTGTTTTTTTTATTAGAGAAAACAAGTAGTAAGTAAATGGATAGAGTAGAAATCTAAAAGAGCATAATTTAAAGAATAGAATTAGAAAAGACTGTGCTAGAGTTAGAGGGTTAAATAAAGATGGAAAAGATGAGTTTTTAACCGATTCTTGAAGATGGCTAAGGACTCTGCTGTTCGGAGTGAGTTGGGCAGGTCAAAAAAATAAAGATATAAAGTCTTGTATTTTAGGTTCTTGAACTAAATGTCCTATCATTGTGCATTCACACGGATTATGAATTTGTTGTATTTTTCTTGTTTTTGTTGACCTTAGCTACACTAACTCCCTGTGCTGTGTTTTTCAGGTCGGAACGCATGTGCGTTTTGCTGTTGTTCGCTGACGGTTTACTCCTCAAGCGTGGCGTCGTACTCTCTGCCTTGCTCTCATCTCATGTGTGGGGAGTGTTTGAGACAGAAACACTCGTCCGATTCTCAGAAACTGACGATTAAATGTCCCGCGTGCGGCACGACGGCCTCCAGCAGGGAAATCACACGAGTGCATCACTGAACGCTTGTTTGCAGATTTTGTGTATCGTTTTCATTAAAGTTTTTGAAGAAGCTTGAGAAAGACTGTCATTATTAGGTTTCACAGAAAAGGCTTAAACTAAGCCAGGATTCAGAGTTGTGGACTCGAGACTTGAGTCACAAAATTGATGACATAATCAAAGAAGACTTGAGACTCGACTTAGACTTTGACAGCAATGACTCTAGACTTGACTTGGACTTGAACCCTGCGACTCGGCAAGTCTTATGGCTCTATCTTAAAAAAATGAATAAAAACAGTTCTGAGAAGCTGAAGTGCAGCCTCATGTCATCAAAATCGCTGATTCATATTTCAGCAGAAGTGAGAGACTGTAAGTTATCTTGTAAATGCAAATCTTGTCATTGTTTTGGAGTTTATAGATAACCTTAAGGCTAATATATTCATACTAAAAGCCAAAAAACTTTGCTTTAAGCCTTGTCTGTGAAACTGGGGGTAAATGTTAATATTGTATATATTATTGTATATTTAAAAATGTTAAACATCATGTTTAACCAAAATAATAATAATAATAAACTTTTTTTTTCAGATACTGAAAATCTGAAAAATGGTTTAAAAACTTTAACTTTTTTTATTAAACCTTTTTTTTTTTTAAAGTTAAGTTGTTTTTTATATGTCTGTATAGTGGTAGTTAAATCTAGTTCATTAAGTTTAACTAAATTAAATTGAGAAATGTATTTTTTTTCAAGAGTAATTTTTTATGGTTTAAAGTGTTACAAAAATGTAACAAAATTGTTTAAAATAAAAAATTACATTTAAAAAATTTTCAAGTTTAATCAAATTTAACTAAAACAATAATAATAAAAAAAAAAAAATTTATTTCAGATGCTGAAAACCTGAAAAATGGTTTAAAAACCTAAAAAAAAGGTTAAATTTAAAAAATAAATTACATTTAGTTTTTTAGTTTTTAATATTTTATATTACGCTGAAAGAAACAATTTTTGTTTCTCAAAAAATGCTAGTAAATTTCACAAATAATCACAGAGTTGGTAGTAGACTGAAATAGTATTTAACCTGCTCTAATATTTATTTACAACTTCAAAAACATTTTTTACAGTGTAGATTTTGTAGTTTATGTACACTACTGTTCAAGATTTTTTTTTAATGATTTCAAAAGACGTCTCTTCTGCTCAAGGCTGCATTTATTTGATACAAAAACACAGTAAAAATGTGAAATATTTTTAGCATTTAAAATAGCTTGTTTTCTATGTGAATATCTGTTCAAATGTAATTTATTTCTGTGATGCGCAGCTGAATTTTCAGCATCATTACTTCAGTCTTCAGTGTCACATGATCCTTCAGAAATCATTATGATGATGATTTGCTGCTCAAGAAACATTTCTGATTATTATCAATGTTGAAAAAAGTTATGCTGCCCAATATTTTTGTGAAAGCCGTTGTATATTAAAAAAAATAAAAAAAATAGGATTCAGGTGAACAGAAAGTAAAACAAACAGTGTTCATTTGAAATTGAAATCTTTTGTAACATTATAAATGTCTTTACTGTCACTTGATCAATTTAATGCATCCTTGATGAATAAAGCTATTAATTTTGTTCTTTTTTTCTTTTTAAATAGTACTAATATATAGTTTCCACATAAATATGAAGCAGCCAAACTGTTTTCAACATTGCTAATAATAATAAATGTTTCTTGAGCAGCAAATCAGAATATTAGAATGATTTCTGAAGGGTCATGTGACACTCAAGACTGGAGTAATGATGCTGAAAATTCAGCTGCGCAACACAAAAATAAATTACAGTTTAAAATATATTCACACAGAAAATGTCTATTTTACATTCTAAAAATATTTCACTATTTTACTGTGTTTTTGATCAAAGAAATGAAGCCTTGGTGAGCTGAAGAGACTTCTTCAAAAACATTAATTTCAAAATAAAGTACAAATTGTGAAATAATCAATTTAAACTAGCTTGTTTTTATGTGAATATGTGTTAAAATGTCATTTTTTATCTGTGGTGCGCAGCTGGATTTCCAGCATCATTACTCCAGTCTTCAGTGTCACATGATCCTTCAGAAATCATTCTAAAATGCTGATTTACTGCTCAAGAAACATTTTCAATTATTAGCAATGTTGAAAATGCAATATTTTTGTGGAAACCGTTGTGCATTTTATTTTTCCAGATGCACAGATGAACAGAAAGTTCAAAAGAACAGCATTTATTTGAAATAGAAATCTTTTGTAACATAAATGTCTTTACTAGCACTTATAATCAATGTAATGTATCCTTGATAAAAGGAAGCTTTTTACAAAATCTTTTGAGAGGTCGTTTATCGCAGTTTCCACACTGCTAATCAGAAAGGCTTCTCAAATCAGCATATTAAAATTATTTAAATGATTTCTAAAGAATCATGTGACACTGAAGACTGGAGTAATGATGCTAAAAATACAGATTTGATCACAGAAATAAATTACACTTTAACAGATATTGACATGGAAAACAGCTGTTCTAAATTGTAATAATATTTCACATTTTTATTGTATTTTTGATTAAATAAAAGCGGCCTTGGTGAGCAGATCAAGACCGCTTTTGATCAATTTAGCATGTCCTTGGTGATTAAAAGTTTCAAAATCTAAAATCATTTTCCATATGAAGCTGTTGAATGTACACGCTGTTGTTTTTGTCCAGCGGATCATGCTGTTGTCTGGAGGAGTGAATGAAGGATCCTTGAGCTCGTTGTGTTCGCTGGGACTGAAAGGCAGGAGGCTGATGAAGCGGCACAAGGCTGAACTCTCTTTGTGTGCGTTTGAACAGCTCTAACCTCTGCCATCTATTGTAACGCTAAACCCAAGTTTTTCACACACACTCCTGAAGGACACACACAGACCTACCGCTGCCTCATCAGACTCGTTTAGACGCGTTAGCCTCCTAAGACCTGAGGGAAAAATGTAGTAAAAAAAATGTATTTTATTTTTTATTATGTTAAACATGTTTTATCATGTTTAAAGCATTACAAAAATGTAACAAAAATTGTTTTAAATAAAAAATTACATTTAAAAAATGTTCAACATCAAGTTTAACCAAAATAATAATAATAAAAAGATATTTTATTTTATTTCAGATACTGAAAACCCGAAAAATGGTTTAAAAACCTAAAAGAAAAAGGTTTAATTTAAGAAAAAAAAAAGTTAAATGTTCAATTTTTTTATATGTCTGTATAGTGGTAGTTAAATCTAGTTCATTAAGTTTAACTAAATGAAATTGAGACATGTATAATGTTTTTAAATAGTATTTTATTTCAAGAGTCATTTTTTATGGTTTTAGTTTTACTTTTAGTTAGTATAATAGTATAATAACCCTGTTCAGAGCATCATGTTTCTGCTTGAGAACTTATAAAGAGTGATGTTTAATGAAAATTCAGCTGAACAGCATTATTTAACAAACAGATACTGACAGAATAAATCACACCTTCATCTGTAAGATCATGTTTCGGCATGCGTACATCAACCCTTTGATGCATGAGTCATTAAATCATTAAATCATAAAGTAAGTCTTGAATGTGTATTATTGCTTCAAAACCAAAATAGGCCTACTTTCAGTCGTTTTGTTCCAAAATGAGTCACACATCCATCCTCTCAACAGAAGACAGTCCTTTTCTTACATAATTATAGAAAAACACAATGACATGAATAAAGGTCAAAGATCATGGTACTGCTGCTATGAAGAGGTCATATTTAAATATATACTTGTTTTGAGTTTAAAAAGAACATATTAAATAAACACACATGCATTGAATTGAATACATTTAATATAAATGATATACAATGCAAAGCTGAATTTTCATTGACTCCAGTCTTAAGTGTCAGAAATCATTCTAATATATTGAAATAATAATATTGGAAAGTTTTGCTGTCCCCAATTTTTTTTTTTTTTGCAACCTGTGATTAATTTTTTCAGGTTTTTTGATGAATAACAAGTTAAAAAGAACAGCATTTATTCAAAATATAAAACCTTTCTAACAACGTAAATCTCTGCAATCGCTTTTTATCAGCTGAACACATCCTTGGTGAATAAAAGTATTAATTTAATTCAAAAAAAGAGAGAATACAAATGTGCTGATCCTAAACTATTTTTATTGTAAATAAATGCAGTTCTTTTTAACAAAATAATAATAATATTAATCGGTATATTAGAATGATTTCTGAAGGATCATGTGACACTAAAGACTGTAGTAATGATGCTGAAAATTCAGCTTTGCATCAAAGAATAAATTACATCTTAAAATATATTCACATAGAAAACAGTTATTTTAAATTGAAATAATATTTAAGAATATTACAGTTTTTTCAGTATTTTTAATCAAATAAATGCAGCCTTGATGAGCAAACATCTTTAAAAATCATACTGATCTGATACTTTTGAGCAGCAGTGTAAATTGAAAAGTTAATTTAGATAATACATAAATGATAATACTATTATTTATTATAAATTAAATGAAAACAAATAGCACACAGATAAATAAAACAGCAACCTAAACGGTAAGCGACCGTCTCGGGACTGAAGGGGTTAACGTGTTTGAGAGTTAAAGTGAGTGACAGAAGAGCGAATAGAAGGTCAAAGCTGTGAAATGACAGATATGAGATTCATCTGAACGCAGGCTAAACAGCGGAAATGCCTGCTCAGTATTCAGAGCTCACAAACACTAATCTAATCCAGCATTTCCATATTGTTTGTGCGCATGCAGGCCAACAAAAGAACAATTTCATCAAATGACACCTGGAGAACTCAGACGTGCTTTCAGGAACATCGCTCGCCTGCGAACCGGAGAATATGAGCGATAATAAACTCATCAGCGTCCTGACGCAAACGAGGCCTAATGAGCGAGTGCCCAGTTCACTCAGTCACTAATCGTCATAATGAAATGCTGCACATACAGTAAATGGAAATGTTGTTGATCGCTTCCATCAGTTCGTCATTCCCTGAGAACATCGTGCGTTTAGATTAAGCACATTTTCACGTTTAGCCTTTCTATGTTTGCTTTAAAATACTTCATGGCTCCTCAGAATACATTATAGGCTCTAGAAGACAGTGGGCTGGCATTAAAGTTTATTATTTAGACTATTATGGTCTGGTATCCATGATGACAGCATCTGTGCAGGAGTGTCTGGACTGGATATGTTGCCAATCTGTACGTTAATGACTTGAAGGGTTACTTCACCAGGGTTGCCAGGTTTTTGCAACAAAACCCGCCCAATTGCAACTCAAAACTAGCCCAAAAGGGGGGTCTCCCATTAAAAATCACATTCCGATGGGTAAAATACACATTTTTGGCAGGTTTCCCTGGTAAATATTAGCATCCTAGGGGCTAAATATTGCGTTATTGGTGTTGCTTCAACCCGCAGACATGAAAAACAACCCGCGGCAACAGTGGTAAAGTAGCCCAATTCCACTGGAAAACCGCTGACTTGGCAACACTGTCACACTTGTCATAGTGTTTCTCAACAAGGGTAGGGCGTTCGAGAGCATCGCGGGGCGCTGGAAGCAATATTTTGGAAAGGGGGCACTGAGCTGTTCTTGGGGGGCATTTGGTTAAAGCGAGTTTACACCAAATAAATAATGGTCTGCCACATCATAACACTGTGTCCTAACTACACGCGACACGACAAGATTCCAACGACAAACAATTTGTGTGTCCACACCAGATGCAACGCGACAGAATCAATCAAATATCACAGCCAATCAGAAGCAC
Organism: Cirrhinus molitorella; assembly: GCA_033026305.1. Lineage (NCBI taxonomy): Eukaryota > Metazoa > Chordata > Actinopteri > Cypriniformes > Cyprinidae > Cirrhinus > Cirrhinus molitorella. The sequence goes on along the minus strand of CM065125.1, from coordinate 39,977,701 downwards.
GTGTGGGCGGAATTTCCCTGGAATCGCACTGCACTCGCAACGAAATGGATACATTTATAAAATAATTCATAAATATTAAAACTTCCGACGTCACGGAAAATCTGAGTTTTTGTATGGCAAGCCAAAAGGGTCAGAATTACGCTACACTTGAATCACGTTTACATTTAAAACACAGTATTTGACTGTTGTAACGTCGTCAGATACACCGTCCTTATTTCAAACGGGGAAAAAATGCGCGCAAGTCGTCAAAAATGCCGTATTTCGCAGCGTTTCAGTGTTTGTGAAAGCGCCGCTTTTTACGCTGCTTGGAATGAGGCGTTACAACCAGTGTTAATTTTGACAACAAATTTTGATTTAGTTTTAGTCATAGTCTTTTGACTAAAATGCCATTTAGTTTTAGTCATATTTTAGTCATCTGAATTGTTTTTAGTTTTAATCTAGTTTTAGTCGATGAAATATCATAAGATTTTAGTCGACTAAATCTACAATAAATTTAGTCGGCTAAAACTTAATAGGTTTAGTTACAGCGCAATGCATTTATTAAGAATTTCTCTAAAATTTACAAACTCATTATTTAGGTTTGATATTAAGGTTTTATCATGATAAACACAATTTAACTGTTGTGATACACAACATGCCTTAATATTAAAATTAAATAAAACCACTTCTCATAAAGAACATGGTCTTCTTTTCAGTGAATTACCAATAGTTATATAAGCTAATTATGCATTCTTTATAGTAAATTGTAATATTCTTCATTCTTTCAAACAGACATATTTATTTCTATAAATTAATTTATATTCAACTTTAGGGCTATGTAAGTGATTCAGTCAAGAGCAGTGTGTGGTTTTCTGTCTTTCTATTGTTGCTTGGTTAACGTCTGTGACTCAGACAATAGCAACTAAATGTGGCCGCTATCCCTTTAAAAACAAATGCACGAATGCAATGGATGCGATGTACTGATACTTTCGCTCTACTGTTTACATTCATTTAAGACGTAATCGGCTGTGTTTATTTGAATACTCGTCAAAACTGACAATTCGAGATCACTTTGTATGTATTTCTCAGTTCATGCAACACAAAAGAGTGTGAGATGTGTTTTCTGTGTGTTTGCTTCAGTGTCTGCGCTCAGAAAACAAGACGAATTGAGTTCTCTCTTGCGTCATCAAATTTATCCATATGTCTGCACTTCTCCCACATATTGACATTTCTGAATGTTTTATAAGACGTGCAGCAAGTGTATTTTAGCTTGTGTCCCGCCGGTTTGTACGCATCTAACCTCCTACTATGCAACTGATTTTTCTGAATGAATCTCTTTCCATCAGAGTTTTTGTATGGCAAGCCAAAAGGGTCAGAATTACGCTATAATTGAATCACGTTTACATCTAAAACGGCATGTCTGACTGTGTTTAAGATGGTTGTAACGCCGTCAGATACACCGACCTCATTTCAAACGGAGAAAAAAACGCACGCAAATCGTCAAAAACGCTGTATTTCACAGCGTTTCAGTGTTTGGAAAGCGCCGTTTGGAATGAGGACGGCGCATCTGACGCCGTTACAACCGTCTTAAACACAATCAAATATGGCGGTTTAGATGTAAATGCGATTCAAGTATAGCGTAATTCTGACCATTTTGGCTTGCCATATTTTGTCCTAACTAGCCACGACAGCAACAAGGAAAATTTCTCATTTAAAAACGGGTTCTATTTCTGAGACGTCGCAGCTGGAACAACGGCATTCAAACTAATGACAGTAATAATCTCAGGTGCTGATTATGTGCTTTATTCAAAGTTAAATGTGTCTAACTATACACGGCGCAACAAGATTGCAGCGACAAACCATTTGTGTGTCCACACCAGATGCGACGTGACGTGACGTGAATCAATCAAATATCACAGCCAATCAGAAGCGCATGTGGGCGGGCTCTCCCTGGAAGCGCACTGCACTCTTGTTGGTTCGCATTGAGTTCACAGTTTGAACGTACATCTTGGCTTTCATTTATTTTCCAGGACTGAGGTAAACTATCCAGTGTTGCTTTCAGTATGGCTATAAAGATCACACAAAATGATATGGCAGCGGCTATTTGCACTAAGTCACTATTTGCACTTTATTTATCAATTTATTAAATGGATGCAGCCTTAGTGGGACAATAAACCCTCCCTACACACCCTAACCCTAACCGATACTTTATTTTACAATTTTCGATTATTTCCTTAATTTTTAATTGAAAATCAATGCCTTTTCCGATATTATATGAGATTTAAAAAGGATGAAAAAAAAAGATCACCATAAGGTAGAATTGAACCCAGGTCATCCATGTCGAAAGGATTTATCTGCACACTTTAACCACTTCACCATTGCATCTGATGAATGACAGCCATCTTTTGTAGTGTTGACTAGCCCCATTACACATTGATGGGTGGAGTTAGTGTAAATAGCCACTGCCAACAAGGCGAGCTATTTGCACTTAGTGTAAATAGACACTCCGAAATGGGATTCAAACACACATTAAATACATTTAACTTTGAATAAAGCACAAAATCAGTACCTGATATTATCACTGTCATTAGTTTGAATGCCTTTGTTCCAGCCGTGACTTTGCGGAAAATCTGAGTTTTTGTATGGCAAGCCAAAAGGGTCAGAATTATGTTAAGATCTGAGGTAAACTGTCCATTGTTGCTTTCAGTATGGCTATAAAAGTCACACAAAATGATATTCAAATGCACATTAGGCTCTCCCTGGAATTGCACTGCACTCACAAGGAAATGGATACCTTTATAATCTAATTCATAAATATTACAACTTTTAACATTATTAAATGTACATACTGAGTGACTAATACCATCCTTGTTATGGAATACAATCAGAATTACGCTATACTTGAATCGCGTTTACTTTTAAAACGCCGTATTTGACTGTGTTTGAGATAGTTGTAACGCCGTCAGATATGCCGTCCTTATAAGTGGTGTAAAAAACGCGCGCAAGTCATCAAGAACACCATATTTCAAAGCGTTTCAGTGTTAGTGAAAGCGTCGCTTTTTACGTAGTTTGGAATGAGGACGGCGTATCTGACTGCATTACAACCATCTTAAACATGTCAAATACACTGTTTTAGATGTAAATGCAATTCTGACCCTTTTGGCTTGCCATACAAAAACTCCGCAACGTCGTGGCTGGAACAACAGCATTCGAACTAATGACAGTGATAATCTCAGGTACTGATTATGTGCTTTATTCAAAGGTAAATGTGTCTAATGTGTGTTTGAATATCATTTTGTGTGACCTTTATAGCCATATACTGAAAGTAACAACAGATAGTTTACCTCAGATCTGGAAATAAATGAAAGCGAAGATGTGGGTTAACTGCGCACTCAATGTGAACCAACAAGTGTATTACATAACAAAGACGGTATTAGTCACTCAATATGTACATTTAATAATGTTAAAAGTTGTAATATTTCTGAATTATATTATAAACGTATTAATTTCAATGCGAGTGCAGTACGATTCCAGGGAGAGCCCGCCCACACGCGCATCTGATTGGCTGTGATATTTGATTGATTCTGTCACATCGTGTCTGGTGTGGACACACAAATTGTTTGTCGCTGGAATCTTGTAGTTAGTACACAGTGTTAGCTGCAAGTTTACAGCTTCTAGACTTGACCGTGTCTCATTTCCTTAGCATCGACTTTTTACATCAGTGTTCGCTTGATTTTGCTGCCAATCTTCCCGTCAAAACAATAGCAAGCATTTAGACACGATAAAGCATGACACCGTGTCCTAACTACACGCCACAACACGCGATAAAAGGTATCATTATGGAGAGAATATTCATCAAACAAATCCAGTGTTTTGCAAACAAACACAATCTGCTTTGCAAAGAAAAATTCGTCTTTCAAACAAACGCAAAGTGATTTGCAAATACAAAACTCTATTTGAGAGAAAATGCAGAGGTGTGAACAAATATATGTACAACTGTGAGACTCCGTTGGCTTTTTATGAGGAAACTTGGCTTGATTTTCTCACAAATGCATGCAGACAGATTTTCTCACAAATGCAATTGAGCAACTTCCTTTTCCAAAAACAGCAGATGGCACTGTTGGTCAATTTACGCTAGTCTCCTAAAGACCCGAAACACCCGTTTTCCTTTTCAGGGAATACCAACATGAGTGAGCAACAGGTGAATTTCTGTCTTACTATATCTATAATTAACCATTTAGATGTTTTCACAAAGCGACCCTATACTACGATGTTAGTGAAATTCACAATAAGTGCTGTAAAGTTGTTAACATGATTTAACTAGGCAGTCTTTCCCTATAAATACGGATCCATTCTCCATACCTCTTATCCTAGCGGGATATAGAATATATACATATATTGATACATTTGTTCAACATTCAAAACAACGCAGTCACAATTGTAATACTAAAACGCAAATGTATTATGGAGAGCGGCAATATTGTGTACCAAAAATGAAAGCTTAGACAATTTCATTTAATGTCAGAAATGAAAATATCACCCAAGAGGTTAATAAAAAAATGTAAAACAAATACATTATTAAGTACAATGTCTAAAACTACACTGCAATCATTTGTGTCTAAAATAATTGTTTTTAGCTAAGCAAAAAGATTTGTCTTTTTTTTTTTCTGGTATCACTCTTGTCCTGTAAATTGGTTTATGCTGATATAATACTACATTTAGCATTTTAATAAACAGTGGTTTACCAGTATTTCAGAATGATTTTAACAATGTAATGATAATACATAAGTGGTATAGATGTACAAGTTTTTTTTGTTTTGTTTTTTTTTATAGGGAAAGACTGCCTATTTAAATGTTTAGCCATGTCACTACTGATTTTTGAACTAATCAATCATGTTAACAACTTTACAACACAGGTTCGCTTTGAGAAACCATCTAAATGGTTAATTATAGATATAGTAAGACAGAAACTCACCTGTTCCCCACTCATGTTGGTATTCCCTGAAAAGGTAAACAGGTGTTTCTGGTCTTTAGGAGACTAGTGTAAATTGACAGACAGCGCCATCTGCTGTTTTTGGAAAAGGAAGTTGCTCAATTGCATTTGTGAGAAAATCTGTCTGCATGCATTTGTGAGGAAATCAAGCCAAGTTTCCTCATAAAAAGCCAACTGAGTCTCATAGTTGTACATATATTTGTTTATACCTCTGCATTTACTCTCAAAAAGAAATAAATGTTAAAAAATGTATAAAATAATAAAAATATAAAATAAAAGTAATAACAATATTTTAAAATAAATTATTGAGTGGAATAAAATAAAAAAAAAACACTTTAGCTAGTCATTACCTATTTTCATTTAGTTTAACTTGATGTGCTAAAATAACTCAAACTAAACAGACATATAAAACTATTAAAAATGTCAACACACAAGGAAATGAATACAACTTTAACTAAAAGTAAAATTAAAATTGAAAAATACTAAATATTTGTAAAAAAGCTTTTCATAAAAGTGTTTTATGAAATAAATTCATTGTTAAGTGAAATAATAAATAAAAAAAAAAACACAAACTCATTTTATTTCAGCGAGCTGCTCAGCTGTCAAGGCAACTTTGTTTTTGTTTTGTTTTTTTAATTGAGATTTATACATAAATAAAAAATAAGCTTTCCATTGATGTTTGTTAGGATCGGACAATATTTGACTGAGATACAACTATATAAAAATCTGAAATCTGAGGGTGCAAACAAATCTAAATACTGAGAAAATCACCTTTAAAGTTGTTCAAATGAAGTTCTTAGCGATGCATATTACTAATCAATCAAAGACTTTTGATATATTTACGGTAGGAAAGTTACTAAATGTCTTAATGAAACACGATCTTTATTTAATACCCTAATGATTTTTGCCATTAAAGAATTGATCCTTTTGACCCATACAATGCATTTCTGTCTATTGCTACAAATATAACCGTGCTACTTTTCATTTGCATATTCATCTGATGTGCTAAAATAACTCAAACTGAAAAAAAAGGACAAAAACCGTACAGACATATTAAACTAAATATAATTAAAACACAACAAAATGTACAAAACTTGAATTAAATTCAAACTCGAAGTAATAATAGCAGTATAAGCGTGTGGGTCAGCGGTGGATGTGGTGAGTTGGATGAGGAGGAGCTCTGCTGGTGTGTATATAAGTGTCTGAGAGCATCAGGGCATCAGTGTGTGTCGAGATGTCCGACTCTCTGCTGCCCGCGTGCGTCCTCTGTCTGCTGGCGCTCTCAGCGCTTTCGTCCGCATGCTACATCCAGAACTGCCCACGAGGAGGCAAGAGATCCCAGCCAGAGCCCCTCAGACAGGTACAGACACCAGCATCATCATCATCAGCTTCATCATCATCAGTACTGTAGATTTTAACTGCAGCTTTTGAAGTAGTTTTTAGAATTCTGAATTTATTTTATTTTGAGTTCATCTGCTAAACATTGTGCGCAGTGAAATATTTCATTTAAATGAGATGAAACATTCTACAAAATGCATCACTGCATAAAAGCTATAACATGCACTAGCAATTAAATATTTATCAAGATTTCATGTTTGTTGTAGTTTCATGTTTCACTGTGATCATGTGTATTTCAAACCAAAACCGCAAGCATAAAAACATCTTATTGAATTTCAGCTAGTTGCACAGGGAACATTTCTAATATTTATTTATAAAAAAATAATAATTCAGAATATAAAAAACTTACAATTACTTAATTTTTATTTAGATGTACTCAAATAGCTAAAAATAAATGTAAAATAAAATAAATAAATAATACAATTTCACATTTCAGATATCTAAAATAACTAAAAAAAACTAGACTAAAATAATAATAAGGAGAACATAATAAAAAGGACAAAAAAACAACAGAATTTCTAAAACTTTTTTTTTTTAAAGAAAATGGAAAATAAGATAATAAAAGCTAATTTAATATATAGTATTACTAAAAACGATTAGTATCTAACTAATACTAAAAAATTTCTAACCAAAAAAATAATAATTTTGTTGGTTTTTCATTTTAATTTAGGGACTATTCGAGCAAACCAACATTAAACAATTTAAATAATAAATAACTAAAAATAAGTTAAATTTTTTTTTTTTTTACAAAAAATAATAATAAAATATTATAATTATTTAGATGTTAAAATCTTAAAATTAAATTATGTTGATTTTAGTTTTAAATATTAATATTATTTGATGTACTATAAATGTTAATAAAATATTGTTACAGTTGTGCTCATTTTATCAACTGTGTTTAATTTTAATCATGAATCATCTACTGAATCATCTCTAAACGCTAATGAATAGACCGTACTGATGACATGAGGTGTGTGTGTGTGTGTGTGTGTGTGTGTGTGTGTGTGTGTGTGTGTGTAGTGTCCGGTGTGTGGTCCGGGGAATCAGGGCCGTTGTTTTGGCCCCAGTATCTGCTGCGGGGCCGGTCTGGGTTGTCTGCTCGGATCTCCAGAGACGCTGAGCTGCATGCAGGAGAACCTGCTGCCAGGCCCCTGTGAGACGGGCGGGACGTCCTGCGGGGCCCAAGGAGGCCAATGCGCCGCTCCAGGCGTCTGCTGCGACTCGGGTAAGAAAAACATCTCATCATGCCACATCACACACAAACTATGTCTCTTATGATCCTTTAATCATCTGGTTGTGTTCAGATTCCTGTCACACCTGTGATGTTCCAGGTCAAAAATAAAAGGATTCCAAACAATTGCTTATAAATTTTTAACAAATATTGGATTCATTCTTTTTGTCAACTTGTTTTCTTTCATTTAGGACTGGTTTTGTGTTTCTATAGGTACCTCATTTTTTGAGTGAAAAAAAAAAAAAAAATATATATATATATATATATATATATATATATAATTTTCACAATATGACATAAAAAAATTATAAAAATGGGAGGAGTTTTTGTCACACTAGTGTGCTTTAATATTTAATCAGGAAGTCACAAGTCACACTTGTGGTGTTCCTGGTCAAAAATGAGTAGACTCCAAACAATTGCTTATAAATCTCTCATTATGTTATATTATCAACTAATATTGGATTTTATCTTTTTGTCAACTTGTTTTCTTTCATTTAGGACTGGTTTTGTGTTTCTATTTGCATCTGATTATTCATAGGCCTGATTTATCTAAGAGTAGGCATCTCTTTTTTTAATGGAAAAAAAATCATTTTTATGAATAATTTTCACAATATTAAACAAAAAAATATATAAATTTGCAGTGTTTCTCACACTAGTGTGCTTTAATGTTTAATCAGAAAGTGTGGTTTTAAATGCTTTTATTTTGTTTAAAATTGCAAAAAGTCATACATGTGGTGTTCCCGGTCAAAAATGACCGGACTCCAAACAATTGCTTATAAATCTTTCATTATGCTATATTTTTTACCAAATATTGGATTCTTTCTTTTTGCCAACTTGTTTTCTTTCATTTAGGACTGGTTTTGTGTTTCTATTTGCATCTGATTAATTGTAAACCTCATTTATCCAAAAGTAGGCACCTCCTTTTTTTTTAAGTAAAACAAAGCATTTTTATAAATAATTTTCACAATATGAGATAAAAAATTATATATATTTATATATATAAAAATGTGCACTGTTTCTTACACTATTGTGTTTTAATGTTTAATCATGAAGTTTGCTTTTAAATGCTTTCATTTTGTACAAAATTGCAAAATGTCACACTCGTGATTTTCCAGGGTCAAAAATGACCCAAACAATTGCTTATAAATCTCTCATTATTTTATATTATCACCTAATATTGGATTCAATATTTTTTGTCAGCTTGTTTTCTTTCATTTAGGACTGGTTTTGTGTTTCTGTTTGCATCTGATTATTTGTAAGCCTCATTTATCTGTTAAAAGTAGGTACCTAATTTTTTGAGCAAAAAAAAATGTATGAATAATTTTCACAATAATAAACAAAAAATTATACACATTTGCACTGTTTATCACACCAGAGGGCTTTAATGTTTAATTAGGAAGCTCAAATGCTTTTATTTTGTACAAAATTGCAAAAAGTCATACTTGTGGTGTTCCGGGTCAAAAATGACCGGACTCCAAACAATTGCTTATAAATCTCTCATTATATTATATTATCACCTAATTTTAGATTTTATCTTTTTGACAGCTTGTGTTCTTTCATTTATGACTGGTTTTGTGTTTCTATTTGCATTCAATTATTTGTAAGCTTCATTTATACAAAAGTAGGTACCTCATTTTTTGAGTGAAAAAATCATTTTTTTATTAATCATTTTCACAATATGAAACAAAAAATTATACAAATTTGCACTGTTTATCACACTAGTTTGCTTTAATGTTTAATTAATTTAAGTTTGCTTTTAAATGCTTTAATTTTGTGCAAAATTGCATAAAGTCACACTTGTGGTGTTCCGGGTCCAAAATGACCAGACTCTAAACAATTGCTTATAAATCTCTCATTATTTTATATTATCACCTAATATTAGATTTTACCTTTTTGTCAACTTGTTTTCTTTTATTTAGGACTGGTTTTGTGTTTCTATTTGCAACTGATTAATCATAAGCCTCATTTGTCTGAAAGTAGGCACCTCATTTTCAAGTGAAAAAAGCATTTTTATAAATAATTTTCAAAATATGAGATAAAAAATGATGAAAACTTGCAGTGTTTCTCACACTAGTGTACTTTAATGTTTAATCCGGAAGTTTGCTTTTAAATGCTTTAATTTTGTTTAAAAATTGCAAGAAGTCACACTTGTGGTGTTCCGGGTCAAAAATGTCCGGACTCCAAACAATTGCTTATAAATCTTTCATTATGGTATATTTTTTACCAAATATTGGATTCATTCCTATTGTCACCTTGTTTTCTTTCATTTAGGACTGGTTTTGTGTTTCTATTTGCATCTGATTAATCATAAGCCTCATTTATCCGAAAGTAGGCACCAAATTTTTTGAGTGAAAAAAAAAAAAAAAAAATATATATATATATATATATATATATATATATATATATATATATTTTTTTTTTTTTTTTTTTTTTTTTTTTTTTTTTTGGAATAATTTTTAAAAATGTTTTGTCAACTTGTTTTCTTTCATTTAGGACTGATTTTGTGTTTCTATTTGCATCTGATTATTCATAGGCCTCATTTATCCAAAAGTAGGCACCTAATTTTTTGAGTAGGTACCTCAGTGCAAAGGTACCTAAAAACTTTTTTTTTTTTTTTGAATAATTTTTATGAATAATTTTCACTATATGAGATAAAAAAATATATATAGATAAAAATGTTTTGTCAACTTGTTTTCTTTGATTTAGGACTGGTTTTGTGTTTCTATTTGCATCTGATTATTCATAGGCCTCATTTATCCAAAAGCCTATTAAATTAAATTATCACCCTAATTTTTTAAGTGAAAAAAAAAAAATTATAAATAATTTTCATAATATGAGATAAAAAATGATGAAAATGTGCAGTGTTTCTCACAGTAGTGTGCTTTAATTTTTAATCAGGAAGTTTGCTTTTAAATGCTTTCATTTTGTGCAATATTGTGCACTTGTGGTGTTCCCAAAAAGGACCAAACAATTGCTTATAAATTTATAAGTGATTTATAATCCATTGTTTAAAGTCCGGTCATTTTTGCCCATGAAAACCCATATACCCATATACCCTGTGTGAACAAAGTCAGTAAATTTGAGTCCAACAATGTTAACTATATTTTCAGGGAAAAGAAAATCTTCTCCAGATAAATTTGACCCGAAGACAACCAGAGGGTGAACTTAATCTCACTTTTGCTTTCTGTCTTTCAGAGAGCTGTGTTCTGGATCCAGATTGTTCTGAAGACGTTGGATCTCATCAGACCGAAGACGGCGTGGGTCTGAAGGGCGTTTCTGGAGAAATGCTGCTGCGTTTGCTCAATCTGGCCACTCGGAGACAACGACCCTTCTGAAGCGATCCATGTCTGTATATCTCATTGGTTCACATGTGTTGCTCGGCTCAGCACTGTGTAAATACTGTATGTAGTAAACAGGACGTGAAAGTGAATCTGTTTGGCTCGTTTGTTATTCCAAGTGCTTTGGTTTGAGTTTATAATTGCTGAAGCTGCGTGACCTGTCCCTGCCTTTGTGTGATGATAATGTAGAGGTTTCTATAGGCAATTATTGCTCTAACATATAATCTCCAGCCGAAAGCAGCCTGTGGCGCTCTGGGAACTCCTGTCGATCCTCCAACTGTCTTTCAGAGTCGACAGATCCTGCAGATCAGGTTTGAAACCCTTTTATTAAAGATAAATCAAGTACACAATGTAAAATCTGGCAACCAAAGGCATTCAGATTAGTTGCCACAAATGTCAAAAAAGCAGAAGAAAGAGCTGAAAAGAAAAGGAAAGTAAATGACAGAAGCACATGAAAGAATTTAAGCCAAACACGTGCCGCCTGTTTATTTTGACAGGATATTCTTTGGTCCATTGCAAATAACAGTAACAATGATGATGATAGTAATGATAAGAAGAATGACAATGATATATATATTATTAGGCTACTACAGGGGGAAAAAACTTTTAAAATAGATCATTTTATATCTTTCTGATATTATTTTGACTGAAATTTCTGACTCTAACTCCTCCTAGAGTTTTAACTCTACAAACTCTAAAGTCAGCCCAGATCTTCAGACTGATCTGACCGAGTGAGCTCTATCTTTTCTAACTGATCGGACTTATGCTTTTCCTAAAAATGACATTTAAATCTGGGAAAAATCCCATAGACTTACATTGAGGGAATGTTCAAATGAGCCAAGACTATTCAAACTCACACTGACAAAACTCCCACAATCCACTGAGACTGCCACATACTCAAAAGTATGTACTTTCTCTTCACAAAAAAATACATACTTTTAGGGCATAGTATAAGTAGTTGAATTGGAATGCAGCTTCCCTTCTATGTACTATTAAATATTTCTAATCTAATCTATCTATCTATCTATCTATCTATCAAGCCTAGCAACTAGTTTAAGACATGCAAACAATGTGTTAAATCACAGCAACATGCTAGTAGCTTGCTATTTATGACAGAAACATGCTAATCATGCTAGCAACACGTTAGTAACATGCAAATCGTGTTTGTAACATGCTAGCAACACGCTAATCATTCAAAAACATGCAAGAAACATGTTAACTTCATGAGAAACATGCTTGTGCCTTGGTAATCATGCTAGAAACATGTTAATCATGCTAACAACATGCTAATCATGTTAAAAACATGTTAGAAAAAAATGCTAATCGTGCTAAACATACTTGTAACTTGGTAATCATACTAGAAACATGTTAGAAAACATGCAAACCATGTTTGTAACATGCTAGTAACATGCTAATCATGCTAGAAACATGATAGCAACATGCTTATCATGTTAAAAACATGCTTGCAACTTGGTAATAATGCTAGAAACATGTTGGAAAACATATGAATCATGTTTGTAACATGCTAGCAACATGCTAATCACGTTAAAAACATGCTAGCAAAATGCTAATAATGCTAAACATGCTTGCAACTTGGTAATCATGACAAACATGATAGAAAACGTGAATCGTGTTTGTAACATGCTAGCAACACGCTAATAATGCTAGCAACATGCTAATCATGTTAAAAAAATGCTAGCAAAATGTTAATAATGTTAAACATGCTTGCAACTTGGTAATCATGATAGAAACATGTTAAAAACATGTTAATCGTGTTTGGAACATGCTAGCAACATGCTAATCATGCTAACAACATGTTAGCAACATGCTAGCAAAATGCTAATAATGTTAAGCATGCTTGTAACTTGGTAATCATGATAGAAACATGTTAAAAACATGCAAATCATGTTTGTAACATGCTAGCAAAATGCTAACCATGCTAGAAACATGCTAGTAACATTGTAATCATGCTAGCAACATGCTAATCATGTTAAAACATGCTAGCAAAATGTGAATCATTCTAAAACATACTTGTAACTTGGTAAACACGCTGGAAACATGTTAGAAAACATGCAAATCATGTTTGTAGCATGCTAGTAACATGATAATCATGCTAACAACATGCTTATCATGTTAAAAACATGTTAGCAAAATGCTAATAATGCTAAACATGCTTGCAACTTGGTAATAATGCTAGAGCATGTTGGAAAACATGAATCATGTTTGTAACATGCTAGCAACATGCTAATCACGTTAAAACATGCTAGCAAAATGCTAATAATGCTAAACATGCTTGCAACTTGGTAATCATGATAGAAACATGTTAGAAAACATTCAAATTGTGTTTGTAACATGCTAGCAACATGCTAGTCATGTTAAAAATATGCTAGCAAAATGCTAATAATGCTAAACATGCTTGCAACTTGGTAATCATGATAGAAACATGTTAAAAACATGTGAATCATGTTTGTAACATGCTAGCAACATACTAATCATGCTAACAAAATGCTAGCAACATGCTGATCATGTTAAAAACATGCTAGTAAAATGCTAATAATGCTAAACATGCTTGTAACTTGGTAATCATGTTAGCAATATGCTAGTAACATGCTAATCATGCTAGAAACATGCTAGCAACATGTTAGGAAAATGCTAATCATTCTAAAACACACTTGTAACTTGATAATCATGTTAAATCATGCTAGCAACATGCTAATCACGTTAAAACATGCTAGCAAAATGCTAATAATGCTAAACATGCTTGCAACTTGGTAATCATGATAGAAACATGTTAGAAAACATTCAAATTGTGTTTGTAACATGCTAGCAACATGCTAATCATGTTAAAAATATGCTAGCAAAATGCTAATAATGCTAAACATGCTTGCAACTTGGTAATCATGATAGAAACATGTTAAAAACATGTGAATCATGTTTGTAACATGCTAGCAACATACTAATCATGCTAACAACATGTTAGCAACATGCTGATCATGTGAAAAACATGCTAGTAAAATGCTAATAATGCTAAACATGCTTGTAACTTGGTAATCATGTTAGCAACATGCTAGTAACATGCTAAGCATGCTAGAAACATGCTAGCAACATGTTAGGAAAATGCTAATCATTCTAAAACACACTTGTAACTTGATAATCATGCTAAATCATGCTAGCAACATGCTAATCATGTTAAAACATGCTAGCAAAATGTTAATCATTCTAAAACATGTTTGTAAATTGGTAATCATTCTAGAAACATGTTAGAAACATTAATAACAACATTTTAACCATGCTAACAACATGCCGGTGTTAGTAACATGGTAATAATGTTAAAAACATCTAGCAACATACTAGTAAATGGTTAATCATGTTAGAAACATGTTATCAGCATGCTAATTATGTTAGCAACATGCTAGCAACGTGGTAATCATGATATAAGCATTCTAGCAACATGTTAGCTACATGTTGATCTTGGTAGAAAAATGCTAATCCACATAAAACATTATTGTAACATGGTAATCATGCTAGAAACATGTTAGAAAACATGTGAATCATGTTTGTAACATGCTAATAACATGCTAATCCATCTAAATCATGCCAATCATGCTAGAAACATGCTAATAATGTTATAATAAGAGTATAATAATGTTATACTAGTACCATGTTAATAGTAACATGCTAACAACATGCTATCTATATATTCTATCTTATCTGACACTGTATTTCCTTCAAAACATTCGAGCTTTACGCTTTAAAACTACTTTAAACTTCAATCAATTTTAGACTGAAAATTGTCAAGTCTTTTTAAACTTTTTCAAACTTTCTAGTCTGAAGTTATTGTGTTATTATTTTAAACAATATTTAAAACAGAGTACATTTTTGAGGATTCTTTTTTGGGGGTTCTTGCTGTTCTTCTGAACTTTCTATTCATCAAAGAAAAAAAAATCCACTCGGCTGTTTTCAACACAGTAATAATAAAACATGTTTCTGAGCAGCAAATCAGAATATTAGAATGATTTCTGAAGGATCATGTGACTGGAGTAATGATGCTAAAAATTTTGAAATCATAGGAATAAATCACATTTTTAAAAAATATTCAAATAGAAAACAGTTCTTTTAAACAGTAAAATATTTCAAAATTGTACTGCTTTTGCTTTACTTTGGATTAAATAAATGCAGGCTTGGTGAGCAGAAGAGACTTCTTTAAAAACATTTAGACCCGGTTTCATAGACAGGGCTTGGCCTAAACCAGAATTAGGCCATAGTTCAATTAAATCATTTAAGTAATGTTTCTAAATTGCCTTTGAAAAAAAACATTGCCAGTGTGCATCTTGAGAAAAAACAAAGGCACTGACATTTTTTAAGATCAGTCAGTGCTAGTTTCTTTCAGTTGAAGCAGCTCATGCTTACATTTTAGTCACGTGTGTGAACCTGGGGGATAAAATCTTACTTAAATCTTATTTGTTGGTGTGCAATGAAATGTGGACTCACTCTTCTGTGGCAAAGCCATTTTCTGCCCTGAATATAAAAATCATGTTCTTATAAGTGGGATTTCTTGTAAGGCCAAAGGAGAAACACTGCTCCTGTAACAATATAAAAAAAGAAAGTAAAACAGACAAGCACGAACAACCAATGCAATTACTGAACACACCCATAGACACGCAACTGACCGTAACGAACCGACATAAATCAACACTCATCTGAGAAACATTCACTCCTTATGACATCAGTCAATGTGTTCGTACGGCTCGTGTCACGCATAACCTGCAGCAAAAAGCTCACTGTATTCACATTCACCTGAATGAGACGCTGCGGGGAATAGTTCATCTGCTATAAAAGAGATTTCATAACCGTTTTTGTAAAAGTGTTTTCTTTGGTGTGATTGCTGATGAGTCCGGGCAGGTCTGGCGACGAGGGCGTAACGGGACTCGCAAGCGTGGGCTTAAATGTGCTCTTCTGTGTTCATTCACACTCATTGCTGTTCAGCCATGGAGCTCAAAGCCACATCTGTCCTTCTGCTCGTCTGCGTCACCACCATCATCATCCTCACCAGCACTGAAGGTCAGAATCAACTACTGGAACCTGATACGATGCTCTTTATGATCAGATTACTTTTATGACTTCATGTTGTTGATGCAAATTGCAATATCAGCTTCCAAATAAATATTTAGTTTAGTACAGTTTGACTAAAGTTCTTCAATTATGAACGGAGCTCGATTTCAGCTGTAAAGCAGCTCTAAAAAGACAAATTTTTTTGTTATTCAGCTCAGTTCACATTGTGCACATTTTTTTAAATTAACCCTTAAATTGTGTTCCCATATATGGACGTTTTTTCTGTGACGGGATTAAAAAAAGGTAAAACTTTTTATCTAACAGTTCAGATTTTTTCCATTGAAACTCTGCATTAATGTCTTGCAATTCTGACCTTTGGTTTCAGAATTGCAAGATAAAAACTCAGAACTGCAAGCCAGAAAATTTTGATAAATTATTTATTTATTTATGTATGTATTTATTTATTTTTGCTGCAGAAAAAACAATGGCAAGATAAAAACTCTGAATTTAGAGGGGGGAAAAAATCATAACTGTAAGATTTGCAATTGCAAACAGGTAAGGTAAGGATAAAAAGGCAATTGCCACTTTTTATCTCACAGTTCCCAATGAAATTCTGCATTAAATGCAAGAAATGGAAGATATAAATTTAGAACTTCAAGGCAGAAAATTCAGATAAAACATTTTACTTTTTATTTTTACTTTTATCTTTTTATCCCACAATTCAGATTTTTTTCCCTTAGGAATTATGTTTTAATATCTTGCAATTTTGACATTTTTTCTCAAAATTGCAAGATAAAAACACAAAACTGCAAGCAAGAAAATGCAGATAAAAAAAATCCTTTTATTTCTTTTTTTTCCCATTTTTTCCAAACGAGAAAATTCAGATTAAAAAAAATCCTTTTCCCCCTTTTTTCTTTAAAGATAAAAGCTCAGAACTGCAAGCCAGAAAATTCAGATACATTTATTTATTTTTTTACTTTTTTATTTTTATTTTGTGACAGAAAGAAAAAAACACAATTGATGTAATTGATGTAAGATGTAAAAATGAAAAAGTCATAACTGTGAGATTTGCAATTGCAAAAGAGTAAGGTATGGGTAAAAAGGTAATTACAACTTTTTAATTTCACAATTCTCAATTTTTCCCTTGAAATTCTGCATTAATGTCTTGCAGTTCAATTATTTTATATCAAGAACGAAAAAAAAATTCAGATAATTATTTTTATTTTTATTATTTTATTTTTTTTGCTTTTTACTTTTTTACCTTCTTTTTGTTGCAATTCTGAGAATAAAAAAATAAATTGTTGTGAGATAAAAAGTCACAATGACCACTTTTTTGTTGTTGTTGCATGCCATAAGTAAAGTCATATGTTTGATTCCCAGAGACACACTTAACTATAAAACAGCTTGAGTAGAGAGTGAGTCAGTGTGGACAGCAGTGATGTGTGTCGTGACACGCATCGGCCTGTTTTATGACAGTATCAGACATGCCCTCTACAATTAAAGTCTTGTCTGTCTCTGTTATTCTTGTTTTCTGGGCTCAAAACATCCTACAGGAAGAGTGTGGTTTTGATAAGAAAGGATTTAGCTGTCATTCAATAGCAGATGTTGCTTTTGTTCCAGTGGATGCCATTTCGTGCTGTTTGAATATCACTCCTTCAAAGATGATCCCTAAGCGCATGCTGGTATCTGTCTCCAAACACCAGATCCAGGACAAATCTGGTCGCTGTGACATCGATGCAGTGATGTGAGTGTTTAACACACTAAACACACACAAATCAGTCTTGTGCTCATGTATTGACACTGTTTACTGCTCTACAGATTATTCATCAAAAGAAAGCTGGTCTGTACTGATCATGCAGTATTAGATCGTTTGAAGAGACTCAAGAAGCATCGCTCAATCAAAGGCTGAATGAACATCATCTGTTTTATAATGCATTAGTCTGCATGAGTTTCAGTACTTGTTGCATTGCATGTTTTTAAAGTCCATCTTACAATTTCTATTACAATATACTGTATATATTCTTTGTACGCTCTGCTTTTTAATACAATAAAGTGCTTTTTTTTCAGTTTTGGCTGTATGTTGGTCACTTTTTCAAAGGAACCTAAACAAATGAAATCTATAATGTAAAAACTTAGTAACTTTACATCACTTGATGAGGAATTAGGAAAGTATGTGTAAAACACAACAGCAAAAAAAAAACTGTCAAAAAATCTTAGAACATCAGACTTATATCACTTTTGAGACATATTGAAGACGTATTCTTACACGCTGATCTGTTTCGACTACAGATATAAAGCAAGGCACGCTCATTTATTGACTGCTGTAGAGTCCGCCCACTCATCCTCCACCAATGAAAACACTGGATCTCTCAGTGAGTGATTGATGTAGACTCCATCCACTTACACACATAATAAGGAAATGGATACAGCTGGATGCACATGCTTTAAATATTACTAAACAACATAGTCTTTTCATTGAAAAACTGAACTTTTCATGAACTGCAAGCATATATATGACCCTGGAGCACAAAACCAGTCTTAAGTAGCATTTGTAGCAATAGTCAAAAATACATTGTATGGGTCAAAATGATAGCTTTCTTTTATGCCAAAAATCATTAGGATATTAAGTAAAGATCATGTCCCATGAAGATATTTTGTACATTTTCTACCATAAATATATCAAACTTCATTTTTAATTACTAGTATGCTTTGCTAAGAACTTAATTTGGACAAATTACAGGCGTTTTTCCTCACTATTTCAATTTTTTTGCACCCTCAGATTCCAGATGTTCAAACATTGCCCTATTCTAACAAACCACACATTAATGGAAAGATTATTTATTCAGCTTTCAGATTAAAATAAATCTCAATTTTGTAAAAAAAAAAAAAAATTGCCCTTATGACTGGTTTTGTGATCCAGGGTCACATATATAATTTTTAAAGGGATAATTGACCCAAAAATGAAAATTCTGTCATGATTTACTTACCCAACTACAGATATGGGTGAGTAAAAAAACAGGGTTTTCATTTCATATCTTTTGGGTGAACTATCCCTTTAAGAAGAGTCATTAATGTGAACAGATGAAGTGAAAAAAAATTAACATGCATGAGTTTAAATGTCTCAGTGTTTGGTGTGT
Organism: Cirrhinus molitorella; assembly: GCA_033026305.1. NCBI lineage: Eukaryota > Metazoa > Chordata > Actinopteri > Cypriniformes > Cyprinidae > Cirrhinus > Cirrhinus molitorella. The sequence goes on along the minus strand of CM065125.1, from coordinate 39,958,573 downwards.
CTCTCATCTGAATAACAAAAGCGCTGGATCTACACAAACTAAACCTGATATACTTGTTCCCCTTCTGTCATTCACTTCAGCGTTTTGTGGGAAGCTGACAAAATCATGGAAGGCTCCCTTCTTGGCCAAAACAGGGTATACCAACTTCTCCTCCCTCACCACCCTCGATGGGGGTCCAGCGAGGGGGTATTCAGAGGTTCCTCAGGTGGAGAGAATGGTTGTGGTGCATCTTTGCCGGCAAAAATGCCCGAGACTCCCGTCCAAAACCTGTAAGTTCTCCTCAACACTTGTGGCGAAGGCTTACTCGGCTTCCGGACAAGCTGTGTCCATCCTGCATGCCATGGCCATCCTGCAAGTCTACCAGACCAAGGTGTTGAGAGATCTGCACAAGGGCATTCCTAACCCAGAACTACTGCAGGATCTGTGCTCAGTGGCCACCTATTTCTCAGGCTGGCCTCTTCGGCGACACCATGAAAGTTTGCCCCTCAGTTTTCTGCGGTGTAGAAGCAGACGGAGGCAATCAGGTACATCCTGCCTCGTCGGGAGTCAGGCCCCGGCCTGCCCCCTTGAAGCAGCAGCACCCACCTGCTCAGTGCTGAGGAAGGTCCCCTACCAGAGCAGCTCAGGTCCTGCAGCAAGCCGACCCTGCGATCCATTTATCGCAGGAAAGTGGCACCACCAACTCGTCCTCAGGACACAAGGAACCCAAGTCAGGCTTCAAAGTGTTCCTGAGATGGGCAGCCCAGAGGAGAGGGACCTGCTGACCTGCCTGGATCCACACTCGATGAGGGGCAATTTTCTTTTTTTCTGGGCGTAATTCACAGCGTGTCTGGTCCTCCACGAGACGACCAGCCACTGAATTTTACCAAAACACAAGCCTTGCGTTTCCATATGTTTTGCAACACCAATTTTTTTATCCAGATGATCCCCTGAGCTCAGGCGATTCTCTGGTTGATACCCATCAGACAAAGCACTCGTGGTCTTCAGGGTTCTTATTTCCAACCACAGTACTTTGTACTCTGACCAGCCACAGTTTCCCCACCCGAGGTAAGTCAGGAGTGGTTCCCCGCTGGCGGAGAGTCTAAAGGATTGGCTCAGCCTCCCCCAATCCTGCCTGTTGGCTTCTCAGAACCATTTGACTTGGCTATGCTATCCAGTTTGCAAGGTCGCCCACCTAGGTTCAGTGGCATTCTCTCTACCACAGTTCGGGATGAGAGTGAAGCTGTTCTTCAGACGGAGGTCGCAAGTAGGGGCAAGATAGAGCCTGTCCCCTCAGCCGAAATGCGGAACGGGTTTTACAGCCTCTACTTCATTGTACCCAAGAAAGGTGGTGGACTCAGACCAATCCTGGATCTGAGGATTTTAAATTGGGCCATACACAAGCTTTCGTTCAAAACACCAGGTTTGGGTTTTGCCAATAGACCTGAAGGACGCGTACTTTCAAGGCCATTCCTGCGGTTTGCCTTTGAGGGATGGGCTTTCCAGTACAAAGTCCTTCGGGCTCTCCCTGTCCCTCCGTGTCTTTACGAAGGTCACGGAGGCTGCCCTTGCCCCTCTCAGGGAAGTGGGCATACGCATTCTCAACAACCTCGATGACTGGCTAATCCTAGCACATTACCGAGAGTTGGTCTGCACACACAGGGATGTGTTTCTCAGCCACCTAGATTGTTTGGGACTTTGGGTCAACTGGGAAAAGAGCAAACTCTCCCCCAGAGTGTTTCTTTTTTTGGTGTACAACTGGACTCGGTCGCTATGACTGCATGCCTCTCACAAAGCCGTGCCCTGTCAGTGCTGAACTGTATGAGAGATTGCAAACACAAAACAGAGGCCCCTCTGAAACTATTCCAGAGGCTCCTGGGACACATGGTATCCTCAGCCACAGTCACGCCACTGGGTCTGATGCACATGAGACCCCTACAGAACTGGCTTCATACCTGAGTCCCGAGATGGGCATGGCGCGAAAGTTCGTACCAGGTAAACATCACACCAGTATGTCTCAAAACCTTCAGTCTTGGGAAAACATTTCATTTCTGCGGGCAGGGGTTTCCCTAGAACAAGTGTCCAGATGCATCTTAGTTTCGACAAATGCTTCCAACACAGGCTAGGTCTGGACAGGCCCTCGGCTGTATTGGCACATCAACTGCCTCAAGTTGTTGACAGTACTTTTGGCCCTGAAGAGGTTCCAACCTTTGGTTCGGGGCAAACATGTGTCAGTCCGCTCAGAAAAAAACAGCGACAGTAGCATACATCAACCACCAGGGTGGCGTATGCTCCTTTTGCATGTCACAACTAGCCCGCCACCAGTCTCTGCATGCTACTTATATTCCAGGCGAACTCAATCGTGTGACCGATGTGCTCTCACGACAGACTGGAGACTTCACCCTCAGACATTTCAGCTGATTTGGAGTTGATTCGGCCAGGCTCAGTGAGACCTGTTTGCCTCGTCAGAAACCACTCACTGACAGTGTTGGTACGGCCTGCCCGAGGCTTCTCTCGGCACAGATGCAGTGTCACACAGCTGGCCCAGGGGTCTTCTCATGTATGCGTTTCCCCTAGTGAGCCTCATTGCACAGGCTCTGTGCAAAGTCAGGGAGGACAAGGATCTGGTTCTCAAAGCTGATTCTCTCTCCTCCATTCCTCCCTGGCGCATTCCTCTGAGGAAGGACCTCCATTGTCAGGGGAAGGGCACACTCTGACACCTGCGCCAAGATCTCTGGAACCTCCACCTACAGTCCCTGGACGCGACCAAGAGGACTTCAGAGACCTTCCACCCGCAGTGGTAAACATTCTTCACATTCATCAGACCAAAGCCCTCTCCACAAGGCGACTGTACGACTGAGATGGCACAAATTTAGAAACTGGTGTTCTTCCCAAGGAGAGGACCCCTTGGAGATGTGGCATCAAATTAGTGCTATCCTTCCTCCAAGGAGGCCTGGATAGGCACCTTTCATCTTCAACACTTAAGGTTTAGATAGCTGCTATATCTGCTAACCATGCCCTAGTGGAAGGCAGGTCAGTGGGGAAGCATGATCTGGTTATTTCAAAGGTGACCGGAGGTTCCTATTAGGCTGCACCTTATCCCCTCTTGGGATCTGTCTGTTGTCCTCCAGGGCCTACAACAAGATCCCTTGGAGCCTCTTCAGTCAGTTGACCTCAGTGCCCTCTCCATGAAGACGGCCCTCCTGACTGCAATCACATCTGTCAAAATAGTGGAAGACCAAGCCCTCTCCGTCAGTGACTCGTGCAAACTCTCATGTTATCTTGAGACCCCGGCCTGGATATGCACCCAAGGTTCCCACCACTCCCTTCAGAGATCAGGTGGTCACCTTGCAAGCGATCCCTTCTCAGGAATCAGCTCTTTGTCTGTTTCAGAGGACAGCAGAAGGGGAATCATGTCTCCAAGCAAAGATTCTTCCACTGGATTGTGGACGTGATTCGTATGGCCTACCAGGCCAGAGGTATACCCTGCCCAGTGAGAGTGAGAGCCCACTCAACCAGGGGATTTGCAGCATTAGTAGCTCTAGTGAACGGGACCTCTTTAGCAGACATCTGTAGAGCTGCAGGTTGGCCAGATTCTGCAATCTATGAATGGAACCAGTGTCTTCAGGAACGCAAGCCCTTTGACTCCAGAAACCGGTATGCTATAGAAGCTTGATACAGCGTTTTCCCCCCTCGGGTGATTACGCCTTCTCAGTTCAGTAGTTTCCCTGAACTACTTTCTTCCATCACTTTAGCACTCTACACATAGCCAAGTTCGGCGGAGGAACTTGTTATCAGAATCCAATATGAGGAAGGTTACCTCAAGGCTAACTCACATGTTGGGTTGGTGCTCCACATGTAGTGGCTCCTAATGTGGCCCCATGTGTGTATTTCCACCTACATTCCCTGAGATGCGTTTTTTCCCTTGAGACAGTCTCTGTCTCTAGGTTCTGAGTCCGGTAGTCTCTCCTTACGTGGAGCCTGCCTCAAAATCATCCCTTAGTAGTACTCCCCCAGTGCGAGTCCCTTGGTGTATCTTCACACAAGTACCTCCTCTTTGGGGAAAAGCCACTGTCCCAATGTTCCTCCAAGATTCTCAGCCAAAGGTCACAAAGAGGTGAGGTGCATTTAACTAACATATGAACTTGGTGAACATATGGTAACCTCGTTCCCTGATGGAGGGAACGGAAACGTTGTGTCCTTCCTGCCACAACTCCGGACTGCCTCTGAGTGTAGTTGAGATGCTAGTTGACTCCACCCAATTTTATTGGCCTTTTCTCAGAACTGAGGCGTTTGGGCTGCCAAGTGCGACCCCTAGTGTCTTACATCCAACACAACATCCCTTCATTACGGAACAAGGATTACCTTGCATAACCAGGATGTTTTCCAGGAGCGTTTGAGATTATCCAAATGCCATCTAATAATCTGAAATGAATTCAGTGAATTCACACAGAAATAAAGCAGGGGCATAGGTAAACTACTAGTCTTAAAAAGTTCATAACCAAAGGTAGATTGGTCTAAATTGAGTCTGAAAAAAAATAACACTATATACCCCCTGCTAGTAAAAAGCTCTCTAGACAGTTTTAACATGATGACTATGTTTATGTAAATGGATTTAAAAACTAACTTATCATTCACTTTTTTCTTTGTTGGAATTCATTTAAAAGTGCTTTTAGGACAAAAAAAAATAAATAAATAAATAATGAATGGTGTTGATGCAATAGATAGAGATAATATAAATTGTTGCCCTTTACTCGGTTGTTCAGAGAACACACACAACATTTACCAGACAGCTTCTCTCTTTTTTTAAACACTGAATGGTGATACACAATATATACCTAATTTTTCTTTTTAGTGTGTATCCAAGCAAAAGAGAATGACACACTGTCAAAATTGGTGTAATTAAAGTAAAAAAAAAAATTATGTCAAAAAAGCTTTATGCTATTTTATCCCCCATTTGGCAGATGCTGTGATAAACAACTTTCCGGCAGCAACAGAGTTGGTGTAACGGAAGTACTCGGAGACAAGAGGTAAGTAACACACAACAGTCTTTACTAATGGAAACAGGTGGGCAGATGGCAGATTCAGGTGAGTAGTGAGTCAATGGTGAACGTTGGGAATATAGATAGTAGATAACAATCCTTTCCTTATCTTGCAGATGAACAGAGACCAGACCGGCACACACCTCAATGAAGATAGCAACAGGATCAGAGCTTTTCACTGGAGATTGACGCTGGAGACTGGAGCAACAGGTAAGTAGGAACATGTAAGCACTGGCAGATACTTCCATGAACTAGTCACAAGGTCAGATGGTGAGGAGAATGAGGTGTGTGCTTTTAAACTGTGGGTGCTGATGAGGGTAATGAGTGACAGGTGATGATGATTAGTATTCTGGTGAGGAGGTGTGCTGTGGTTGGCTGGTGGGATCACCTGACCAGTCTGTGACAGTTGGACTTTTATAAAAACCAATAATTAATCATTTCCTTTGAGTTCACTGTTGTTTGTTTTATTTGTTTAAATAAGTAAACCAACAAAAGGGTTAATCTTTTTTATTTGATTTTTTTCTTACTTTACTATCATTTATCTGAAATGCAAAATTGCTTGCTGGAATTCGAAAGCAAACTGTGAAGGGCGTAATGGGACCCTACTGAAAAAAAACAGCATATGATGGTTAGGTAGGTTTTGATGCTGGTATGCTGTTTTTTGCTGGTTTAAGCTGGTCCTTTGCTGGTTTATGCTGGTGCAGGACCAGCACATGACCAGTAAAGGACCAATCAAAACCTACCTAACCAGCTGTTATTTTTTTTCAGCGGGGGTAGCTGAGCTAATAATTATAAAATGTTGAATATGAGTGAACTTAATCAAAACTTATTTCTTTTGTGTTTTACATGTATTGTGTTCTGTGTTATAAGGTACAATGGACATAATTCATTCTATATAACCATATAGGCTATGCAGAATTTTGTGTTATGATGAGCACATATTATGATATCTTGTGCAGCGAGCTGACAGCGCCATCTTGAGAATTAAATTTGTCGCTGACTGGCTCAGTTGTATTCTCTCTCTCTCTCTCTTTCTCTCTCTCTTTCTGCCAACAGAAACCTGGTAAGAATCTTTAAAGTGCACTACATGAGTTCAGTGTGTTATTTCATGAGATAAAGAATGTCTAATCGTGATGTAAGGCTGTGATGTCATAAAAATGAATGTAAATGGTCGCATTTTACATGCTTCACTTTGACTGGTGTAGATAACAAGTTTCTCCATTCTGTCTTGGCAGAGTAAAGCGGAGAGGTGCTTAGGGCTGTAAAAAAAAAGTGTGATTATGTAATTGTCCTTGCATTTTAAAGCTGCAGTCTGTAACTTTTTTGGTTAAAAATTATATAAAATCAAATTTTGAGCAAATACATAACCAGCCAGTGTTCAAAATTATCGCCTTACTTTAGCCCGATTCACAACAGTTAGCTTATAATAATGTTTTTTAACTGAGTAGTATTGGTATTGAAATTAGATTACTCCAGTTTTAAATGTGCACTTGATTGCACATAGCCTATGTGGGATTACACAAGTTTTGTATTTTTTGTATTTTTGTAAGTTTTGTACCTTAGGACAGAGAATTTGCTTTTTCGGCTAAAATAATTTCTTCATATAAAATTTGAATTTTATGTCAATCAGAGATTAGACTGTACAGAAACAGATGTTAACACACACTACGTACACGTAGTTATGCAATGAACAATTTGAGAACAGTATAATAATATCTTGCTAGTTTTATGTGATACGAGATAACCGATTGTTAGATTTAAACACCTGTAGCATTTTTCCTCAGTTGGTCAGAACAAGTTTTAGACTTGTTACTTACTCTTAGATGACAATATCCGGTGAAAATTTTTATTTGGGCCATATTTTTGAATCTGTTAATCTGTTGCTGCGTCCCAATTAAAGTAAATGAAGTAATGCGTTACAATATTGCGTTACTCACTAAAAAAGTAACTAATTACGTTACTTAGTTACTTTTTATGAAAGTAATGCGTTACAATATTGTGTTACTCAATAAAAAAGTAACTAATTACGTTACTTAGTTACTTTTTATGAAAGTAATGCGTTACAATATTGCGTTACTCACTAAAAAAGTAACTAATTATGTTAGCATTACAATATTGCGTTACTCACTAAAAAAGTAACTAATTATGTTAGCATTACAATATTGCGTTACTCCCTAAAAAATAACTAATTACGTTACTTAGTTACTTTTTATGAAAGTAATGCGTTACAATATTGTGTTACTCAATAAAAAAGTAACTAATTACGTTACTTAGTTACTTTTTATGAAAGTAATGCGTTACAATATTGCGTTACTCACTAAAAAAGTAACTAATTATGTTAGCATTACAATATTGCGTTACTCACTAAAAAAGTAACTAATTATGTTAGCATTACAATATTGCGTTACTCACTAAAAAAGTAACTAATTATGTTAGCATTACAATATTGCGTTACTCACTAAAAAAGTAACTAATTACGTTACTTAGTTACTTTTTATGAAAGTAATGCGTTACAATATTGCGTTACTCACTAAAAAAGTAACTAATTATGTTAGCATTACAATATTGCGTTACTCACTAAAAAAGTAACTAATTATGTTAGCATTACAATATTGCGTTACTCCCTAAAAAATAACTAATTACGTTACTTAGTTACTTTTTATGGAAGTAATGCGTTACAATATTGCGTTACTCACTAAAAAAGTAACTAATTATGTTAGCATTACAATATTGCGTTACTCCTTAAAAAATAACTAATTACGTTACTTAGTTACTTTTTATGGAAGTAATGCATTACAATATTGCGTTACTCACTAAAAAAGTAACTAATTATGTTAGCATTACAATATTGCGTTACTCACTAAAAAAGTAACTAATTATGTTAGCATTACAATATTGCGTTACTCCTTAAAAAATAACTAATTACGTTACTTAGTTACTTTTTATGGAAGTAATGCGTTACAATATTGCGTTACTCACTAAAAAAGTAACTAATTATGTTAGCATTACAATATTGCGTTACTCACTAAAAAAGTAACTAATTATGTTAGCATTACAATATTGCGTTACTCCCTAAAAAATAACTAATTACGTTACTTAGTTACTTTTTATGGAAGTAATGCGTTACAATATTGCGTTACTCACTAAAAAAGTAACTAATTATGTTAGCATTACAATATTGCGTTACTCCTTAAAAAATAACTAATTACGTTACTTAGTTACTTTTTATGGAAGTAATGCGTTACAATATTGCGTTACTCACTAAAAAAGTAACTAATTATGTTAGCATTACAATATTGCGTTACTCACTAAAAAAGTAACTAATTACGTTACTTAGTTACTTTTTATGAAAGTAATGCGTTACAATATTGCGTTACTCACTAAAAAAGTAACTAATTATGTTAGCATTACAATATTGCGTTACTCACTAAAAAAGTAACTAATTACGTTACTTAGTTACTTTTTATGAAAGTAATTGTGGAGGTATTCAAATACTTTTATTTTGAAGGTTTTTTTTTGGGAAAAAGACGGAAACCGGAAGTGATGCACGAAAACGGGGAGAGGAGAAGAGAGAGAGAGCACGAGCTCCAGAGGCGCGGGCGTGACGAGCGGAGAGTAAAAAGAAATAAAGCCCAATTCTCATGATTTCTTTGCGTGTATATGGACAGCAGTCAGAGAGTATCGAGGTGAGCTGACGGAGAGCTGGACCGATTTCGTGCTGCTGTGGACTGTATCACGAGGGGAAGATTTGCGAGCTGTGAGCCGGTGTGATACGAGAGGGGCGTCGACCATCGCATTCGCTGAGATGTTGCGTGAGTGGTTGATTCCATCTGATTAGAGCTTCATTTTTGTTCATCTACAGTCGGTTTTTGGAGGAATGCACAGAGTATTTTGTTGTTCTTAAAACGAAACTGATTTTGAACGAGTGACTTCTTTTTCGTGAAACATCTTCACATGCCGTTTTTGACACGGTACTGCCGCTGTGTGGATGCGAACGGCATTGCAGGCTTTTGGTGCTCTTTTTGGCCAGTGCTGATTTTCCTCTTTTGAGTGTTAAACCGTCGCTGTGGGACTTTTTGTTCTTTTCTCTATTTTTTATTGACTTTTTGGACAGTCTACAGTGTTTTTGTCTCAAGACTTCTGAAGTTTTTGTGGACATTTAAAAAGATTTACTGAGCTGGGAGCTGAACCTGTTTTTGAACAGAAACTGCTTTAGTTTTTTTTCGTGTGTAAAGGAGATTTCACTGTCTACCGGAAGTGTTCACATAGACAGTGTTTTCTTTTTCTTTTTTTGTTTTGCTGACTGACTCTGAACTGTTCTTTCTTGTTTTTGAAAAGGAAAACATTTGACATTAACAGGTCCTCATTGGTTGAACTGATTACCCTGCCATATACGGACACTCCAACACCAGCCCAGTTCTGCGGTGAGGTAAAAAAAGACTAATATTGGGTTATGACTATTAACCAGGTATGTTGACTGTCATATAAAAGTACTTTAAGTGAGATGTAAAACTTAACTATAACTGCTGGTTTAACCATCATCTGAACTTTAAAAGTACTGTGTCCTTGATTTTTGATTGTTTATTGCTGTAAACTGCACAACATAGAAACTCTGAAGGCAAGACTGAATTAAGTCAAATTTATTTTATTTCCTTTTGTACATTCCAGTGCTCTATTCACAAGTGAAGAGCTTATTTGAGATTCTTTATTCTGTTTTTTTGTGTGTTTTTCTTTTCATCTTCCAAAACCTGTAAAAATAAACTTGCACTTTTGTTATCTTGGAGTAGGGGCATTCCACCTGTCTTGTGGGCTGATAGAGGGTAAGAAGAGTTAGCACACAGAGCTACCGTGTACATTATTAGATTACAGAGCTTCAATCCTCATCAGTCGTTGCGATAAAAGAAAACAATCGTATCTAGCAAGGCAGATAAAAACATACTTAAAAGCTAAGTACCGGAATTAAATGTACTAGGGTTTGAAGACCTAGATCTTGTCATTTCCCTAGTCGTCCAAGATACATTGCATCACATTACCATACCCCTACACTGTAGTGAAATTTCCCGCTACATAATGCGTTACAATATTGCGTTACTCACTAAATAAAAAAAGTAACTAATTACGTTACTTAGTTACTTTTTATGGAAAGTAATGCATTACATTACTTTTGCGTTACTTTTGTGTTACTTTCAAATCTGGACAGGGCTTGTTTTTTGCTTTGTTTTTAATATAAAAAGTTAGATTTTTAGCAAATGTAAGAGCCCTTTCACACCAAAATGAAATGAAGTGAATAAGCCTAAGGCTAAAGGGAAATTAAACTGATGTCTGAACAGTAGAACTGTAGGAAAAGAAAGTTCAACACTCTTCAGCAATGAGAAAAAAAGCACAAATGTTGGTTAATATAAAGTAAGTTTGCTTATTATTACACTGCAAAAAATGCTTTTCTTACTTGGATTTTTTGTCTTGTTTCTAGTCAAGTCAGATTTATTTATATAGCGCTTTTTACAATACAAATTGTGTCAAAGCAGCTTTACAGTATGAAATGGGTAGGTAATATATCAATAATGCAAAAAGAAACTATAAACAATTGTAGTTGGTTTAGTAGATAAATTAATCAATAGTTCCAAATTAATAAATTGTTTGTCCCAATTTAGTTTTTCCCCAATTTAGTTGTTATCCCCAACTGAGCAAGCCATAGGCGACAGTGGCAAGGAACCAAAACTCCATCTGGGATACTGATGGAGAAAAACAAAAAAACCTTGGGAGAAACCAGGCTCAGTCGGGGGGTCAGTTCTCCTCTGACCAATAAACAAGTAGTTTATACTCCCATACAGACCTGTAGAGGTGGTCTATATGTACTGACCCACCATCTGGATACGAACTGGATCAGGAAACTGCAGTGACCAACTCTTCAGGATTCATACTGGATGACCTCGGAATAAGTAGGAGACAGAGAATATTAGCATAGATTCCATTTTTTTTTTTTTCTAGCCAAAATATATAAAAATTCTTATATAACAAAATACAGAAAAAAACAATTGCAAGATGAAAACTCTGAATTTATCATTTCTGTAAGATTTGCAATTGCAAAAAGGTAAGGTAAGGGTAAAAAGGTAATTGCAACTTTTAATCATTGGCAACTTTTCTAACTTTTTTTTTTTTTTGCAAGTCTGAGGATAAAAAAATTCTGAGAGGACAGAATTGTGAGATAAAAAGTCACAATGACCTTTTTTGTTTCATCAATGTGTCAACAATAAGCAAGAACAGAATGGTGTCAAGTAAGTCAGAATGGTGTCAGTAAAGTCATGTGTTTGATTCCCAGAGACACGTTTACCTATAAAACAGCTTGAGTAGAGAGTGAGTCAGTGTGGACAGCAGTGACGTGTGTCGTGACACGCATCGGCCTGTTTTATGACCGTATCAGACATGCCCTCTACAGTTAAAGGCTTGTCTGTCTCTGTTATTCTTGTTTTCTGGGCTCAAAACATCCTACAGGAAGAGTGTGGTTTTGATAAGAAAATATTTAGCTGTCATTCAAGCAGATGTTGCTTTTGTTCCAGTGGATGCCATTCCTAGGTGCTGTTCGAGAATTTCAGGTAACATCCCTAAACGCTTGCTGCGCTTGGTCTCCAAACACAAGATGTTTATGTGTTTACTGCTCTACAGATTATTCATCCAAAAAAAAGGGCGAATCTGTGCTGATCTCAAAGTCCTAAAACGCTTGAAGACACTCAAGAAGAATCACAAACCCAAGCAAACTCAAACAAAGGCTGAATGAACATCATCACGTGTCTCATATTGCATTAATCTGCTGGCGGTTTCAGTCCTTGTTGCGTTACATGTTTTTAAAGTCCATCTTACAATTTCTATTACAATATACTGTATATATTCTTTGTACGCTCTGCTTTTTAATACAGTAAAGTGCTTTTTTCAGTTTTGGCTTTATGTTGGTTGCTTTTTCACATGAACAAATGAAATGTATGATGTAAAACTTAGTAACTTTAAATGATTTGAGTTACTAAGGCAAAAAACTTGTGTGAAATGGGACACTTTTAAATTGTAAAGGTGTAATTTAGATTTAAGGGGAGACACTGCAGGTGAATAGGGTAAAAAAATAACATCACCTTGCTTGATTGATTACACTGATAATTGCAAACATTTTTTGTATTACAAGTTTTCTAAAATGTTAGGTTTAAGTATGCAAATGAGGCATTGTTTATTAAAATATGCACTAATTTGCATACATTTCTAGTTAAAAAATCTAAACACTGGATGAAGGCAGTTTCAAAATTCTTGTTTTTTTTTTTTGTTTTTTTTTTGGCATATTAGAGTCAAATGTTTTTACAGAGGGTATGTCATTTTGTCACTCCATAATTCAGAAAATACTTAGCACAGACAAAAAACAGTATATTTTTTACAGTTTTGGGGGGAATCAAATGTTGCAAATTATATATGAACAAATCCCTCTGTTAAAAACCTTCAGGATATAGGCAGAAATAAAAATGTAAAATTTGGTGTGTGTAAGTGCTACTGAAGTTTAGATTTATGGCTCAGCGTAGGAGAAAAAACTCATTTTGAGAAAACGGCCTTAAAAATATGTATTGTAATTGAAATCTATTGACAAAAATAAATAGTGTTATAAAAGAAACACTTAGCAGCTACTTTTGGATGTTTTCCTTCCACTAGTCTGAAAACACATTTTATGAAAAACCAAAAAGCCCAAAATCTCAAATTCGACAGGTGACTGAAAAAACTGTATTTTTGCCTGCAGTGTCTCGCCTTAAAGCTCTTTTGTTCACCTTTCAGATGATGCACAAATCTCAATTTTTTGTACATTCTGCTTTTTAATACAATAAAGTGCTTTTTTTCAGTTTTGGCTGTATGTTGGTTGCTTTTTCACATGAACCCAAACTAATTAATCATATGATGTAAAAACTTAGTAGCTTTAAATTATTTGATGAGGAATTACAAAGGCAAAAAAACTAGGGTGAACTCAGGTGTAATTTAGATGGAAAGCTCATTTATTCACCTTTCAGATAATCACAAATCTCAATTTCAACTGGTTTTGTGGTCCAGGGTGACATAATTTTAAAGAGATAATTCACCCAAAAAATGAAAAATTTACTGACAGGTTTGGAACAACATGAGGGTGGGTGATGACAGGGTTTTAATTTTTAGGTGAACTATCCCTTTAAGAAGAGTCATTTATGTGAACAGATGAAATGAAAAAAAAAAAACATGCATGAGTTTAAGCGCTTTAGTGTTTGGTGTGTCTCTCATATTAATGACAAAATACTGGATCTACATGAACTAAACCTGATGAACTTGTTATCCAGTATCGTTTGAGATTATCCAAACGCCATCTAATAATCTGAACTCACACAGAAATTAAAAAGTCTTAAAAGTTTGTCTTTTTTTTTTTGTTGTTAAAAAAAGGGGGTTACAACATAATCGAAGGTAGATTGGTCTAATTCAAAGTCCCTTTAAGGCAAGTCATTCCACTCAGTGGCCATCTTTGAAATGCAAGTGCAGAACTGCAGAATCCAAAGGATTCTTTCATTTACTGTTTTCTTTGTTGGTATTAAAGGATTAGTTCACTTTCAGAACAAAAGTTGACAGATAATGTACTCACCCCATGTCTTTCTTTCTTCAGTCGTAAAGAAATTATGTTTTTTGAGGAAAACATTTCAGGATTTCTCTCTATATAATGGATATGTAAGGTGCCCCCAAGTTTAAACTTCCAAAATGCAGTTTCAATGCAGTTTCAAAGGGCTGTAAATGATCCCAGCCGAGGAAGAAGGGTCTTATCTAGTGAAACGATCTGTTATTTTTTAAACAAATTGACAATTTATATATGTTTTAACCTCAAAAGCTCATCTTGTCTGGTCTCTGCGATGCGCATGCGTGAGCCATTTTTTACTTATGTGATCCTCAAGATAAAGGAAAATGAGGCAGAAGTACAATAAAGGTATCTACAGTAATTTCAGGATGCTTCCTATTATTTTAAATGATCAGAATGTATTTATGACAAAGGGTTCTAAAATTATGGTTTCTTATAAAAAAGTGTTCCTGTGGCTCAATTTGCCCCAGGTTAGGGGTAAGTTGACCCAAGTCAGTGGGTAAGATGATCCATCTGAGTGAAAACTGACCATCTGACCCTATCTGATTCAAACCCCTGTGAAATTTTTAAACATAATTTATCTCTTTTAAACTAAAACTAACTTAATAATCAAATTAAATTTTACAAACAGTCATATTTCTTATCTTAAAGCTAACTTAACATAAAACCAATCAAATCTTTAATTGTTTGCATTTCTGAAACAATACCTACAACACCAAAGTTTTAACCTTCCCTAAAACAGAGTTTGTTGAGTAAAATTAAATAAAAACTTAAATAAAAATTAAATAAAAATTAAATAAAAAATTTTAACTTTCAGTTAAAAATGAAAGAATAAATGTCGCTGAAACTAATAAACATTTTTGTCAAAAGATTCTTGGCATGGTAACCTTTTTGCAATATCGAACAGACCATTAGGGACTATAGTTGGAAAGATATATTTGATTATAAAGTGATGAAAAGCATCTTCTGGTTCTCAGAGAAGGATATGGTGCACTTGTACACTGTCCCTATCAAATAAACTACAAATTATATGTATATGTATGATAAACTAATCTGGTTTCATAATATCACATTAAAATACCAGTTTATATATGGTGGGGTGTAAGTAAAAGTGTTGGCTCAACTTACCCCACAGCATTCGGCGCATACTTTGACACTAGCTAGCTTAGACTTAGCTTCAGACTAATATTTATCTAAATGATTTGCATGCTTTTATATGTTGCTAAATCACCTAGAAGCATCATAAATATTTTTAGACCTGGATGAATTTGCTTTTATGTAACATCAAAAAAAAAAAAAACATCTTTAAATTTAAATTTGCTTTTATGTAACATCAAAAAAAAAACATCTTTAAATTTAAATTTGCTTTTATGTAACATCAAAAAAAAAAAAAACATCTTTAAAGCAAACAGGTCCCTTCCACTCATCCCATGTGTTTCTCCTTTTCACAGCCTGCCAGAAATTATGTGTGATTCCAAAATACATGCTCACATGACAGTAAAAGTGTACAGTAGCCAAGATACAGGGGGTGGCTCAACTTACCCCACTCTCCCCTATGTCCAAAAACTCCCATCTCGATTTTGTCGTCCTCCATCGCTGCAGAAGTACCAACCCAGTGTTTACAAAGAAGATCAAACGACCTTTACAAAAAAAAAAGTAAAACAGTGTTTTAGGTTGATTTTGTAGTTGAAGACGAAAACGAGACGGGAGTTTTTCACGAGATGAACAGTTTCATGAGATGGCAGAAAGCGCATCTTGCTTGTTTGCTTGTTTTTTAATTGTATTTTATTTTACAAAACCAATATTTTGTTGATACTGTGAGTGCACTCAAATAAAAGTAGACCATTTACAGTTTCAAATGATGTATTAGTCTTATCTGTTTGAGCAAAAATGCATATTTTTTTCTTCTAGAGAAAGTCTGATTTCTTAAAGTTGCTTGAATAAAAGAATTAAAAAATAAGGTCAATATTATTATTTTAGTTTGATTAGCTATAGAACAAACCTGTTGTCCAATGACTTGCCAAATTAACCTAATTTGCCTGATTAACCTAATTAACCTAGTTAAGCCTTTAAATTGCTCTTTAAGCTGAGGATTAGTATCTTGCGAAACAACTAGTGAAATAATATGCACTGTCATCATAGCAAAGACAAAATTAGTTTGGACTTGAGAGAAAGAATTGTTAATGCTCATAAAAAT
Organism: Cirrhinus molitorella; assembly: GCA_033026305.1. NCBI lineage: Eukaryota > Metazoa > Chordata > Actinopteri > Cypriniformes > Cyprinidae > Cirrhinus > Cirrhinus molitorella. Next base: position 39,942,738 of record CM065125.1, on the reverse strand, counting down.
GGAGAAGGATACACACGTTTATCAAAGTGATTTCAAGTGTCAAGAACTGCAGTGAGATGCATTATCAAGAAGTTTAAAGAGACCAACACAGTGGAGAACAAGACGGGCAGAGGCAGGAAGCCAAAGATTTCAAAAACTTTAGAAAGAAAACTAGTGAGGGAGGTTTCTGAAGACCCAAGAACAACTGCCAAGACACTAGTGAATGACCTAGACAAGACTGGAATTGATGTCTCAACGAAGACAGTCACTAGAGCCCTGCACAGGAATGAACTGCGAGGTTGCCGACCAAGAAAGACTCCACTTCTGAAGAAGAGACACCTCCAAGCTAGAATGAAGCTTACTAAGGACAACTTGGGGGAATGTGATGCATACTGGAAACCTGTCCTTTGGTCAGATGAGACAAAACTAGAGCTTTTTTGTTGCCTATGTTTGGAGAAAGAAGGGAGAGGCATTCCGTTCCCACAGTGAAACATGGTGGTGGGAGTATAATGCTGTGGGGATGGAACTGGGAATCTCGTCAGGGTTGAAGGAAACATGAAAAAGGAAGACTATAAGAAGTTTTTGAAAGACAACCTCAGACAGTCTGCAAGAAAACTTGGACGACATTTTGTCTCCAGCATGATAATGACCCAAAGCATACCTCACTTCTGGTGAAGAAATACCTCCAAATGAGCAAAGTGAGTGTCCTTGACTGGCCTGCACAAAGCCCAGACTTGAATCCAATAGAAAATCTGTGGGGCACACTAAACTCCAGAGTTTGTGCCAGAAGACCAACAAATCTGGAGGAGCTTGAGAGATTTGCTAAGGAAGAATGGGCTGTTATTCCTCAGGAGACATGCTTGAAACTTGTTAAGAACTACGGCAAACGACTAAAGGCTGTTATCAAGCAAAAGGGATACACTATTGACTATTAACATCTGAGGACTGATCATTTTGACCAGTAGACTTTAAATTTTTGCTTATATATTTATTTCTATTTCTATTACAAACCCGAAAAGCTTTCTGAATAAAGTATTATGTTTAAAAATGCTGTGTTTCTGTTAAACAACACTTGGGAGTTATTTGAAAAATAATAAAATATTTTATAAGCGGCTAATAATTTTGTCTTCCACTGTATATACAACACATACCAGAGAGCCTCTCTCTTTTTTTAAACACTGAATGGTGATACACAATATGCACCTCGTTTTTTTCTTTATGTGTATCCAAGCAAAAGCGAATGGCTCTCACAATTGTCATTAAAGTTAAAAAATTATGTCAAAAAAAGCTTTTTTATGCTATTTTTTGCTATTTGGATGCTGTGATGAACAACTTTCCAGCAGCAACAGAATTTACTTGAGGAAGCATTTTATGGTTTTATAAAACCAATAATTAATAATTTCCTTTGAGTTCACTGTTGGTTGTTTTATTTGTTAAAATAAGTAAACCAACAAAAGGGTTAATCTTTTTTATTAGATTTTTTTCTTACTTTGTCATTTATCCGAAATGCAAAATAGCTGCTGGGTTTCGAAAGTGGACTTGATCAAAACTTATTTTGTGTTTTACATTTATTGTGTTCTGAGTTATAAGTTGTAAGTTACAACTGACATAATTCATTTTAGACGGAACCTTATATTCACAATTTTGTGTTATGATGAGCACATATTATATATCTCGTGCAGCGAGCTGACAGCGCCATCTTGAGAATAAAATTTGTCGCTGACTGGCTCAGTTGTATTCTCTCTCTCTCTCTCTCTCTCTCTCTCTCTGCCAACAGAAACCTGGTAAGAATGGTTAAAGTGCACTAAATAAGTTCAATGTGTTATTTCATGAGATAAAGAATGTCTATAATCTTGATGTAAGGCTGTGATGTCATGAAAGTGAATGTAAATGGTCGCATTTTGAATGCTTTACTGTGACTGAAGTTTCTGTCTTGGCAGAGTGAAAGGGAGAGGTGCGTAAGGGCTGTAAAAAAGTGTTATGTAACGGTAATTGTCGTTGCATTTTAATGTTTTTATTAGCCTGTTCAGTTGAAGCCACAATATGCAGCGCTGCTGAGTTGTTCATTAAACATTGCGGGGGGAAAAAGAGAACATCAATGCAGAGAACATCTTGATTACGTTAAAACTGAAACTAAACCGCATGTTTAGAAACCCATGTAAAATAAAAAAAAACATATCTCGAGACTTTATGGCAATTTTTTCCTCATTCCACTGCATCTAATGTTTTTAAATTAATAAAAAATGTACTCTGTGTGATTTTCTTTCGGTTCTTTGTATTCAACTTTTGTTTTGTTTATAATTGTTTAAGCAACTTAATTATAATTAGTTTACCAACATTATTTTAAACATTATGCATTTTTTTCACTAATAGGCTAGTTGTTATTTTATTGCTTTGAATAAACGTGCATTAGTAACCTAATATTTTGCTCCATGTGCCCTAAGTAAGGAGCGAAGCCAAAAGCTTTTTTCACCCCAACTGAAATTATGCATTTTAAATTTGAATATAATTTGAATTGTGATAATATTTATTTTTAGCCATTTTGACAGCCCTAGTGTGTCCGAAAAAAATAATTTGTGCTCTGTGTTTCTGCAGCTATGCTATAGGGTGGGTGTTTTCCCCAAAATAACCACAAGATGATCTAATTTTCAGCAGGAAGAAAAACGTGCTTTAAATGAACACTCCACTTTTTTTAAACTCCCCTAGAGATGAGTTTTACCGTTTTTGAATCCATTCAGCCAATCTCTGGGTCTGCCGTTAGCCCTTTTAGCATACCTTAGCATAAATCACTGAATCAGATTAGACCATTAGAATCTCCTTCAAAAATGACTAAAATATTTTCGATATTTTTCCTATTTAAAACTTGACTCTTCTGTAGTTACGTAGTGTACTAAGACCGACAGAAAATGAAAAGTTGCGATTTTCCAAGCTGATATGGATAGGAACTATATTCTCATTCTGGCGTAATGATCAAGGAACTTTGCTGCTGTACAATGAGTGCAGCAGGCGCAATGATATTATGCAGCGCTGAATATAGTCCCCAGCTATTTTAATGTTAGCTTAGTGGCTTATGGTGTGTTCAAGATGTGGTAAAGATCGTATTTGCGAGTTGAACGCCACCACAAAGTCCTTATTAGGAGTGGGGAACTCAAAATTTTCTATAAGCCCAGAGTTTCCGAGTTGGGGGCGTGTCAGTGAAAAAACGTGCCAGATGCAATGGACGCAGCCAAATACAATAGATATGCAGCTCTGTATTGACCGTATAAATACTTTTTTTTTTTTTTTGTAATGTACAATAAAACTGTATAAGTTACACATACAATTGATACGGTTCACATCACCTTCATAAACTGAATAAAAACAGAAAAATGCAAAAGCACGAAGCACATTCTTTATTCGTCATTTTGTAAAAAATCATATTTCAGGCGCTGCATAATATTATTGCGCCTGCTGCACTCATTGTACGGCAGCAAAGTTCCTTGATTATTACGCCGAAATGAGAGTATAGTTCCTATCCATATCAGCTTGGAAAATCACAACTTTTCATTTTCTGTTGCTCTTAGTACACAATGTAACTACAGAAGAATCAAGTTTTAAATAGGAACAATATTGAAATCTTTGGTCATTTTTGAACTAGATGCTAATCAGATTCAATGATTTATGCTAAGCTATGTTAAAATTGCTAACGGCAGACCCGGAGATCGACTGAATGGATTAAAAAATGGTAAAACTCATCTGTTTAACTCTAGGGAAGTTGGAAAATTTTCATTAAAGTTAAAAATTATGTCAAAAAAAGCTTTTTTTTATGCAATTTTTCTTTTTCTATTTTTTTCTTTTTTTGCTGTGTGTACTCTGTGTGTCGTTATTACAAGTGGGGAACTTAAAATTTTCTATAAGCCCAGAGTTTCCGAGTTGGGGGCATGTCAGTGAAAAAACGTGCCAGATGCAATGGACGCAGCCAAATACAATAGATATGCAGCTCTGTATTGACCGTATAAATACTTTTTTTTTTTTTTTGTAATGTACAATAAAACTGTATAAGTTACACATACAATTGATGCAGTTCACATCACCTTCATAAACTGAATAAAAACAGAAAAATGCAAAAGCACAATGATTTACATTCTTTATTCGTCATTTTGTAAAAAAAACTCATATTTCATTGTACGGCAGCAAAGTTCCTTGAATATTACGCCGAAATAGTTCCTATCCATATCAACTTGGAAAATCGCAACTTTTCATTTTCTGTTGCTCTTAGTACACAATGTAACTACAGAAGAGTCAAGTTTTAAATAGGAAAAATATCGAAATCTTTGGTCATTTTTGAACGAGATGCTAATCTGATTCAATGATTTATGCTAAGCTATGTTAAAATTGCTAACGGCAGACCCGGAGATCGACTGAATGGATTAAAAAATGGTAAAACTCATCTGTTTAACTATAGGGAAGTTGGAAAATTGTCATTAAAGTTAAAAATTATGTCAAAAAAGCTTTTTTATGCAATTTTTCTTTTTCTTTTCTTTTCTTTTCTTTTTTTTTTTTTTCGCTATTTGGATGCTGTGATGAACAACTTTCCGGCAGCAACAGAGTTGGACTTGAGGAAGCATTTTATGGTTTTATAAAACTAATAATTATAATTTCCTTTGAGTTCACTGTTGGTTGTTTATTTGTTAAAATAAGTAAACCAACAAAAGGGTTAATCTTTTTTACTAGATTTTTTTTCTTACTTTGTCATTTATCCGAAATGCAAAATTGCTGGCTGGGTTTCGAAAGCAGACTTAATCAATACTTATTGTGTGGTTTACATTTATTGTGTTCTTTTTTATAAGTTATAAGTTACAGTTGACGTAATTCATTCTACACGGAACCTTATATTCACAATTTTGTGTTATGATGAGCACATATTATATATCTCGTGCAGCGAGCTGACAGCGCCATCTTGAGAATAAAATTTGTCGCTGACTGGCTCAGTTGTATTCTCTCTCTCTCTCTGCCAACAGAAAGCTGGTAAGAATGGTTAAAGTGCACTAAATAAGTTCAATGTGTTATTTCATGAGATAAAGAATGTCTGTAATCTTGATGTAAGGCTGTGATGTCATGAAAGTGAATGTAAATGGTCGCATTTTGAATGCTTTACTGTGACTGAAGTTTCTCCGTTCTGTCTTGGCAGAGTGAAAGGGAGAGGTGCGTAAGGGCTGTAAAAAAGTGTTGTGTAACGGTAATTGTCGTTGCATTGTAATGTTTTTAAGTCTATTTTCAAAAAAGTGGAGTGTTCCTTTAAAGTTGTTGTTTTGTAGAACATATGATATGAGAATAGTAGAGCCTGTAGATAGGGAGTATCCGTTATTTAATAAAAATACATTTATATTTTCAGAATTACGTCATTTTTATAACATTAGCCTACATACATTTTTTTCTTATAATATAAAATGGGCAGTTACTGTAGTTATTCTGTTCTGAACGTCAAACCTTTGTTTTTCCATCAAATGAACTCTAACAAGTTGGTTAATTAAAAATATTTAGATTTTTAATATTGAAAAATGACCTCAAGTTAGCACCTGGTAGCTAGTTAGCAAGCCATTTAGCATGAAAATGTTTCAAATAGGCTATTATAATTTTGAAATTCATAATAATTGGTTATATTCTTTTTAAGTTTAAGCAAAAACTGTAAATGTAAATGCTGTAGATGTATAAAACAAATTGCTTTGTCAGACTGGGGGGCGTTTTGCCCCATAGGTATTTTCCCCCAATCTACCCGAAGTTTACTGTGTTATATGTTGAGAAATGTTCAAAATGTGTTTCTTAATGAGTTTAATATAATAAGTGAGGTCTGTCTGCAAAAGTGACATCGTATTGAATATTTTGATCTTTTTTGCATCATTCTACATTAGTTTTGATATGCATATTTGATACATTCATATTTGAATGTTTGTTTGTTTGTTTGTGTAAAATTTCTTATCTTATTGCTCACTGATATGAGTAAGCAGTGAAGAAATTATATTCAGTATAAAGCCTTATATGCCATTAAACAATGATTTGCATTTTGTTGGCTACTCTATTCTGTGGTATTATTTTTTGTAATTATTAGTGCATTGCCATCTTGAGAATCTAATTTGCCGTTGATGGGGTCAGATGTATTCTCTTTAATTAATTTGTGCTCTGTGTTTCTGCAGAATAAAAGACCTCAGCTGTCAACATCATCTTTGTTGAATAAAATCACAACCAGTAAAACTGCTACACTCGCATACATTCTGTGTTCATTCACACTCATTGCTGTTCAACCATGGAGCACAAAGCCACATCTGTCCTGCTGCTCATCTGCATCACCACCATCATCATCCTCACCAGCACTGAAGGTCAATCTGAAAGATGCTCTTCATGATTTACGTTTATGACTTTATGTTGATGCAAATTGCAAAATGCAATATCAGCTTCCAAATAAATGTTTATGTTAGTGCAGTTTGACTAAAGTTCTAACAAGTTCTTCAATTATAAATGGAGCTCTAAAAGAGACAATAGTGTTGTTATTTAGCTCAGTTCATTTTTTTATTAACCCTTATGTTGTGTTCCCATGTATGGAAGTTTTTTTTCCACCACGGGATGAAATTCTGTGTTCTGTGTCTTGCATTTCTGAACTTTTTTTTCCTCAGAATTGCAAAATATAAACTCCTTAAAAGTTTCCTTTATTTCCTTTTTTCAAGCAAGAAAATTCAGATAAGAAGTTTCCTTTTCCTCTCTTTGTTTTCCCTTAAAAATTAATGTCTTGCAATTCTGGCATTTTTTTCTCAGAATCGCAAGATAAAATCTCCCAAAAATGTTTTCATTTAGTGACAGAAACAACTATTGCAAGATGAAAACTCTCAGTTTAGAGGGAAAAAAATCATAACTGTGAGATTTGCATTCGCAAAAAGGTAAAAAGGTAATTGCAACTTTTATCTCACAGTTCAGTTTTTTCCCCCTGAAATTCTGCATTACTATTTTGCATTTCTGACCGGCAAGATAAAAACTCAGAACTGCAAGCCTGAAAATTCAGGTAATTTTTTACTCTTTCATTTTTGTTTTGTGACAGAAAAAACAATTGCAAGATGCAAACTCAGAATTCAGACACAAAAAGTCATTACTGAGATTTGCAATTGTGAAAAGGTAAGGTAAATGTAATTGCACTTATTTATCCCACAATTCAAACTTTTTTCCTTAAGATAAAAACTCAATCAATTATTTTTTTCTTTTTCGTGAGAGAAAAACACTAGTGTAAGATGCAAACTCAGAGTTTAGAGAGAAAAAGTCGTAAACGGTGAGATTAAGCAATTATGAAAAGGTAAATGTAAAAAGGTAATTGCACCTTTTTATCTCACAATTTTGATTTTTCCCCTTGAAATTCTGCGTTAATGTCTTGCAATTCTGACCTTTTTTCTCAGAATTGCAAAATTAAAAACTCAGAACTGCAAGCCAGAAAATTCAGATTAATTATTATTTATTTGTATTAATTTTTTTGCATCAGAAAAAAACAATTGCAAGATGAAAACTCTGAATTTATCATTACTGTAAGATTTGCAATTGCAAAAAAAACTTTAAATTTTTTTTTTTTTTTTTCAAAAAAAAATTCTGAGAGGACAGAATTGTGAGATAAAAAAATCACAATGACCTTTTTTTGTTTCATCAATGTGTCATCAATAAGCAAGAACAGAATGGTGTCAGTAAAGTCATATGTTTGATTCCCAGAGACACGTTTACCTATAAAACAGCTTGAGTAGAGAGTGAGTCAGTGTGGACAGCAGTGACGTGTTGTGAAACGCATCGGCCTGTTTTATGACAGTATCAGACATGCCCTCTACAGTTAAAGTCTTGTCTGTCTCTGTTATTCTTGTCTTCTGGGCTCAAAACATCCTACAGGAAGAGTGTGTTTTTGATAAGAAAGGATTTAACTGTCATTCAATAGCAGATGTTGCTTTTGTTCCAGTGGATGCCATTCGGTGCTGTTTGAGAAGCATTCCTTCAAAGATGATCCCTAAGCGCATGCTGGTATCTGTCTCCAAACACTATATCCTGGACAAATCTGGTATCTGTGGCATCGATGCAGTGATGTGAGTGTTTAACACACAAACACACACAAATCAGTCCTGTGCTCAAGTACTGACTGTATTTACTGCTCTACAGATTATTCACCAAAAGAAATCAGTTCTGTACCGATCATGCAGTATTAGATCGTTTGAATAAACTCAAGAGGAAGCGCTCAAGAGGAAAGGCTGAATGAACATCATCTGTTTTATAATGCATTAATCTGCATGAGTTTCAGTACTTGTTGCATTGCATGTTTTTAAAGTCCATCTTACAATTTCTATTACAATATACTGTATATATTCTTTGTACGCTCTGCTTTTTAATACAATAAAGTGCTTTTTTCAGTTTTGGCTGTATGTTGGTTGCTTTTTTACATGAACCCAAACAAATGAAATGTATGATGTAAAAACTTAGTAACTTTACATGACTTGATGAGGAATTAAGAAAGTATGTTGAAACACAAAGGCAAAAACTCTTGCCACTTTTTTCTTAACGTAAAACGTGTCATTTAGATACATGGATCTTTGTTTTTTCTTTTCTTAATTACTTTTGTTAACTTTAAGGTCCAGCAAATTTGAAAACATTTCATATAAAGTGATTTTGCAAGTTATATACCAATAAACATTTTGAGGACATGTACGCCAGACAAATTTCTTTTCAGGTAAAGTGGGCCGTCCATTATTCATCAAAAAAACGCATGATTTAATAACACATATGATCAGACAAATATATTTAACAAACCCAAGAAATATATAACCTACAGGTTATGAGTAATATAAATCAAGTGTAAATCTGCATCTCAATTTATGTGTTGAATTCCGAACAACTGAAAGTGAAAATGTGAACTGTTGTGTTGGCATTAAATTAGATGAAATCTATCATATAATATCACAATATTCATAAATCAGAATACTGATGGAAAAAAAACGAACTCTACAGTAGATTAAAGATGTGGCTATAACACAAGCAACAAATAGGTTAAAAATTAATAGGAGAAATATTTAAAATGGTACACATATGTAAACATGTTTATCTGTCTAAGCACTTTAAACAATTTTTTTATTGTGTCCATATTTTAAAGCATCTATTTTTCACTCTCATCCTTTCTTCACTCCACAGATCCAACTTCATGCCTCAACCTCCTTTCTATTTTCTCTTTCCTTTCTTCAACTCGAATTTCCTGACTGCAGTCTCACTTCTGTTTTCTAAAAAAGTCAATCATACATGTCAACTAATAAAATAACCAGTAAATGTCATTTATTGAATGAATCTGGGTATAATCACTGAAGGTTAGAAGTCGGCCCACTTTATCTAATACGTTCAGCCAAAGTGGGCCAGCAATATTTAAACACATTACAAGAAAAAAACAAATTTCCTATGCATTTTTTTCACTGTTAACAGTATCGAAGAAAACAGGAAATATTGGAATAATGTTCACATTTAATTTATGAATAAAAAATTATGTCAAGGGGTTTCTACCTTTCACTATGACACAATCCTCCTTTGAGTGTCATATTGCATCAACCAAACAGTTTTAGTTTTATAGAAAGAGTGTCCCTTTAATTATAAATTATTGTTATTCTCTGAAAGTGTAAACCTATTGAGCACAATACAATCAAGCTTAAACGGCCCACTTTACCCGAATTCACCCATTATTAGACTTATATTCTTCACCCTTTTTGAGACATATTTAACATGTATTCTTACACAGTGGTCTGTTTTGACTAGAGATATAGAGCAAGGCACCTGATCACACTCTTATTTATTGATTGCTGAAGACTCCGCCCACTCACCCTCCACCAATGAAAACACTGGATCTCTCAGCGAGCGATTGATGTAGACTCCACCCACTCACTAATGTAATAAGTAAACAGACTTTATGCCGCTGGATGCACATGCTTTAATTATTAGCAAACAAAATAGGCTTTTAACGGATACACTGAGCTTTTCATGAACTGTAAGCATACACTGGGTGAAAATTATAGATTTTTTTTTATGCCAAAAATCATTGGGATATTAAGTAAAGATCATGTTCCACAAAGATATTTGTACCTTTTCTACCATAAATATATCAAAACTTCATTTTTGATTAGAACTATGCATTGCTAAGAACGTTTTAAAGGCATTTTTCTCAGTGTTTTCATTCTTTTTGCAACCTCAAATTCCAGATGTTCAAATAGTTGTGTATCTCAGCTAAATATTGTCTTAACAAACCATATATGAATGGAAATCTCATTTATTCACCTTTCAGATGATGCACAAATCTCAATTTCAACTAGTTTTGTGGTCCAGGGTCACATATGTCATTTTATAGGGATAATTTGGCCAAAATTTTTTTAATTCTGTCATGATTTACTCACTATGCTACAGGTTTGGAACAACATGAGGGTGAGTGATGACAGGGTTTTAATTTTTAGGTGCACTATCCCTTTAAGAAGAGTCATTTATGTGAACAGATGAAATGAAAAACGAACATGCATGAGTTTAAGCGCTTTAGTGTTTGGTGTGTCTCTCATATTAATGACAAAATACTGGATCTACATGAACTAAACCTGATGAACTTGTTATCCAGTATCGTCTGAGATTATCCAAACGCCATCTAATAATCTGAACTCACACAGAAATTAAAAAGTCTTAAAAGTTTGTCTTTTTTTTTCAAAAGGGGTTATAACATAATCGAAGACTGGTCTAATTCAAAGTCCCTTTAAGGCAAGTCATTCCACTCGGCGGCCATCTTTGAAACGCAAATGCAGCTCCTGTCTCTTTGAATGGGGAAACATCAACTTTTCCCAAAATAGTCTTTTGTCTAATTTTAGTCTGACTACCGCATGTCTACTGCAGAATCTAAAGGATTCTTTTACTTACTTTGTTGGTATTAAAGGATTAGTTCATTTTCAGAACAAAAATTGACAGATAATGTATTCACCCCCATGTCTTTCTTTCTTCATTCGTACAGAAATTATGTTTTTTGAGGAAAACATTTCAGGATTTCTCTCTATATAATGGATATGCATGATGCCCCCAAGTTTAAACTTCCAAAATGCAGTTTCAATGCAGTTTCAAAGGGCTGTAAATGATCCCAGCCGAGGAAGAAGGGTCTTATCTAGTGAAACGATCGGTTATTTTTTAAACAAATTGACAATTTATATATGTTTTAACCTCAAAAGCTCGTCTTGTCTGGTCTCTGCGATGCGCATGCGTAGTCTCTGTGATCCGAGTCAATACAGTTAGGGTAGGGGAGAGTGGGGTAAGATGAGCCATTTTTTACTTATGTGATCCTCAAGATAAAGGAAAATGAGGCAGAAGTACAATAAACATATCTACAGTAATTTCAGGATGCTTCCTATTATTTTAAATGATCAGAATGTATTTATGACAAAGGGTTCTAAAATTATGGCTTCTTATAAAAAAAGTGTTCCTGTGGCTCAATTTGCCCCAGGTTAGGGGTAAGTTGACCCAAGTCAGTGGGTAAGATGATCCATCTGAGTGAAAACTGACCATCTGACCCAATCTGATTCAAACCCATGTCAAATTTTTTAAAGATAATTTATCTCTTTTAAAAACTAACTTAATAATCATAATAATTCTTATTTTAAAGCTAACTTAACATAAAACCAATCAAATCTTTAACTGTTTGCATTTCTGAAACAATATGTAGAACACCATAGTTTTAACCTTCCCTAAAACAGAGTTTGTTGAGTAAAATGAAATAAAAACTTGGTTAAAAATGCAAGAATAAATGTCGCTGAAACTAATAGACCATTAGGGACTATAGTTGGAAAGATATATTTGATTATAAAGTGATTAAAAGCATCTTCTGGTTCTCAGAGAAGGATATGGTGCACTTGTACACTGTCCCTATCAAATAAACTACAAATTATATATATATATATATATGATAAACTAATCCGGTTTCATAATATCACATTCAAATACCAGTTTATACTTGGTAAATGCTGGGGTGTAAGTAAAAGTGTTGGCTCAACTTACCCCACAGCATTCGGCTCATACTTTGCCCCATAGATGGAATTTTGGAAAAACACTAGCTAGCTTACCAATTCAGACTAATATTTAGCTAAATGATTTGCATGGTTTTATATGTTGCTAAATCACCTATATGCATCATAAATATTTGAATTTGCTTTGATGCAACCACCATTACATCTGTGATGCAAAAATTTTACAAGCCAAAAGCAATTTTTAAACCAAATTGGTGCGTTCCACTCCTCCCATGTGTTTCTCCTTTTCACAGTCTGGCAGAAATTATGTGTCATTCCAAAATAAATGCTCATGTGACAGTAAAACTGTACAGTAGCCAAGATACAGGGGGTGGCTCAACTTACCCCACTCTACCCTATGTCCAAAAACTCCCATCTCGATTTTGTCTTCAACTTAGAATTCGTCCTCCATCGCATATCCATTATATGGAGAGAAATCCTGAAATGTTTTTCTCAAAAAACATAATTTCTTTACGACTGATTAAAGAAAGACATGAACATCTTGGACAGGGACAGACTATGACTTCGAAAGTTACATCCAAGGGCCCCCCTCCTACCTTTTTTTTCACTATTCCATTATTTCCCTAAAAGCTGTGCATTCAGAGTAACAAAACGTGAAAGTTAAGATTACCATGAATATGCAAACCGAACAGTTTAGTGAAACGGCAGAAAGCGCATCTTGCTTGTTTATTTGTTTGTTAATTGTGTTATTTTACAAAGCCAATATTTTGTTGATATTGTGCATGCTCTCAAATAAAAGTAGACCATTTACAGTTTCAAATGATGTATTAGTCTTATCTGTATGAGCAAAAATGCATATTTTAAGTTGTTTCCAAGTGATCACACTTTAGCTTCCACTCATAACAGCGCACTTTTATCTAGTTTAAACGTTTAAACTAACTTTGTAATATGATTAAAGTGTTTTATATCTGTAGATTTTTTTAAGGAAATTTTATACAATCAAAGACTATTTTTTTCTGATATAATTTTTCTTGCTACAAGTCTAATATCAGCTACACAACGAAAAATCAAAAACGAGTTTTTTAACATAAATTTGAATTGATTATTAATTGTTAATCTGTGTGCGCTCAAGACATATTGAGAAAGCAAAAGAGAGAGAGAGAATAAATGGTGTGTGTTTGTGTGTTTTAAATGTATGTGCTTTGTTGCCGCTTTTTCCACACACAAAAAAATTACAGTTCAGATAGTTATTGTTTAAAACAAGCTTCAAAATGAGTACACACTATCTAAAACAGCTAAACTTAATTGAGATGCTTGTCAAAAGGCCTTAACCTAATGAGGCAAATGTTTGGAGGCATTCATACTCACAGGGCCCAATAGTAACAGGAGTGCCAGGGAGCCCTCATAGACAAAAAGACTTGTCTAGGAAGCCTTGTATAGGCTATGGGACCCATATATTCCAGCATAAATAAACATTCGTTTTGATTGCTGTTGGGTTTTCTTTACCAAACTGGATGGCGCAACCTTTAAGCCCGGGCTCCTGGTCGTCAAGGGCCCCTGGGCACTGGCCCCATTGGCCCGGTCAGTAATCCATCCCTGATCTTAGATGACAAGGAGGTCAGTACATTATCTGTACATTTTTGTTCTGAAAGTCAACTAATCCTTTAAATAAGCTTTTAGAACAAAGAATGGTCTTGATGGTATGGGCAGAATATATTCAAGGTAAATAACCTATAAATTATCGTTTACTTTTACTCAGTTGTTCATGTTTAGAGAATGACACTTGTTTAGAATCGTTTAGTGAGCACCACATGCTATAGTTCAGAAGTGAATAGCGATGATTTCACGCCATCTAGTGGAGAAATCATGAACAGGCCTATCTGTTACTAGTCTCATTACTAGCGAAATTGTTTCTTTTCCAGGAAATAAGGGCCATTGCACCGAATAGATGACAATTGCTTCCAAAACTCGTCCAAAAATATATTTTTTAAGACTGAATCTAGTCATACACATATTTAACTATTTAAAATCTGTATTGGTCCTTCTCAGGTAACTTTATTTAATTTGTTACACAACTTTTAATCAGAAGACGGATGCATTTTTCTCAGTCCTGTTACCAATACTCTAATGTCTTTTGAAAAGCATGCTTAAAATGTTTACAAATTCCTTCATTTCCCCCTCAGGCAGGTGTTTTTTTGTTTTGTTTTGTTTTGTTTTGGTTAGTTTTTTTAAGAAAGTGGTTGATTTCATGGTCTATATATATATATATATATATATATTTATCATTAAAAAAAATCTTTCTAAGGTAGGCTACACAAACCCATTTTATTTTTCATTTTAAAGGTGACTCAAACCTCAAGCTTATCAATTTTCTTGTGATGCAATTGAATAAACTTAATAAATAATGCCTTTTTTAGATTTTCTGTGGATATTGTTTTCTTACAGCGCAGGTATGTAACAATGCAGGAACAACAGGACAGAAGGCCAAAAATGCAAAAACTGTTGAGAAAAATATGCATTTTGCATATTTTTTTGAAAATGTGTCTTTTCCCTAGTTTTTTAGCGGGGCGAGTGAAAACCTGCTGTGTATTTTAGCTGAAATATTATAGATTTATTTTTAAATAAATGTATTTAAAGCACAGATGGGATATGGAGGCTCACAAAAAAGCAAAACTAAATTTCTGAGGGATTTTTAAACATTATATTTCATGTTAAAATGTAGCTTTAGACACTGGGGACATGTACAAATGCTAGATTTTCAGTGTTTTTGATATTTCTTTTAATTAAACATTTAAATTTGCAGTTAGATTAACATGCAAATAATGTAAAATTGCATTTTTCTACATATAATGTCCTGGGCACAGAACGGGCACCCATTCGAATTTGAAAGTCAAATTATTATAACATGGCGCTTTTCATAAAACATGAAAGCGGCTTTGCAAAACTTCACAGTGTTAACCCTCTGGCACTCTTTAGTCACTTTTGACCGAAAATTTTTATATTTAAAAATTTTACAAATCGTAGCTTCATCTGAATGAGATGACACTTGGTGACTTTTAGCAATGTGAACACACACACACACAAAAGGATGATTTGGGCATTGTAAAGGGTCAAAAAAAATAGTCACACTTGCCTTCTTCGCGGTCAAAAATGAGCGACATAGGAAATAAATGGGAAATACAAAAAAAAAAAAAATAC
The DNA here is from genome assembly GCA_033026305.1 of Cirrhinus molitorella. NCBI lineage: Eukaryota > Metazoa > Chordata > Actinopteri > Cypriniformes > Cyprinidae > Cirrhinus > Cirrhinus molitorella. Next base: position 39,927,541 of record CM065125.1, on the reverse strand, counting down.
GATGAGAGATGAACTGCTAAGACTGCAACAAGCCTGGTTTCTGATTGTAATTATAATACAAAACTTGATATTTATCTAACCAAAAATATCAAAAAATTGAAAAAAGTAGTCTTCTAGAATGTCTAAATATATTGCTAAATGCAAAACCTAATAAAATGAAGAAACTGTCTAAAATAAAGCAATGGGAATCCAAAAGCCTCTGTATATATATAGGGACCTATACAGGAGGTTACATGACATTACACAAGTTTTTAATTTTTTAATGTCTCCAATGGCATAATTTTCAGTTCAAAAAATTAATTTTAAATGATTTTACTCTATTTTAATATGAAATGTTGTGTATTTATTGAAAAATAATATATAAATAATTAAATACGAAAATGTATATTAATTCCAATGGGAAAAAAATAGCTCATTACAATTGTATAACTATTGCATAATATCATAAAATCTCCTCAAAATTCTAAATTATAATCTAAAAAAATATTGAACAAAAATGTATTGCATTGATTTTCCTGAAAAAAAGAAAAGTTACATTTTAAGGCTTCGCTCACTTTTGACCACGAAGAAGGTAAGTGTGACTCCCAAATGAAGCGGGCCAGAGGGTTAATGCTTATGATACTTTAATGCAAAGTCCGACCCAAATTCATATTAATACTAACTGTACTGGTTTAACCAGTTTCAGGTTTCACCTGTTCCTGTGATTCTCCAATTTGTTGCTCTGGAGTTTTCTCGCTTTGTAATGTGTTTGTAAAGCCTCCGTGAGTTTTTAAAAGGTTATATGCAATTATTATTCATTATTGTCATTGCAATTATTTTTAATAATAGCCGCTGAAGTATTTGGGCACATTCAACTCGACCAATCAGAGGCCGTTTCAGCGCCACCAAGACCCCGCCCATCCAGAAACCCCGCCCTTTTGTCCTGTTAGTTGTCATTCTGGTCTTGTTTAGTTCGTTTCGTTTAATTATTAACCGGTTTACACTAATAGCGTTTGATTGTGAAACTCATTCAGCATTTCTCTGGATTCTCGGATACTCGTACATCATGTTAGTCTCCACACCGGCGAAAGAAAACGATAGAGGAAACGGAAGAAAATGAAGGAGTTCACGACTGAAGAAACCGACACAAAGATGACGTCACGCGATGAGGTCAAACACGCCAAACTCATGAAGTTTGTTTCCGCCGCGTTTTACGCCTTTTGCTCGTTTTTCATCATCGTGGTGAATAAAAGTATTTTGACTGAGTACAAGTGAGTGTCAGCTCCCGGCTTTCATATTACAATAACGTTATAGTATTATATATGCACTACCAGTCAAAAGTTTTTGAACGGCAAGGTTTTTTTTATGTTTTTGAAGAAGTCTCTTCTGCTCACCAAGCCTGCATTTATTTGATAAATTCTGAAATAGTTTTACTATTTAAAATAACTGCTTTCTATGTGAATATATTTTAAAATCTAATTTATTTTATTAGTTCAAAGCAGATTTTTTTAGCATCATTACTGCAGTCTTCAGTGTCACGTGATTCTTCAGATATCGTATAAATGTTATAGATTCTGATTTCCTGCTCAAAAAACGCATTTTTATTATTATGGAGTAGAATTTTTTATGGATTTTTGATGAATAGAAAGTTTAGAAGAACAGCATTTGTCTGTAACATTATAAATAATCACTTTTGATCAATTTAAAGCATCCTAAAAGTAAATAAAACTATTTTTTACTTTTTTATTCATTTATTATGCTGACTCAGAGTTAAAATAATAATCGGAAATGTTTCTTGAGCAGCAAATCAGCATATTAGAATGATTTCTGAAGAATCATGTGGCACTGAAGACTAGAGTAATGAAATGGATGCTGAAAATTCAGCTTTTATCGCAGGAATAAATTACATTTTAACAGATATTCACATAGAAAGCAGTTATTTTAAATAGTAAAAATATTTCACAGTGTTATTGCTTTTGCTGTATTCTGGTGAGCAGAAGAGACTTATTTAAAAAACATTAAAACATTTTTTGACTACTAGTGTATAAACACATTTCCTCAGGTTGTTTTCCTTATAATGTGTGTTATTTTCGTAGGTTTCCCTCGTTTATGTTTCTCGGAATTGGGCAGGTGAGAAACATTGTCGAGTTCAAATGTTGTGTTTTTTATAGAAACACATGAATCTGATTGTATTGTGTTTATTATTATAGATGACAGCTACAATCATCATTCTTTATGTTGCCAAAATGAATAAAGCCATCCATTTTCAAGACTTTGACAAAAGTATTCCTGGAAAGGTAATTTAGAATTAATGTAATATGTGCAATATTGATTTTAATCACGCTGTCACTATTGTTTGTTGATTATTGTTCGTCTATACTGTAGATTTTTCCTTTACCGTTGCTGTATGTCGGAAATCACGTGACCGGACTCGGAGGAACAAAGAAGTTGAGGTAAATAAATACAAACACAAGAGTTTTGCATAAAGAAACGCTCATATGACACTGGTGTTTTGTGTTTTTCAGCTTACCCATGTTCACTGTGCTCAGAAAATTCACCATTTTACTCACAATGATTATGGAATCCAGGATACTAAGGTATATCATTTCTTTTAGTGAAAATATTTAGTTATTTTAATTATTCTTAAAGCTACACTGTACTTTTGCTTGTTCGAAAATTTTAATAATGAGCAAGTACATCATAATTTTTTTTTCCATACCTTAAATCATTTTGTAAGCAAGCATATAATAATTATATATATATATATATATATATATATATATATTCATAATTCATGTTATAGTGGGGGTTGATATATTTCAAAATATTAAAAGTATTTTTAAAAATCTACAAAAAAGGGCATGCATATATATATATATATATAAGCAAGCATATAATCATTAGTGAATATAAATGTGTTAACAAATAAATATATATATGTATGTATGTGTATATATTTATTTATTTATTTATTCATAATTCACCCATCACATGTGTTATAGCAGGGTTGATATATTTTAAAATATAAATAATATTTTCAAAAATATACAAAAAGACCATATTCTATATTATATTTCTGTCAATATATTAATATATATATGTATAGATTTTTTTGTATATTTTTATATATATTTATTCATAATTCACCCATCACATGTTATAGTGGGGTTGATATATTTCAAAAATATACAAAAAAAAGGCCATGTGTTTATGTAAATATTTTTAAAAACATATATATATTTTTTTTTTCTTCATTCATATATTTTTTATATATATATTTATTCATAATTCACCTGTCGTATGTGTTATAGTGGGGTTGATATATTTCAAAATATAAAAATATTTTCAAAAATATACAAAAAAAGGCCATGTATTAATGTAAATATTTTTAAAAACATCTATTTTTCTTTATTTGTATATTTTTTATATATATTTATTCATAATTCACCTGCCACGTGTTATAGTGGGGTTGATACATTTCAAAAAATAAAAAATATTTTCAGAAACATACTAAAAAGGTCATGTATTTATGTAAATATTTTTAAAAACATATGTATATATATTTTTCTTTTTTTGTATATTTTTTATATATATTTATTCATAATTCACCCGTCAGGTGTTATAGCGGGGTTGATATAATTCAAAATATAAAAAGTATTTTCAAAAATATACAAAAAATGCCATATATGTATGTAAATATATATTTTTTTTTTCTGTTTATTCATAATTCACCCATCACATGTGTTATAATGGAGGTTGATATATTCCTAAATATAAAATGTATAAATAAATAAATATATATAGTAGTGAACATATTTTTGTAAATATATTTGAAAACAAATTCCCCCGTGTGTGTTTCCATCATATCAGTATCAGTAAACAAAGACAAGTCAGGCTGCTGCTAAATGAAGTGGACATAGTTCAAAACAACAAATGAACCTCGAACCCGAAAGAGTTTCCAAGCAAACATAGAAGTCAAAAGTATGCGTAATAAAACATGAACCAACATAGTTTGCATGGCATTTGCTAGCTTCACAAAGCAATATTTGTCGTGAAGAACAGTGCCAATCTTAAAAAACACTTCCTTCTTTGGTCTGTTCGCCTATAAATGGCCATGAAAAGTTATAGCCGTTATCTGATAAGCAATCATTATGTCTAAGGCCTTTTAAAGCTGTATTTAAGAAGTCAAAACAACAGCGACGTAGTTCTTACCTGCACAAAAACATGTTTCAGTCTTCAAGATATCAGTCTTTCTTTGGGTCATTGGTTTTGGTGTCATGGAACTTTGTTTCTTCTCAACTTCGAGTCATTTGTAGTGTTATATTTGAACTACTAGACTAGAGCATTGCATTGACTGCATAATAAGACTGTTTATTTCTGTATTTGCAGAAAAACATTCGCTCCGTCGCTGGTGGTCAGCGTTATTGCTATAGTTGTGGGCGCTCTGGTGGCAGCAAGGTACACGAACATAGATCTTTAAATGAACGCATCAGTTTATGTTTATTAACTCTAAGCCAAATGCTTTAGCTCGGACCTGTCCTTCAATGCAGAGGGATACACGTTTGTTCTGCTGAACGACGTCTTCACGGCCGCCAGTGGAGTTTACACCAAGAAGAAACTCGGGATGGAGGTATAAATGACAGCTTTATGACCGCAGCAGTTATCAGTGATGGATGGATCTTTCCGAAAGCTTTGAGCTTTGACACATGCAGCGTATCTCCTGCCATGTGTCAGTTTGATCAGTTGTTATCAATTAACGCTAAGAATTGTTGGTTTTTGTTTAAAAATACACTTGAAAGTCATTCTGTGTAAACTTTACAACTTTAAAACTTCACACCCATCTGATTAAACACAAATCTACAGGCAAGCCCTGTATGCAAACACATGTTGTCTGTCGTTTCAGGGCCTTGGTAAATATGGGGTTTTGTTCTATAATGCCTTCATCATCATTATCCCAACCGTCCTGGCGAGCGCTTACACTGGAGATTTACAGAAGGTCAGTGAGAACGTCAGGATGGAGAAAACGACAGTGAAAATGACATTTCAATACATTTAATAACATTTTCTTGTTTTAAGGCTCTTACCTTTGAAGGATGGATGTCTGTGATGTTCATATTTCATTTTTTATTGTCTTGTGTCATGGGGTGAGTATGATTCATTAACTGAGATGTTTTTTATGAGGCTAAGCGTATTTAATTTGTATGTAATATACACACACTACCAGATTTTTTTTATTTTTTTTTTAAAGGTCTTTTCTGCTCACCAAGCTTGCATTTATTTGATCCATGGTATAGGAAAAACAGTAAAATTGTGAAATATTTTTACTTTTTAAAATAACAGTTTTCTTTTGGATATGTTTTAAAATGTAATTTATTTCTCTGATCAAAGCTGGATTTTCATTATCATTACTTTAGTCTTCAGTGTCACATGATCCTTCAGAAATTATTGTAATATACTGATTTGCTGCTCAAAAAAACATTTATAAATATTATGTTGGAAACAGCAGAGTATCTTTTTTTTGAGGTTTCTAATCAAAATAGAAAGTTCAGAAAAACAGCATTTATCTGAAATAGAAATCTTTTGTAACATTATAAATTTCCTTATTATCGCTTTTGATCAATTTAAAGCATTCTTGCTAAATAAAAGTATTCATTTCTATAATTTATTTCTTAAGCACACACACACACACACACACCCCTATATATATATATATACTGACTCCAAGCTTTTGAATGTTATACCATATAATGTTACAAAGATTTTATTTCAGATAAATGCTGATCTTTGGATCTTTTTATTCACCAAAGAATCCTGAAAAAAATGTACTCAACTGTTTTCAACATTAATAATCAGAAATGTTTTTTGAGAAGCAAATCAGTATATTAGAATGATTTCTGAAGGATCATGTGACACTGAAGACTGGAGTAATGATGCTGAAAATTCAGCTTTGATCACAGAAATAAATTACATTTTAAAATATATTTGAATAGAAAACTGTTATTTTAAATAGTAATATTTGCTGTACTTTTGCTGTATTTTGGATTAAATAAATGCAGGCTTGGTGAGCAGAAGAGACTTCTTTAAAAAATGTAAAATCTTACTGTTCAAAAACTTTTGACTGGTTGTGTTTTAACCCCAGTATTTTCTCATTTCAGGTTCATTTTGATGTATTCCATCATCCTCTGCAGTTATTATAACACGGCACTAACCACCACAGTTGTTGGGGCAATTAAGGTATCTACACTAATTACATTTCCTAATTATTACTTATTATAATATATTAATATAAGAGTTTCTGTGGGTCTGAAAAATTCTTAAATCTTAAATTCATAAAGCCTTGCAATGCAAAAAAAATATTTACAACATATCTTTCTCAGTATTTGTGTCTTGTTTTCCAGTCTAAACATTCTTAAATCAAGATATATATGACACTGAACCACAGTCATAAGAGTCTTGAAATTGAGATTTATACATAATCTGATGCTAAATAATACAATCTATTTTTTATTTGAATAAAGTTTTTTATTTGTTTATTTTTTACATTTAATCACAGTACTGTTTTTATTTAACTTTTAGGTACAACACATCATTTATGTTTTTTATTTACCTGTTTTTAAGCACTTTGCCGTGTTAATGTTCAGACTGTGTATTTACAATGTTAAAGTGGCTGACAACAATAAATATTCGTATTATTTGAATATATTTAAAAATGTAATTTATTTCTCTGATCAAAGCTGAATTTTCAGCATCATTACTCCAGTTTTCAGTGTCACATGATCCTTCAGAAATCATTCTAATATGTTGATTTGCTGCTTAAAAAAACAGATAAATGCTCATCTTTGGATCTTTCTTTTTGTCAAATAATCCTGAAAAAAAATGTAATCAACTGTTTTCAACATTGATAATAATCAGAAAGGTTTTTTAAGCAGCAAATCATAATATTAGGATGATTTCTGAAGGATCATGTGACACTGAAGACTGGAGTAATGATGCTGAAAATTCAGCTGCGCATCACAGAAATAAAGTACATTTTAAAATATATTCTAATAGAAAGTAGTTATTATAAATAGTAAAATTATTTCACAATATTACCGCTTCTAGGAATAATAATAATATTAATGTAATGTAGTAATAATAATAATAAAGTAGCTGAATAGTGGTACTTAGAGAGCCAAATATTTTCAGAGGCGCCACTTAGTATAAAAAAGTTTGAGAAGCACTGTCTTAGGTCATTTAGTTTCTCTATTAAATGCATCTTAATATAAGAATTGAGACATTTTTATTATTTTTTTTGCCAAAAAAAAAAAAACTTTTAAAGTAAATCCAAGACATTTTAATGCAATTTATTCACTTAACCCTTGTGCAACCTTATGGACATTTTTGTCCATTTCAGTTTTGTTTTTTGTTATAAATGTACCTGTGTTAATGCCAACTGCATAGATTTTGTCTCAGGTGTGTATTTTTATTGGAAGTTTAGTACTTCACCCTCATTTCCTTCAAAAAATCAATTTTATCCTCCGTACAAAAAGTACTCACACTCAGGGCCTTAAGGACAAAAATGTCCACATTGAAACCCATTAATACTGCAATTTTTAAACCCAGGGCCATTTGACTATAAAATGATGCAATATAATAGGCATTCATTCTATCGGCAAGGCTTCAAATTTTACATTTTTACCATTTTTTACTAGATTGTGCCATTTTTTTCAAATTTGGCATATAAAAGAAATACTTGCTTTATTTGTGTTTTCTTCTTATTCATATTATAGTCTATTGGAGTCAATTGGAAAACTAATGCAGCTGTAATTGTGTGGGTATGTTGGTGAGGATGTCCGAGTGTGGTTTGCATGTGTTTACTAAAAAAATTAATGTGTAATTAGTTTGAAAGAACTTATATTGTACTGGTAATAAAAAATCCCGCTCCATGTATATGACTCACCCTTGGCAGGGTCAAAGGGCCATGTGAAAACTATGAATAAGGTCAAAGGTTAATGATCCTGGATTGCACTTTTTCATTTGTTATTGTTTTTGTACTGAGATAAAAGGTGAGCTTGAATTTGATGTAGAAGTTCAGAAGCCCCTAAACACATTGTTTTTGTTTTCACCACAAGAAAATGCTGATTGTTTAGTCTGCTAGATTTTATACAAAGTTTTTAGTTGACACAGGTGTCCTCACAGACAAACCTAGAAATATGTGGTGCTTGAGGGCTTGGTCATTTCATTGCTTGCAAGATGAAGAGACGTTACTCAGCAGAGGAAGCTCTGGAGCTAGTTTTCTACACAGGTGCATTAGAAGATGAGGATGAACGAAACCAGCTTTTAAATTGTCAAAATTCTGAAAATAAATGAATGTTTGGTAATTATGAATAGAAGAGATGCTGAAAAAAAACAAAACAATAAAAATTAATATATAACATTTCTATGACAGTTGACTTGGACGTTTTTGTCCATTATGGACCTAAGTGTTAGTTTAAAAAGTTAGTTTCACTGACACACCCAAGTATCTAATATGCAAAGAAAAAAAATCTGATAAGCATTTAGTATATGGAAATGAACTACTGTTTTTAATTTTTTCATAAAAAAACACCTGTGGCATTATGTAAACAAACCAGCATTTAAAGGGTTACAACTCTGAAAATTAATAAATGCTTTGGTATCTATGGATAGAAAAGATGCTGGTTAAAAAAAACTGACATCAGTGAAAGTGGGAAAAATATGAATAAATTATATTTTTATGACATTTTTGTCCATTTTGCACCTTTTTTGAACGCACAAGGGTTAAACTGGCCTGCAGAAACCCTGAAAGTAATATAAAATGACTTTATCTGTTTGTAAGTTATTATAGCGGCCTGTGTTTTCTCTCAGAACGTTGCTGTGGCGTATATTGGCATGTTTCTTGGTGGAGACTACATCTTCTCGTGGATAAACTTCTTAGGCTTGAATATATGGTAGGAAAACATTTGCAGCATTTGTCTGAATTTCCAGCGCATCTGTAATGTCTCCTAACGCTGCTTTCTCATCTTCTCAGCATTTCAGCTGGTCTGATGTACTCCTACATCACATTTCACAGCAGCGGCGCGTCAGAATCAGACGACACGCCGGCAGAAGACAAACTGGTCGTTCACATCACAGAGAATCATCCGGAGAAAACGTGATGCACTGCACCAGCGTTTAGTGTTGTTTATTAAATGCAATATTTAAAAACCCCTCATGCTTAAACCATAGCATGATTTCACGTTACGTTTTATTTAAATAAAGACAAACGCAACAACCGTGACAAATTAATATCATTTAATGAAGACTTGGAAGTGCTAACACTAATGAGGAAAAGCCCGTTTACACATTTACAAAGTCCTTTCAGCGCAGCGAACAGAACATCTCAGAATAAAACGTTCGATTACATTCTGTAGTCGTGACGGGATCGGTTCAAGGCTTTCCGAAGGATTTTGTGGCGGGGAATATATTATTTTAGATATAAAACGGACAGATAAAACGAATTTTCCTCTTCCAGTTTTTTTGCTGGCAGACGGCAAACGAATCTATGAAATCTGCAGACGCGTTTAATCCAAATGACTGACGTGAACGGGACGTAGTGTTTCGGATCGCGAAGCCACTGAAGTAAGTGCTTTTTGTGATCCAGATTCTCAATCCATCTTTGGAAGTGTCGTAGATTAATATTGTAAGTGCTTCGGTTTACTAGTTTCTAAGCGTGTACCAATGCGGCGTCTTAAAGCTGGTTAGTTTCACTGACGTTATTGCGAAGCCTGAGCCGGTGGCTTTAAATAGAGAATAAATACATGATTAAACATGACCAAATGTGATTCGGCGTACGAAGCAAACCGGACTAAATGTACGAAAGCACTATGCCATCTGCCGTCAGTTAAAGAAGTTCACCTCCGGAACAAAAACTTACAGATAACGTACTCACCCCCTTGTCATCGCAAGATCTTTCTTCAGTCGTAAAGAAATATTTTTTGAGGAAAACGTTTCTCCATATATGGTGCCCCCGAGTTTAAACTTCCAAAATGAAGTTTAAACGCAGCTTCAAAGGGCTCTGAACGATCCCAGCCAAGGAAGAAGCGTCTTATCTAGCGAAATGTTCAATTATTTTCCGAACAGACTGACAATTTATATACTTTTTAACCTCAAAAACTCGTCTTGTCTAGCTCTGCATGAACGGTGTACTCCGGTGCAGACTAAAATAAAGAATTGCAAAAGAAAATGAAGTATTGTAAAAATAAAAATAAATTTTTTTTAAAAGAAACCAAAATAAGTGCAAAATATAAATGAAGTATTGCATGAAAAAAATACATTTTGCAAACCAAAATGAAGAATTGCAAAAGAAAATGAAGTATTACAAGAAAAAAAGTTTTGCAAACCAAAATAAGTGCAAAATATAAATGAAGTATTGCATGAAAAAAAATACATTTTGCAAACCAAAATAAAGAATTGCAAAATATAAATGAAACAGAGCAAAAGCAATACTTTTGCAATACATATTTTCCATGGCCATAGCTCCTAATTTATTTGCAAGACTGCTCTTATTTTGCATTTTAGTCAAGTGTGATCTTGCGATACCGTTTTTCCCTTTCCCTTACCATTTTTTTTTTCCACTTTCTGGCATTGTCAAAAGGAGTGTTTGTTTAAAATCTGTTACTGTCATGGAAAATGTGTTGCAAAATCATTGCTTTTGCTCCATTTCATTTATACTTTGCAGTTCTTTTTCATTCACAAACTTCTTTTTGTTTGCAAAAAGCACATCTACTTTGATTTTCCTTTTGCAAAACATTATTTTCTTTTGCAATTAAATGTGGCCCAGTTTTGACTCCATACAAACAGCCTTTACAAAATGGTAAAACACCAACGTAGGATGATTTTGAAGTTGAGGGAGAAAATGAGATGGGAGTTTTTGGACATGTCTTGAGCAAGCACTGGAGGTTAAAAAGTATAAATTCTGCATTAATTTGAAAATCTATCACCGATAAGACCCTTCTTCCTCAGCTGGGATCGTTTAGAGCCCTTTGACACCATTGAAGTCCACTATATGGAGAACATTCCTGAAATGTTTTCCTCAAAAAACAATTTCTTCACAACTGAAAGAAAAAAAAAGAAAAGAAAAAGACATAACATCTTGGATGACAAGGGGGTGACTACATTATCTGTCAATTCTGGCTCTGGAACTGAACTTCTCTGTTAAGTCTTCATCTTTAGCAGGTCGGTCACCGCACCCTGTTTTCAAAACACACACACAAACACACTCAACACACACGCCAGAATCCATAAACGACGTCACATACACGAACCCCAACCAAACACTCGTTCCCACAAAGTGCACAACGAAAACAAACACGAGACGTCTCGTCTCCTTGACAAGCTGAGAAACGACGACATTCTTCATCTGATATCACTACCATCATAGCAGCCTAAAGGTACAATAGGAAGCGAAATAAGGTGCTTGTAGCTTATATCAACCCGGCGCGGGGTCTCGAAGGCAAGGAAAGTTGCTGATCACACAGATCTGCTCCGAATCTCCTCGTCGAACGCCGGCGCCGCTCAGGCGGAGAGATTGTTGGCCAGCTCGATGAGCGCCAGCGCGCCGTGAAGACGCTCGCGCTGCTCCTGGAGACACCGGCGCGCCGTACCACCGCCGCCGCTCTTCTCTTCATCCTGCTCTTCTTCTTCGCCTTCGTCGGACGGCAGGAAGTCTAGAGGGTCCTGCTGCTCCTGGTCCTCCATAGTGGTCTTACTCAGAGTCTTTGCTTTAGACGGCACAGGCGTCCGCTGCTCCCTCGTCTGCCAGTACCTTTATCATATAAACAAACATTAATAGAGTGAATATTCTTAGTGTTTAAGAGCTGAACTAGTGTTATTAGCAGTGTTACAAGTCATGCAAGAATTACTTTTTTCAAATAACTAGTATTTATAAGAAAATATTCGAGTTTTTTTTAAAAAGTATGCATTTTAATCTTATTTTATTAACCAGTGTCTGCTGCTGACCTTTCTTGATTTAATTCAACCATACTAATAAGCAAAACTTACTTTAGATTAACTAACATTGGTGCTTTTTTCTCATTGCTGAAGAGTGTTGAACTTCCTTTTCCTACATTTCTACTCTACAGACGTCAATTTAATTGTCTTTCAGTTTTGGGCTTATTCATTTCACTTTTTGGTGTAAAAAGGCTTTTACATTTGCTAAAAATCTAACTTTTTATATTAAAAACAAACAAGCAAGCCCTGCCCAGATTTAAAAGGTAACACAAAAAATAATGTAACGCATTACTTTCCATAAAAAGTATCTAAGTAACATAATGAGATACTTTTTTTAATGGAGTAACACAATATTGTAACGCATTACTTTGCATAAAAAGTAACTAAGTAACGGAATTAGTTACTTTTTTAGGGAGTAACGCAATATTGTAACGTATTACTTTTAAAAGTAACTTTTAAAAATGGCCCAAACACAAGAAAATAGCTAAAAACCACAACAAAATTGCTTTAGTACAAAAAATGTATTTTGAAAAGAAATTTCAAAGAAAACAATGGCTATTTAGCCATTTTATTTTAGCTAAACTAGGTAAAATACAAAAATAATAATAATGAAATACATAAAAAAAAGGTAAAAACACCAAGATACTACAAAGAAAAAACCTTTCAATACAAAGCATACAATATAAAACAAAGCTTGTTTTTATTATTATTATTTCAAGTAAACTTTATAAAAAATAACCAAAACTATGTAAAATACCTAAAGCTGAAACATACTGAAAAATTGTTCAATTAAAGTAGCCTAAAATAACAAAAAATTTAAAGCAACAAACAAAAATCCCTGATATTCCATGACTTGGACAAAAAATATCTATAAAATTCCCTGACTTTCAATGTCTGGAATAGACCTTTTAAAATTCCATGACCCCTGGGAACCCTGCTTAGAGTTTTTATAAAGTGAACAAGTGTGTGTTGATGATTTACTCACTTTGCCAGCCATTCGGCCACAGCCTTGTTGTCGGCTCCCTGTGATTTCCCGGGGCCACCGGTGGGCTCCTCACGCTTCAGCCGCGCATATGGGTGTTTGGGACAGTGGCGATTAGCGTGAGTAAATCGGCTACTACAACCTGAAACAGATGAAGAAAAAAACATTTGAAATGATTTCAAACACATTAAAGGATTAGTTGACTTTCAGAACAAAAATGTACAGATAATTTACCGCCTTGTCATCCAAGATGTTCATGTCTTTCTTTCTTCAGTCAGAAATAAATTGTGTTTTTTGAGGAAAACATTTCAGGATTTCTCTCCATATAGTTGACTGCTATGGTGCCCCCAAGTCTGATCTTCCAAAATCCAGTTTAAATCCAGCTTCAAAGAGCTCTAAACAATTTGTTTCAAAAATAACCAAGATAACACCCTTCTTCCTCAGCTGGGATCGTTTAGAGCCCTTTGAAGCTGCATTTAAAGGGCATTTTTAACCTTCAGTCTGTTGAGCACCACTTCAGTCCACTATATGGAGAGCACTGCTGAAATAATTTCTTTATGACTGAAGAAAGAATAACATGAACATATCAGATGACAAGCGGGTGAATAAATTATCTGTACATTTTTGCTCTGGAAGTGAACTAAGCTTTTAAAATGCTGATCACCTGATAAAATTAGAGATGGCTGCATTCATTTGTAAAAAAAAAAAAAAAAAAAAAAACATGCCTGATTGAAGAAGGGGGTCTTAAAAATGGCTAAAGAATATTATTTTACCAACTTATTTATTTGAAGTTAAATTGTGTTTTGTTGGTAGGCTATAATGTCTTCTTGAATGTTAAAAATGTTTAGTGTTAAGTAAATATTTTTAAATTGTTGTTTTCTAACTGATTTTTTTTTTTTTTTTTTTAAATCAAGACAAAACTTGTAAAAACCACATTTTGGCATTTTAATTTTATGCAATGGCGAAAAAAATTGGCAAAATACATGGGGGGGGGGAACCCCCGAAAAAAACGTATTTGAAAATCGAGCTGCGGCCAAGAATTTTCATTTAGGTGCATCCCTAATTTATGCACTTTTTAACCACAAATGCTTGTTTTGTGTTGCTCTGTGATGCATGTGTACTTTGTTCACACTGGTTCAAGACAGTTAGGGTATGTCAAAAAACTCCCATCTCATTTTCTTCTCCAACTTCAAAATACATCACTGTTTTACCTTTTTTCTAAAGGGCAGGGTTCCCACTCTAAGCCAAATGTCAAATTCCCTGACTTTTCCCTGACTTTCACTGACTAAAAAGATGAATTTCCATGACCTATAACGAACGGATCCATCCATTTACAAGCTTTATTTACTTTATCACTGATGTTTTTTAGTGTGAAACACACATATACACTTTTTTGTTTTGTTTGTCTTTTAACCGTTAAATGCACTTTGATATTTTCTGTACTATTTATACAGAAATTAATTTATTTTAAATTATTTTTTAGGCTTTCATAACCATAACTTAACCATAACAGGCAAAATGCATGAAACAACATAAAACAAAAAACTAAAATCCCTGATACTCCATGACTTGGACAAAATAAATGTAAAATTCCCTGACTTTCAATGTCTGGAATAGACCTTTTAAAATTCCGTGATATTCCAGAAATTCCATGACCCGTGGGAACCCTGAAAGGGTGTTTGATCTTCTTCTGCACGTTCACTTTGTAAACACTGGGTCTGTACTTCTACAGCGATGGAGGACGATTTCAAAGTTGGAGGAGAAAATGAGATGGGAGTTTTTGGACATACCCTAACTGTCCTGAACCGGAGTGCACAGAGTACGCATGCACATGCACAAGGCAAGCATTTGAGGTTAAAAAGTGTAAAAATTTCAAATTATTTTAGAAAACAACTGATCGTTTCACTCGGCTGGGATCATTTAGAGCCCTTTGAAGCTGCATTTAAACTGCATTTTTAACCTTCAATCTGAAGAAAAACAATCTGGAAAACGTCTGAAGAAAGAAAGACTGTAAATGTTCTGCTCTGGAAGTGAACTAAGCTTTTAAACTGATTTTAAAATGCTTATCACTTGTTAAAATCACTTGAATGAACACTAGAGAATCTAATTCATACTTGTTTGTAACGCGGTTTGACTGAGAGCAGCGAATCCTCGCGCTCACCTTTCTCAGAGCAGACGAAGGGCTTTTCTCCGGTGTGGAGGCGCTGATGGGTCTTCAGCTGTCCGCTCTGGACGAACGCTTTCCCGCAGTCTGGATAGTCACAGAGGTAAGGTCTTTCGCCTGAGGCACGAAGAGGAACATTAACATTAATTCTCTCGTTCTGTTATGAGACACACAAACAAACCTGTACAGCTCGAAATGCCAGGACTGACCCGTGTGTGTGCGTTTGTGCGCCTGGAGCGATTTCTCGCGGGGAAAGACGCGGTTGCAGATGTTGCAGCGGATGCGGCTGGTGGAGTTTTCGCCCTCGTTGATCAGCTCTCGGACGGTATCTGCCCGCGGGCGTCCACGCCGAATGCCGTCCTGAAATTAGACAACAGGAGCATGTCACAGAGTGATCCAACAAACAGACACTTTTACACTATCGCTTCTTTACAGTTGAAATTCAGTTTGTTTTCATAACTGATGTATTTTACAACATTAACTCTATTATTTGCCTGGTTATTACTTTGAAACAATCTGTGTTGTATAAAGCGCTATGGAAGTGTTTATGTCCCGACTTTAATAATTGAACAAGAATACTATAATTAACTAATTTTTAGTGCCATTAGTTGCATCTTTATGTGTTTTACCAACAACAACAACAAAAAAATATATATATAAAGAAAAAAGTTAAAACAAAAATGCATTAACGTTCATATTTATACAAAACAGTGCCAAATGTTAAATATAAATAATGATCCAATAATGCTATACTTGAAGTGCCATATGTAATAAAATATAATAATATTGTAATTACATAATAATAGCATTTTAACAGTGCCAAATATTTTGATTCTTATTTTTATGCAATAATATATATATAAAATCCTATGTCACATATATAGTGGCATGTCATAATCATGTAAATATTACATATTTATATATATATAATTTTACACCATATTGACATTAAAGGCTAACTTAAGAATATTACTTTTACAAATTGTATTAACAGCAATACTTAAATGACTAGTATATGCCAATTTGCCAATATTAGCAAAACTAATATACTACACTGCTATATGTTGCAATAGCCAAAAAAAAAATCGTTATATGGGTGAAAATTATTGATTTTTCTTTAATGCCAAAAATCATTAGGATATTAAGATCATGTTCCCTAAAAATATTTTGTAAATTTTCTACCATAAATATATAAAAACTTAATTTTTGATTAGTATTATGCAATGCTAAAGACTTCATTTGGACAACTTTAAAAGGCGATTTTCTCAATATTTAGATTTTTTGCACCCACAGATTTTTAAATAGTTGTATCTCGGCCAAATACTGCCCAATCCTAACAAACCACACATCCATACATCAATAAATAAAAATAACCAAGAACTGTTTCCATTGTAATTACATAGTAATAACATATTAACAACACCACATAATATTTAACAATTTATTAATATTGACATAAACATAATTCTATGTCATATGGATAGTGACATTTCATAATTAAGTAAAGAGTATATATTTATATATAAATTTACACTATATTAACATTAAAGGCTAAACTCATGACAAGCCCAAGAATAATGTTATTAAATAGTATTAATAACCAATATTAACAAAAATAAATAAAAAATAACAAATACTTGATAAAAAAAAAATCCACATTTTCCAAACATTTTATATTGTAATTACATAGTAATAGCATATTAACAACACATTTAACAATTTATTAATATTTATATATCATTTTACAGCAAACATTAAAAGCGAAACTCATGACAAGCAGAATACTTTTATATATTAAGAACCAATATTAACAAAAATAAATAGAAATAACGAAGAATTGTTTACACTGTAATTACATAGTAATAGCATATTAACAAAACATATTTAACATGCTTTATTAATATTGACAAACATAATCCTGTCATATGCATAGTGAGATTATATAGCCTATTTATATATACACTTTTAAGCCATATTAACATTAAAGGCGAAACTCATGACAAACATAAGAAAAATACGTTCAAATAGTATTGATAACCAATATTAAGACAATAAAAAACTTTCAAAAAACGTCTATCAATGTACGTTCTGACTAAAAAACCGTTTCCTAGTATAATTTAAAGCAGGGCAATCTAACAAAATGTGTTTTAAAATCTAGGAACCGCGGAAATATTAACGTGTCACTGTGTTAACAGTCATTTTGAGGTAACGTTAAGCGGTGTTTTCTAGAAGCATAATCGCTGGGTTTTGGCGCGCACGTCTGACGTCACATCTAACTTCCAGCTGCCGCACAATGGAGGAGAATTTAAAATCCCATTCAGCGCGCGCGTTTTACCGAACTGAATCTCAAAATCATCCCGTTTGCCAATAACACGCGCTAAGAAAAATATATAAAGTGCACCAGTGTCGTATAACACGGTATGGTTTACTTTAACACATGAGTTAGAGAACAGCGACTTAGTTTGACTCACCTTAAGGTGATCCGGACAGGAGTTGACGTCTGATTCGGCGGGAGAGCCGCTGTTTCGGGTCGGTGAGGCGGTTCCGCTGCCCGCTCCGGGGCTCAGAGTCACATTGTGCGCGTTTTCGCCCCACCGCCACGGATAAACCATAAAGTCGCTGAATCCGGGGCTGGTGGGCATCAGAGAGTCCGCCGCTTTCGGTTTGATGGGCGTCGTCTTGATCACGGACACCAGAACTCTTTTCGGCGAGTCGTTACAAAATATCACTTGATGTTTGCTGTCAGCCATCGCAAATAACGTTCAGTTAAAATGAAGCTTAAAACCGTTATGTTTAAAAAAAACTACCAAAAAAAGTGTAAATAAGTGCAGTTGAAGAGAAAATTCCCGCCTTTAGCGTGCCGCCGTTAGTCGCTGTATTATAAAGTCAGTCATTCCCAATGTTAATGTATCGCTGTTCCAGCTCGCGGCGCCTTTGATTCCGTTCTTGTCCTGCGATCTCACTGGCAGGAGCTGTACAGTGACCCCAACTCACTCGCTTAGTTTCCCGCGTTGGAAATCGCGCCCGAGCGCGGCGGCCAGCCAATCAGCGAAGAGGACGTTACGGCGCTTCCGCCATGCTGCCGAGAGCGAACCAATGGCGTACGCCGTGACGCTCGCGCAGCCAATCAGCGCTCTTTGACGCCGCGACACTTTTTAAATATGGCAGAGCGCGCTCTTTCTGACTGACGCAGAGGGTGTCCAATCACAGGCGTTCTTGTTCGCCAATCACAGGCGGGTGTCCAATCACAGGCGGGTTCGCTCGCGTTCTTTCCTGCAGTTTAACGTCTCCCGCGCTTAATGTTTACATTTACATCGATTTAAAGGGAAAGGCGGGCGGTGACGGTGGCGCGAAAGTTACGTAATCAAACCGCCTTTTGTTTCATTGTGTTTCAGCAGCTGTCTCCGTGATGCAAATGTGAAGCATGAAAACCCTTTAATTATTTTATTCTTAGTCAAATAAAAGCATCACGCGTGAACATCTGCTGTTTCTTTTAGGGCCTTCATTTCAAACTTAAATTTTGGAATTGTTCATTTTTAGAGGACTTTAGAATAATTTACACATTTCAGTTTTAAAGATTTTAATGTCATTTTTTATTGTTTGCTATTTATGTGTACATTTTTTATTCAGAATAAAAGAGTCAAACATTACATTTTGGTTACTAATAGAATTGCAGCAATGTAACCAAATGCAAAATATATTCTCTAAATATGTTTTTCCAACATTGTCATATTTGTTTTACAAAGAACAAATTATAGAAAAAAATCATGGAACCTATAAATATTGAACATACAGAAAAAAAGAACAAAAACAGTCTTGTTTTTATTTTCTTATTAACCTAGTCCAAGGGCTTTATTAATTAATTTATTATTATTATTATTTAAACAAATCTACAACATAAAAATCAACTGGTTTATTAAACATGCAATTAAAAAAAGAAAAAAAAATTGCTTTGGTAATAGAGTAATGTTTTCGTTTATTTATTAATTTATTTATTATTTAAGAAAAATCTGTAACCTGAAAAAAATGACTGGTATATTGAACATACAAAAAATAAAAACACATTTTTTTTTTTTTTTTTGTAAGACTTTTATAATTTTTAATTAACCTAGCCCAAGGGCTTTATTTATTTATTTATGGTTATTATATATATATATATATATATATATATATATAAATAATCCTGGAACCTAAACATTGACTGGTATATTAAACATGTAATAGAGTCTGTTTTGATAATAGTCTTGTTTTCATTTTCTAATTAACCTAGCCTAGCCTAAGGGCTTTATTTATTTATTTATTATTATTATAAAAAAATCTGGAACATAAAAATGTATTGGTATATTAAACATACAATTTAAAAAAGTACAAAAAAATTCTTTGTTAATAGAGTATTGTTTTCATTTTCTTAATAACCTAGCCTAACACTTTATTTATATTATTATTATAAAAAAAAAAACTAAAAACTAAGTGGTATATTAAACATACAAAAAAAAAAAAAGAACAAAAAATTTGTCTTGTTTTCATTTTCCTATTAACCTAGCCTAAGCGCTTTATTAATTTATTATTAAAATAATTCCTGGAACCTAAAAATTGATTGGTATATTGATTATATATATATATATATAAAAAAAAAAAAAAAAAAACATACAAAAAAAAAGGTAATAAAATCTTGTTTTCATTTTCTTAACTTAGCATAAGGTCTTTGATTTATTTATTATTACTATATAAAAAAAGCATAGTACAGTAAGTATAGGCCTAAATAAACGCTTGTACATGAATTTACACTGCACTTACAAACTGCACAGATAATGAGATTGTTTTAAATCTAAAAACTGGAATATAGAAATATGGATATATATATATATATATATATATATATATATATATATATTAGGGCTGTCAAACGATTAATCGCATCCAAAATAAAAGTTTATGTTTACATACTATATATTTGTGTACTGTGTATATTTATTATGTATATTTAAATACACACATGTATATATTAAGGAAACATAAGTTAGGTTTGTATTTAAAATATTTATATTTATTTAAAATCTAAATTGTATACAGGTATAAATATATATATATACATATAAATATTTTAATATATACATGTATGTGTATTTATATATACATAATAAATATACAAAGTAAACATACATATAGTATGCAAACAAACATATTTTGGATGCGATTAATTGCGATTAATTGTTTGACAGCCCTAATTATATATATATATATATATACATATAAAACAAAATAAAATAATACTTTACCACTGTCATATTCAATCAAAACGACAGATTCATGTAAGGAAGTAATAAACTGTTTTATGAACAGATTATGCATATAATTCTATAATTAAATATCTATATTTGTTGCATATTTTTAGCTAACTATATTTTTAGCTAACTAGAAATGAGTGGGTTCAAAAGCAAGTGCTGTTAAGTGACCAGCTAAAATCTGAGAAAACACAGAAATATATAACGTTCATTCAGTAAACATTTGCAACATCAGAAAGGATTTATTGAAAGGTATATAATGACACAAATCCTTTCCTATTATGTACACAAGTGAAATCATGATTTAAATTTGGTCATCAAAATAAAGGTATGCATTATTTACAGTAAAAAACAACCCTTTTAGTCTACCAAACTCCAGCCTATATACAGCTTTCAGTCGTGATGAGCACAGTATGATGATTCACATTCGGTCATTTACAGTCTTGCCACATTTCTGTAAGTATTAATAAAGTAGATACAGTGTTAAAAAAAAACAAACAAACAAAAAAAAAAACAATATTACAGGTTTAGTAACGACGCATAATGGCAAAGGCAGCTTCTGGCGCTCATGATATTTACAATGGCATAAAAAGTCAAATAAAAATTGCTTTTTCTTGATCAAATAAAACAAATGGTTCACATCTGCCGATTTCTTAAACACAGGTTGAATATGGTTTATAGACAAAACCATAAAGGAGTAAAACTCGAGTGATATCAGTGCAGCGATGTTGGTCTTTACTGGATCCACAGCGGGTTTCAGCGGAGGAGAGGAGCTCGAGCTTTGGAGATGGAGTTACTGTAAAACAAGAAATACGTTAAAGACCAAAACCGTAAGAGCAGAACGACAGACAGCACTCATGCACATGCTCTAAACCCAGACAGAAACGCTTTAGAATTCAAAAGCAGAAGGAAGTTAAAGGAGGAAATCTGATACCATGGTTTCTGAAAGCGCACCGATGGCATTGCGTGAAGCACTTTCCTTCTTCTGGACAGAGATGGTCTATTACAGGTAAGGTGGGCGAGGCGGTGAAAAGATAAAAACCCGTTAAAACTACTCAGAAAGCTCACAAAGCTAGTCTTTGATCCTGCTACTGTTTCATAGAGTAGAATAGAGGCCGTTTACAGCTGGTATTTTACAGCTCTTCCGCTCACCTGCATTTACTTGTTTAAAAAAAAAAAAAAAACTGAAAAAATCTTAAATATTATTGCAAATTCAAACAGACATTTTCTATGTGAATATCTATTGAAACGTAATTTATTCCTGTGACCAAAACTGAATTTTCAGCATCATTACTCTAATCCTTCAGAAATCATTCTAATATTCTGATTTGCTCCTCAAGAAATATTTCTAATAATTATCAATGTTGAAAACAGTTGTGCTGACCAATATTTTTTTTATATTAAACATACAATTAAAAATAAAGAACAAAATGAGTATGTATGAGTAATTAATGAGCATTGTTTTCATATTCTTAATAGCCTAACCTAAGACTTTATTTATTATTATTATTATTATTATGAAAAAAACTGTAACCTAAAAACTAACTGGTACATTGAACATACCAAAAAAACAAACAAACAAAAAAAAGAATTAAAAATTGTTTTCATTTTCCTATTAACCCAGCCAAAGGCTTTATTTATTTATTTATTTATTTATTATAAAAAAAAAACTAACCCTAGCCCGATTTGCACCAAATTTGACTTGGATCATCTTCAGACCATGCTGGCAAAAAGCTGAGCTGAGACTGCATCTCTGCAAAGCTTTGACAGATTTACACGCCACAACAATTTGGTAACAATGCCACCTATTGGCCTAAAGTAAAACCATTCATTAACTAATAATGATAAAATGTCCAAAACCACTAATAATTTTTGACTGCATAAGCCTATTGTAGTGAAAGTGGTCTCAAAATTTTCCTTGGTTAATGTCACAAACATAGATCAGTTTTGCCATACTCGGCCAAACTTCCCGTCGGCTATTTTGATTTATGTTGAAAACATATTTTTTCAAACTCGTCCTAAACTGTTCATCCGATTTTCACCAAAATGGAGTCAGATCATCTTCAGATTGTGCCGACACAAAGTTATGGATTTTGTGTCGATAGATGAAACCGTTTTTGTATAGCAACGCAACAAATTTCAGCCATGATGCCAAAATGACCCTGAGGCTGCATCTCTGCAAAGCGGTCTCATATTGGCACCAAACTTTGTGTGCGTCACATCAACTCTGACCACGCCACAACAATTTGGAAACAATGCCACCTATTAAAATGGCCTAAAGTAAACCCATTCATTTAATAATAATAAAATGTCCAAAACCGCTAATAACTTTTGACTGCATAAGCCTATTGTGGTTTCTTGGTTAGTCACGAACATAGATATCAATTTTGCCATACTCAGCCAAACTTCCCGTCGGCCATTTTGATTTATGTTGAAAACACATTTTTTCAAACTCGTCCTGTACTGTTCGTCCGGTTTACACCAAAATGGAGTCAGATCATCTTCAGATTGTGCCGACACAAAGTTATGGATTTTTTGGAAAATTTATGGAAAACATTTTTGTATAGCAACACAAATTTCAGCCATGATGCCAAAATGACCCTGAGGCTGCATCTCTGCAAAGCTTTGTCATATTGACACCAAACTTTGTGTGCGTCACGGTCACCTCATATTGATTTGATAACAGTGCCAGCTACTGGTCAAAAGTGGTTGTTTTTAGTATTTTTCACCCATTTTGACTAAAATCATCTTAAAATGGCTTTAATTACTCATTGCTTCAGTTGCTCCGATGCTTGCCTAGTGATTGGCCCCTTAACTACTGCTATAATTATGATTATAATTTTGATCAAATAAATGCAGCCTTGGTGAGCATAAAAATGTAAAAAAAAACAATTATTCCAAACTTCTATGCTGAAAATAGGATTTCAGACTTTGCATTTACATGCAGCTTTAAAATTTTTTGGCTTTTTAAGCCAAAAAATGTGTGCATAAATCTGATCACAGATGATGCATATGAGACGCTTATTACAACCAGGTGTAAACGGCTCAGAGTCATGCTTACAGACTAAGAGTGAATTGGATTGAAAGAATCATTTAACGTGAATCATCCATCAGCAGAGGACAGTGTGTGCAAGCAAAGACGAGAGACGCCCGCTCTGCCCGTCAGAGTCATGCAGGAAAGCCGAAGACGGGACGGTCAGGCGTAAGAGCCGGGAATCACGCGGGCCGCTTTAGACTTACTGAGCTGAGGGAACTCAGACTGTGGCCATAGAGCTGCAGTGAAACGGCAGAGGAAGATCTCTGGGCCGCGTGCGGCTGACTGTTCACTGGGCTTAAGTGCTTTAAGTTCGACTGCTTGATGAAATTATTGTTGGCCACAGAGCCAGCGCTAATGTCAGAAAACACGTGATCCTTTTCACAGGCCGTTACGTGCAAGCTGCCTAAAGATTTAGCGAGCCTTGAATGTAAAGGGCTGTGAAAGGAAAACGTCAACTGTGAATATGAAGACTTGCTCGCTTTAGTGATTTTAATAAAAAATGCCTAAAAACTCAGCGAAGTACCCACCTACTGGTCCTGTTGGATCCAAGTGAAGCACGGGTTCTTTTTCTTTTATCAGAGCTATATGAAAGACATTTCACAGATTATATGACAGACATGAAGTTGATATGAGTCAGCCTTGCACATGTAATTGCAGAAATACTTGAAATAAAACAACATACCAAAAAAATAAATAAACAAACACACTGTACATTACATTTATACTACTTAAAAAATAATACTAATAATAAAACAAATAATACTACTAAAATATAAAAATATATATATATATATATATATATATATATATATATAATAAAACTGAAATGACAAAATATAAAATAAATAAAATATGAAATGAAACTGAATGACGACAAATATATATAAAACAAATAAAATATAAATAAATAAAATATAAAAAACAGGATGACAAATATAAATGTGTATATTTATTATGTATAAATACAGCATATATATATATTTTGAAAATATTGCATATGCATTCACTTATATATTTTTATACATATAATTTATCATATATATTTATTATATTTGTCATTATTATTCAGATTTATTTTATTTCTTTATTTATATTTATTTATTTTATATAGATGGATAGGTAGATAGGTTAAGACGAAAAAGGGTTTGAGCATAAAAACAATAAATGTAATACTGATTTAAATAATTTTCCTGAAAATAAAAAGTTGTTTAATTTAATTGCATCTTTGTTTTTCAACAAAAAAAATAAATAATCATACATTTTCACTAATTTACAGAAGACGCCCACTAAAATGTCATTCAGGTGTAACAATCTTGTCAAGCATATTAAAAAAAAAAAAAAAAAAAAAAAAAAAAAAAAAAAAAAAAAACACAACACAATTTATGACAAATTAAAAGACAAATTGCTTTCACCCCAAATACTAATTACTATAATTTTACATTTTTACAATTTGCCACTATCCTAGGATTTGCCCATTTGACAATACGAATTATTTACTCATTTAAAACAATTAAATGTAATATGCTCCCTTATTCTTTAATACATTTTAATATGTACAAGTCAAAATAAGCATATTGTTTGAATTTTTACATAAACATTGTGTACTGAGTGACAATGTAACATTATTTCAACCAAATTGAAATTTTATTCTCCAAAAACATTTTAAAACCTTAAAAGTGGACATTTCCCGTACATTTCATGTGCTTTCTATAGACTTTTGTGAATTTCTTTTGACGTGGACATCTATATATACTTATGTTAATTAAGAAGAACTTACCTTAATGACTTCGATGTTGACTTGGTGTGAATAGTATTTTCTTCCAACCTGCAGGTAAAGAAAAACAAAAGTTGAGTGTGATGAAAACATGCAAAATGATTAAAAAAGGACAGACGTGATGCATTAGTTGCGTTGGTTTCTCTGATGCACAGAGCGTCGCGCATGCGGAGAGAGAAGCCGCAGAATGATTCGACAACCCTCCCGTTATACATTACATCAGATTTGTTCAGACATGTGGCTTTTGATCAAAATCATCCTTTAAAGCCTCAAATGAGCTACACAAAGGAGAAAAGCTTTATTAGACGATCAGATGTATATAAAAAAGGAACCAGGAGAGGAACCAGATCACCTTAGACACTTCAAAAATCATCCGGCTTTGTAACGTGTGAGATACTGGTCATATATTTACTAAATTAGTGATCAGATTGTGTGCAGCGTTATAAAAGGACAGAAAGATAAGCAGAGTGTGTTAAATCAACATCTCCACATGTGGAAGTACTGTTGAAACTCCAAAAGTGTAAAAATACAATGATGAAATGCATGAAATACAAGCAAAATGGACATAATGCACCGACAGACAGTCGATTCGGTAGCAAAGACTGACAAATCGAGTCACATTATGATTACTCTGGTAAAACAACATCAAAAATGAAGAGTTTTACAAATGAATCTGATCTCAAAAGAGCATAATAATACTCCTCCTGTGAAGTGAAATAAGTATTCTGGGTTTAATACACGTTGAGCTCTATTAACAGCAGCATTGAGTCATAATTAATGCTAATTACCACAAAAAATAATTGACAAACGCTCATTACTTTAAGACTTAATTTAAAGCAAAATATAGCCACAAACTATACACATTAAGACTAAAGTGAGACTCTCTAACTTAAATTAAGTAAATAAGTAAAATATTTATCTAAATACATTTATATCTATTTATTTTATGCACATTTTTGGTAAAACTTTACAATAAGGTCTCATTTGTTAACATTAGTTTACAAACGCAATATGAACTAATAACAGCAATATATTTTTACAACATTTTAAAGTGTTAATATTAGAAAAGAAATGAATGTTAATGTTAGAAGAACAGAAATGTTAATGTTAGTTCACAAGGCATCAACTTTTTAAATTATTATTATTATTATTATTATTATTATTTTAATAATGTATTAGTAAATGGTGACTTAACATTAAGAGTAGTACAAGTATTAAGTATATAATTACAAGTACGTTTTGTTAGTTTATGTTAACTAATGCTTACAAATGGAACGTTTGTGTTATAATAACCACCAAAAAATTAAATTTTTGGAAAGGAAATAAATATTATTACTAATAACAATATTACATATATTATTTATATAAACCGAAAAAAATAAACCAAACAAAAACCTTAAAAATAAACGAATAAATAATAATAATAATAATAATAATAATAATAATAATAAATACACATACATACATACATACATACATACATATACATATATATGTGTATGTGTATATGTATATGTATATGTATATGTATATATATAGATAGAGACACACACTTAATATAAATCTATATAATATATATCTCATTTATTTATTATTTATTTTAAATTTTATATGTTAACTAATGCTTACAAATGGAACCTTTGTGTTATCAAATATTTAATGAACTAAAAATAACCCTCCAAAAATTAAATAAATAAATAAATAATACACACACACACACACACACACACACATATATACACATATACATATATATATATATATATATATATATATATATATATTTTTTTTTTTTTTTAATATATTAAAAAATACTAACGAAATCTTTAACAGTAAGTAATAGTACGCTTTTCAGAAAGGGATTGTTCATGTACTGACAAATTGATATTAATTTGCTCTTAAAGTGCAAGACCACATTTACTTCCATTTCAAGTTCTTTACTAGAACTGTGAAAACTATTTTTTGTGGTAATTTAGTGGTTACGCTGTAAATAGAGCACGTTTCCTGAAATCAAACTAAAAAGGGTCACAAACAAATCAAACGATGCTTGATCTCAGACTGATGGCTGTCAGGAAGCCTGTGATATTTGTAAAGGATGATCCACCGAGACACTTACAGCGGTTCCAGTCCAGAGACGGGCTAAGAGAGTGACGGGAGAAATCATTTACAATCCCACCCCGTCTATACAGTAATGGATGGAGGGGAAGCCAAACAACATCCAGCAGAAGACAACGCTACAGAGTGCAGACAGCAGCATGGCTAGCGGCCGTCTAGACACAAGGGCAAAATTCAGAACAAAAACAACAAGGAAGGAAGACAGGAGACTCGTCTTTTCCCGACGCACACTGGATGGATCTGCAGAGCGGGTAAAACCGCATTCACTCCACTTATGACTGTTCACACTGAGATTACAGCATGAATCAGGATGTACTTCAACACTCATAACGCATTCAAAATTGATGTACTATTTTTGCATTCTCAGTCCGTTTACATTTTATAAAACAATCATAGCTTAATATTCAACTAAAAATAAACTGAGGGTTCATACAGATAAAACAAATTTTTTGATTGTCAATGACTTCAGAGATATCACTTACGTCTTCTATTTCAAATTCTAAAAAATAAATAAATAGATAAATAAAAAAAAAAAAAGAGAAGCACAAGTATTACTACCTCTTTTACTATAGCAAAACTACATTAATTCTTAAGAGATTTGTATATACTTAATTTTTTCTTAATTTTGTTTTTATAACTGTACTGCCTTAATGGTTTGATGTTTTTTACTGTTCAAGAAGAAAATAAAAGATTTGCAAAATTGAAATCATGATCTGAAACAAATGATTCACGAACCTGCACCCAAGTCCCAATCTAAATCAAATGATTTGCGATCTGCACTCTGAAGTCCCAACCTGAATAACGATTTGTGAACCATCATTTCAGATCAGGACTCGGAGCGCAGACCGCGAATCATCCGATTTAGATTGGGATTCCAAATCGTGTTTCATGAATCATTTGATTTGAATCAATACATTTAATTTATATTTAGATTTTTTTGATTTCATTAGAATTTAGATCGGGAAAAATTGTGTATCGTAAAATCAATCGATTTAGACTGGACTCCAAATCGTGTCTCGTGAATCATTTGATTTGAATCATAAAATTTGAAAATGATTTGCGAACCTGTTCCGATCCAAATCAAATGATTCGCAATCTGCACTCTGAAGTCCCAATTTAAATAATGATTCACATACCATCATTTCAGATCAGGACTCGGAGCGCAGATTGCGAATCATCCGATTTAATATCAGGACAAACGTGAATCAATGCGATTTAGACGGGACTACAAATCACATATTGCAAATCATTTAATTTGAATCATTACATTTGCTAATCAAAATGATTAGTGATACGCAATTTGAAGCCCCAATCTGAAACAAATATGATTTGCATTACAAGATTTAAAACAAGTGATTCGTGATCCGATTGGAGTGCTTCGAAAGTGAATCATTTTGTGACTCAATGGTTTAACTGATAACAAAATTAACAAAATCATAAGCAATGTCAAAATTCTGAACGGCTCTTTTAATCTCAATCCTTTTTTTGTTAGCGAATCGCTTGAAATGATGATTGAAGTCATAAAATTTAGCGTAAATTACTCTTTTTGCCATGTTTACACGACACTGTCAGTACTACTACTGGCTTAGCTCGATAGTTACATAAACTTTTACTATCATATAAAAAAAAAAAAAAATGCTTTTGGTAATGGTTTATGAGTAAGCTTACATATTCATGTTTTTCAACAAAATTCAGCCCAAAAGTGTAAGACTTATGTTTTCTGACACTAATATAATTTTTAGAAAAGTATTTTTGACACCTAATGGTGCTTTATGCACACCTGGGTCAAAAAAGACCCGAGCACAACATGCGTTTTATATATTTAAATGGTTATCTGAATCTGAAAAATAAAAATAAAAAATACAATAAGCTAAAATAAATGAAATTTATTTAGAGTCTTAAATTTGCAAGTTTTGTTCCATTAAAAGTTTGCATTTTCAGACATTTGTATGCATCGCTTCCAGGTCAAAATAGATCTGAATGCATCATGAGGGTTTAAGCATCTTTTTTCAAGTGTTTTTTTTTTTTTGTTTTTTTTAAATCATGACTCAGTGCTGTAATAGTGCAAAACAAGGAGTAAATGCTCTTTATAGGCACTTTAATATTCCAAAGCATAAGCCTACTAGATGGAAACCGTTTCCAATTGTAAATGAACTCTGAGATCAGATCCAGTCTGCAGTGCAGGTGAAAAAGACGATTAAAGCAAAATGACCACAGTGTGTTAACAACAACAAAGCAGTTCACACCTTCATGCATGACAAATCAACCACAAACATAATCGAACAACATCGTGCAAAGCAAAGACTTCTACTGTGAGAACATCATGCGTGTTTGTTACACAAAAAGGGCTGAAAATGTTATGCGAAGGTTAGATTTCTACATGCATCTGACTGGAAAAACACTTATGATGAACACATTTGAGACTTTTTGTCGTGACCCAATAAACACGGTTCAAAACGAGTCTCGGCTTTGAAAACATGAGTCTAGGCACGAGATGAAATGAAGCCCTGCGGCAGCCGCGCATTCGTTATGCTGGGCGATGACAGCGTCACAGGACTTACCTGACGGGAGTCTCTCACGCCCCGTCAATCTGCTACCATTTCAACGGCACACAACAGCCGGGCCACAGCGAGCCCAGCAAACTGCAGCACTTTACTACCATTCGCCTGCCGTGTGATAAAAGGCTTTTGGAGTCTCTCGTCTCGCCGGCACAATCATCAACAGGAAGACTGACGTTTTTAACGCATGCAGTTAGTCTAACATGTCATGCACACACTTAAACATCCATCATCACGAGAAAAACACTACATATGCATGTGATCCGACTGGATGGGATTCTAGTGGCTACTCTCTCCATACGGTACACGTCCACTGCTGTGCACACTGAGTTTTAAGTTCAAGCTCTTTTAGTATAATTGCACAACTAGTAATATTTCCAGATGAACACTTGCTGGACTGAAGCAGCTCGGCTTTACTTGATTTCCATCTTTTTGTGTGTCAAATCTGATCATCGGGATCGTTTGAGGAACGTTTGTTTCCAGAAGCTTTGCTTTCACCGTTTCAGCCTCCAAAACATCTCACATCTTTTGAGGAACGCTTATTTATTCATCTTTCAAATCATCATTGGATTGCACTGTGTTATATGTTTGGATCATTTCAATTCGTCTTACCAAGACATATAATTGGAGATACATAGTGACCACTGATATTTACATCATTTTATGTCAGAAATATCAGCATTTGGAGCAAATTTCACTTTTTTTTTCTGTTCAGTATGCGTCTCGGAGATGTTTTTTTCCTTCATGTTCTCACTATATCAGACTATATGAGCCATAAATGCCAGAAGGACCAAATATGATACAGTTTACATCCCCCTTTCAGAATCTGCAAAATGTTAATTATGTTACCAAAATAACAGGGATCATACAAAACAAATGTTGTTTATTTAGTACTGACCTGAATAAGATATTTCACATAAAAGATGTTTATATAGTCCATAAAAGCTGAATTTATAAAAATGATTCAAGTGTGATTTTTAATTTTTTTGTTTAGTGATAGTTGTAGAGTCCCTTGTTTGTCCTGAACAGTTCAACTGCCTGCTGCTCTTCAGAAAAATCCTTCAGGTCCTACAAATTCTTTGGTTTTCCAGCATTTGTGTGATTTTGAGATCCGTTTTTTCACACTGAGGACAACTGAGGGACTCATATGCAACTATTACAGAAGGTTCAAACACTCACTGATGCTCCAGAAGGAAAAAACAATGCATTAAGAGCCAGGGGTGAAAACTTTTAACAGGGTTCGTACAGAGACTATAAAATGAAATTCCGGAACTTTCAAGTACTTTTCAAGCACTACTTTTTTGATTTTCAAGGACTTTAAACAGAGACCCCATTTATCAAACAATGTCTTTCAAATTCTAAAAAAAGATGAATAAAAATATACTAATAAAACAAAATGATAACTACAAATTAACCATGTTTTTCCAACACTAACCGCAGTTTAACCATGGTATTTGTTAGTCAAACTATGGTTATACAAAAAAAGAGTTACTACTTTTGTTATAATAAAACTGCAGTTAATTTTCTTAAAGGATATGTGTATTTGTGCATACTGTCTTTAATTTTTCTTCACTTTTTTAAAACCGTATGGCCTTAATTATTTGATTTTTTCCACTGTTTAAAAAAAAAAAAAAAGTCAGAAAAAAGATTTGCAAACCTGCTCAGATTCCCAAACTGAATCAAATGACTTTGCGATCCATGCTCCGAAGTTTCAATCTGAATCAAAAGATTTGCAAAAACCCGCACCGAAGTCTCGATCTGAATCAAAAGATTTGCAATCCATGCTTCAATGTTCCGATCTGAATCAAAAAGGTTCGCAAACCCGCTCTGAAGATCAGATTTGTGATCTGAAGCAGAATAAGGATTCACAAGCCATCAGATCAGGACTTGAAGCGTGGACCACGAATCATTCAATCGCTCTTAATTTCCGATCTGAATTAAATGATATGCAATATGTGAAGTCTGATTTAAATTAAAAGATATGTGCTTATTGAAAAAAATAAAACTAATTTCACAGATGCATTGTTTTAAATAATTCAAGCACTTTTCAATGACCTCCTCAGGAATATTGCCATTTTCAAGGGTTTTCCAGGCCAGTCAAATTCAAGTACTTCAAGCACTTCGTACAAACCCCTTTTTTGAACACAATGGAGATGTGTACATCTTATTTTGCCCAAATATTTTTTTTTCCGTTTAGTACTGCCCTTCAGAGGCTACAGACGACAGTTAAACGTCTCCCAGAAGAAAACATAAGGTAAATTTACACTGATCTTTAAATGTAAAAAGTTTAATGCATGTTTTTTCCTTCTGGAGCATCAGTGAGTGTTTAAACCTATTGTAATAGTTGCATACGAGTCACTCAGTTGTCCTCAGTGTGAAAACATGCATCTCAAAATCATTGTCATTGTTGGAAATGCAAAAAAATGCTGGAAAACCAAATAATTTGTGGGACCTGAGGGATTTTTCTGAAGAACAGCAGACAGTTGAACGGTTCAGGACAAACAAGGGACTCATGAACAACTATCACTAAACAAAAAAACACAGATGTGGATCATTCAGGCAAAAACACAGTATTAGGAATCAAGGGGATGTAAACGTTTGAAAAGGGTAATTTTTATAAATTGAACTTTTGTTTTCTCGTGTGGACTATATGTAAATATATGTATCTTTTATGTGAAACATCTTATTCAGGTCAGTACTAAATAAACAATAACATGCATTTTGTATGATCAAAAATGCTCTCATTTTGGTAAAATAATTAACATTTAGCACATTCTGACCTCAACTGTATATAGTGTTCAGTTAAAAAATGTCAAATTATTACATGATCTTGAATTCAGATTCATTGTAGCAAAGCAACAACCAAAGAACACAAGTGTCTAATAAATGACTAAGAAGCACACTTGTTAATCTGAAATATAGGCTTGTAAGCATTTTGAAATGTGATTACTTTATTAAACCGTGTATTGAAATCAATCAGAGCGTACTGAAGAGTCGATCAGATTTCTTCCGCACCAGTGGACACGTACCGTCAAGGCCTCGATGGCTATGTATATGGATGAACAGAAGAGTGACGTAATGGAGAAGAACTTACGATATCGAACCCGTGGACGCTCTGGACTGCCTTTTACTCTTAAGAGCTCTTAGTTTGTCCCCTTGCGTGATTCCGTCGCACTCCTCTTCCTCTTCCTCAGTGTGCTAACCAATCAAAAACAACCTGGTTAATGTCTTGTTTTGCTTGTTGAGTTTCTAAAGTCTAGCCATAAAGTGCAGCAAAGTAGACTTAATGTTACGCTGTTTGGCAAAACGGACACATAAACTGGGATGTTGCAATATAAATAGATTCGCTCACCATTTCAGAGGCCGTTTTCCTCTGTGAAATGTTCTTGTTTGTACCGTTGATGGAAATATCTTCGACTCCAGACAGGATTCCAGCCACTGCTGTTTTACTCGAGCCGTTTTCCTGCTCGTTTATTTTTTGCCGGTGCAAATCGCCCTCCGCCCAGAGACTCGCCTGCTTTCTGTTAGATTGAGATATGCGTAAATGTGCATAAAGGCCTTCTGAACGGCAGAAAATCCCATGCAAGCTTTCTTTCCATCAAAGACTCACTCGTCGACGAAGTTCTGTTGAGGTCCGATGATTGAACCGGGTCTGCAGATCCTGATCCACGCGATGGCTTCAGCTGCCGTCAGTCGGAAGTGTTTCATCATGTAACAGCCAATCAGCGTCCCTGTTCGGCCCAGACCCGCTGAAACACACAGTTAACATTTCTACTTCAAAACACTGGAAAACTGCTGATGCATTGCATGTTATAATCCTCATTTCTGAATTGCATTGGATTAAAGGATTACTCCACATCCAGAATAAAAATGTTTTTTTTGATGAAAACATTGCAGGATTTTTCTCCATATAGTGGACTTCAATGGTGCTCAATGGACTGAAGGTTAAAAATGCAGTTTCAGTGCTGCTTCAAAGTAGGGGTGTGCGATATATATCGTCTACAATTATATTGTAATTGCTGTTAACGATGTGCGATTTGACAGAGTATATTACAAAAAAATAAACCATACCTACAGAGTGCACACATAATTAAAGATATGGGGACGGAAAATGTATTTTCATATAGTTAATATCACATAAAGAGTGCCATTTTTTCCTTCAAAAATCAGCATGGCTACAAATGTGATGCTGATTTTATACATCAGTTCAATAAACAAGAAGTTCACATAAAAAGACTTACGTTTTAGACAGCATATTTCCCGTTTTTGCTCAATTTCACCAACAAAAATCTTTCCAAACAGCCACAGTTTTGCATCTCTGAGCAACATGATGGTTTTTCGTTTATAAATGAATCAATCATTTAAATGATTCGGTTCAATTGCAATGACTCACTTATTGTTCACATTTTCAGTATCGTTTCAGCATCCTTTCAAATACAGCTGCATTAACGTGTACATCTAAATGCCACTTCATATGCAACTTCTACAAAGATTAATTTTGTTGATACTAATTATATTTGTTTGGTAACAGCTTAAATGTATTCTTATTACAATTGACTGATTAAATGTAAGAATTTGACTCAAAAGATGCTGCACACTTTTAGAAAAAATGGTGTTATAAAGGTAAAAATGCCCATAAAAGGTAAAAATCCATTTAAACTTATTGGAAAAGAATCATTTATATCACTGCTGTGAACTGACCCCAATAACAACACAGAAAAACATTGTCTAATTATCGTTATCGATAAAATGCCAGAAAATAGAGATATTATTTTTTGTAAATATCACACACCCCTACTTCAAAGGGCTCTAAACGATCCTAGCCGAGGAATAAGTGTCTTTTCAAGCGAAACGATCTGTCATTTTCTTAAATTTAACACTTTTTAACCACAAATAGTCGTCTAGCCATCCAATGCGCATGCGTACTCTGCACCCTCTGGTTTAATACAGTTAGGGTATGTCCAAAAACTCCCATCTCATTTTCTTCTCCAACTTTATTAAATTGTCCTACATCGCTGTTTTACCATTTTGTAAACGGTGTTAGACATTCTTTGCACGTTCACTTTGTAAACACTGGGCTGGTACTTCTGCAGCGATGGAGGATGATTTTGAAGTTGGAGGAGAAAATAAGATGGGAGTTTTTTTTAGCTAGACAAAACAAGCATTTGAGGTTAAAATAAAGTGCATAAATTTTTTTTTTTTTTTTTTTTTTTTTTTAAGAAAATAACTAGGGGTGTGACGAGAGATGAGATAAGACACTTATCTTCAAAGTTTCAATGAGAACAAGACACTAGACTGGGTTCACAAGACAAGATTTAACTTTTTTAAAAGAAATGCTCAATCATGGATTATATATATATTATTATATAGGGGAAAATAGCATTTATTAAACTGAAAAACAAAATGCAAAAAAAAAAAAGTGCATTTTGATATGAACTTTTACTTTATGAAATTAAACACTTATTTTAATGAATTATACGCAGTAATATACATGTAAACTAAAGCTGCATGATTCTGGATAAATTGGGGGAAAAAAATAAAAAAAACATAATTTACTAGTAGTTCTGACACAGTGTTCATTGCTTAAAAAATATAGTTGAGAAATTGAAAAGAAATTAAGTCAGTGTCTCTAATAAAGAGTTATTTCACTATTGAAATCTCCTGAAATAATGAACTTTTTTTAAACATGCAGTTGTCGCCACCTCCTGGTGGAAGAGGATAACTGTTACAATACAATAGTTAGATACTTTCGTTTGGATCACCACTGTAGACAATAAGTGTTTATACCCAAACTATAAACTTATCTCAGTACTGCTGTTATTTAAATGTCTGTAACACAGAAATGATGATCATTATGTGATTGAAAAGACTGTTTGTAATGCTCATTCTGGATCAGCAGCAACATGAATGCAGATGTGAATGTCTTTAACACCTGTTTTATAGCGTATATATAGCGGGAGCAGCACGATGTGAAACAGTCGTAATAGACACCGCTGAATCGTTGTCATTCAGGAGTAAGATCCCTTAGGTGTTTGAACAGAGCTTGCAATCTTTTAAGGATTAATCTTGCAGCTCTAATCTAAACCTTTCTAAATGATTTGCAAGGATATGGTAACGTTCTTGTGAGACTAGTCGGATCTCACGAGACACATAAGATTTGTCACATAAGACATAACATCCCTAAAAATAACCGATCGTTTCGTTAGATAAGAAACTTATTCTTTGGCTGGGATCGTTTAGAGCCCTTTGACGCTGCACTGAAACTGCATTTTTAACCTTCAATCCGTTGAGCAGCACTGAAGTCCACAATATAGAGAAAAATCCTGGAATGTTTCCTCAAACAATGCAATTTCTTTGCGACTGAAGAACAAAAGACATGAACATCTTGGATGACATGGGGTGAGTACATTATCAGTAAATTTTTATTTTGGAAGTGGAGTAATCCTTTAAAGTGTATGCTAAATGAGTAAATGTAAAACACAAATGTATATTATATATATATATATATATATATATATATATATATATATATATAAAAAAAAAAAAAAACACTAACACTACTGACATTTGTTTCTCTCTTTACATTTAACAAAAAAGCTAAAAGAAGGCCTCTAACACTAGCTTCCTCCCTATCTATCTATCTATCTATCTATCTATCTATCTAAACCCCCCTCCCCCTATCTATTTTCTTTTATTTATCATGTACTTTAAAAATCCTTGCTAAATGTATTGCGTTAGGCTATATGAGACATGTCATAGCACTTGCATGTTTTGTTGTTCTTTTGTTGATTTTCAATTGCTTCCATTGTTCCCGTTTGTAAGTCGCTTTGGATAAAAGCGTCTGCTAAATGTCTAAATGTAAATGTAAATATAGATGAGAAAAGACAAGGTTTACATGCAAAATGAAACACCACAAGAAAGTTTCTATGCAGGTCTGAGAAACATTTTACATAGGTGCTTTTTTTTATACATAAGATGTCTTCATGCGACTGTTTTAGGCTTGAAAACCCTACCTTTGCAGTGGACCGCAATGCCTCCATCAGCATTCTCGCAGATGTTCAGGAACTTGGTGACGATGGCGTCGTTGGGCGTGCTGCCGTCTACAAAGAACAGGTCGTAGTGCTTGAAGCCCATGTCCGTGAAACGCTTGGCGTCGTACATTTTCTTGTTGAGCCGGATGATGGTGGTGATGTTGTGCTTCCTGAAGTAGGGGAAATACGCTTCAGGGGCATGAAGAGGGTATCCTGATGGAAAAAATGAGGAAAAAGTATAAAAACCTTCACATAATTCCATCTCGTATCACAGAGTAAAGTCAAAGCACTGGTATAATGGTTGAAAAAGCAATCTATACGCACCATTCTCAATTTTGCTCTTTGGATGAGGGCCGCTGAATGCCAAAAACTTTCCTGGAATGATCCAGTTGAAATCTCCATTTTCTGCCCGCTGGAAAACAATGAAGCATCATGTTTTGTCAGTTTGTGGCTGAACACTTAGGATTAGTTCACTTCCAGAACAAAAATGTACAGATAATTTACTCACTCCCTTGTCATCCGAGATATTTGTGCATTTCTTTCTTTAGTCGCAAAGAAATTACGTTTTTTGAGGAAAACATTCCAGGGTTGTTCTCCATATAGTGGACTTCAGTGGTGCTCAATGGATTGAAGGTTAAAAATGCAGTTTCAATGCAGCTTCAAAGAGCTCTAAATGATCCCAGCTGAGGAAAAAGGGTCTTATCTAGCAAAACAATCTGTTATTTCCTTTAAAAAAAAATTATATTTATACACTTCAAATGCTGGTCTTGTCCTGCTCTTCGATGTGCATGCATACTCTGTGCACTCCAGTTCAAGACAGTAAGGGTATGTTGAAAAACAAAATCATCCTACATCAGTGTTAATTTTGACAGCAAATTTTAATTTAGTTTTAGTCATAGTCTTTTGACTAAAATGCCATTAAGTTTTAGTCATATTTTAGTCATCTGAATTGTTTTTAGTTTTAGTCGACTAAGTCTACAGTAAATTTAGTCGGCTAAAATTGAATGGGTTTAGTTACAGTGCAATGCATTTATTAAGCATTTCCAAACTCATTATATAGGTTTGATATTAAAGTTTAATCATGATAAACACACAATTTAACTGCGGTGATATTAAGTAAAACCACTTCTCATAAAGAACATGGTCTTTTCTTTTCAATTAAATCCCAATGGTTATATCAAGCTAATTATGCATTCTTTATAGTAACTTGTTTACCATATTCTTCATTCTTTCAAACAGACATGTTTATTTCTATAAATTAATTTAGATTCATCTTTAGGGCTACGCAAGTGATTCAGTCAAGAGCAGTGTAAACTCTACAGTTTATGTTCATTTAAGATGTAATCGGCTGTGTTTACATGAATACTCTTCAAAACTGACAATTTGAGAGCATTTTGTGTGTATTTCTCAGTTAATGCAACGTCAAAGAGTGTGAGACGTGTTTTCTGTGTGAATGCTTCGTGTCTGTGCTCAAAAAACAAGACCGAATTGAGTTCTCTCTTGCATTGTCAAATTTATCCATATGTCTGCACTTCTCCCACATATTGACGTTTTTTAATGTTTTATTAGACGTGCATCAAGTGTATTTTAGCTTGTGTCCTGCCGGTTTGTACGCATCTAACCTCCTACAACGCAACAGATTTTTCTGAATGAATCTCTTTCCATATCGCCCCTCCCTAACATTTTCGTCTCGTTTTTAATTTGTTGACGAAAATGCCAGTAGATTTTTGTCATAGTTTGTGTCATTCAAAAAGAATTTTAGTTAGTTATTTCGTTTTCATCTGTGAAAAAAAATGTCGTTGACAAAAATTATTCGGCAACGAAATTAACACTGTCCTACATTGCTGTTTTACCTTTTTGCAGTGATGTAGGATAATTTTGAAGTTGAAGGAGAAAATGAGATTGGAGTTTTTTGACACACCAGAGTGCACAGAGTACGCATGTGCAACGCAGAGCTAGACAAGACCAGCATTTGAGATTAAAATGTATATAAATTCTCTTTTTTTGTAGAAAATAACCAATTGTTTCACTAGATAAGAACTTTATT
The DNA here is from genome assembly GCA_033026305.1 of Cirrhinus molitorella. Lineage (NCBI taxonomy): Eukaryota > Metazoa > Chordata > Actinopteri > Cypriniformes > Cyprinidae > Cirrhinus > Cirrhinus molitorella. The sequence continues at coordinate 39,888,581 of CM065125.1, read as the reverse complement.
CTTGTCTGGCATCTTTTAGAGTCCTTTGACGCTGTACTGAAACTGCATTTTTAACCTTCAATCTGATGAGCACCACTGAAGCCACTATATGGAGAAAAATGTTTTCCTTAATCTAAATTTCTTTGTGACTGAAGAAAGACATAAATATCTTGGATGACACGGGGGTGAGTACATTATCAGGACATTATTATTCTGGAAGTGGAGTAATCCTTTAAGCTTAAAGGTCATTGCACACAGAGTCCGAAATTTTCACATGTGTTTTTTCATATTCGTAATCCTAAAAATTCGTCAAGCACAGAAACCTTGCACGCTGAATCCAATGCGTATTAATTCTTCTGTTGCGAAAAAATTCGCAAAGCAATACAAAATTGAATCTTCAAGCAGCGAGGATGATTTTGTTGTCCAAACTCTTCTTAAAAAGAGAAAAAATAAAAGGCATATTATAAGATATAGAGAGGAATGAGGGAATGCTTTTTAAGGGCACCTTCTTATTAATGAGCTGCGGGATTATTCTGGGCGATTCACTTCAGGATGTCAGTAAACTTTGATGCTTTGCAAGCATTACTGGAACCACATATTATAAAAAAGACTCAGTGACCTTAGACCTTACAGTGCTTTGTGCTGCGAGACAAAGTGGATGAACTTGTCAGACGCAATTCTGGATTTTGACGTTCGCTTGTATGGTGGCTCTGAATTGTCAAAACACCTCTCAAAATTCTTACTACGGATGTGAAAAACACACACAAAAAAAATGTAAATCATTCGAACCCGATCCAAATTTTTTATGACGGACGAAAATTTCGGAGGCAGTGTGCAAACGTGATTGACATAACATGAGGTCGTATTTATTTTTTAATGTGTGAAAAATTTGGACGAAAACTTTACTCTGCCTTGACTCTTCAACATCATGGGAAACTCACCTCATAATGTTCATATTCCTCCACATTAAACTTTGAAAAATCCAGCCAGCCGAACTGTAAAGCCTGAAACGCACAACATGGGATCAGTATGAATAGTGGTCAACAAACACCTGATGATGCTTCAAAAAGACTGGAGTACCTTGTGAACGGCCCGCAGACAGTCAAGGATATTCAGATTGTACATGCACGTTCCAAAAGATGCATCTCTGTTGAACGCAAGACAAAAATAAACAGAAATCTACTAAATTACCGAAGGAAATGAGATTCTGTTTTTTAATATTTAAAAACCTCACAAAATGCATGTTCTTAAATAACGAAGTGGATACATTTCAATTACCGAAAAGGAAGATAAGATGCATTTTGAGAGGCCAGAAGGCTGTATGCTTCTTCCGGTGTTTTCTGTAGATGCATTACCTAAAAGACACATCCAAATATTAAAATAAATTTCAAGCAAAGTTCTTGCATATACATGTTATACCATTAGAAAAAAAATTAAGAACATTTTATCAGGTTGCACCAGTTTGATTGCGAAACTTACAGCATAAGAGCCGATCAAATACGCAGCATTGGCTTGTTTCTTTCTGTCACCACAGGTATAAAACACAATTGTCTTCTTTGCAAGAGCACAGGACTGTTGAAATAGAAGAGCACCAATTTAAAAACTACAATTGCAAAAACATCACATACAACACTTGCCTTGCATGCTTGCTTTGCATACAAAGACTGCATTTAGTGGAACAGTGCAATGTGCCAACATACCTTCAGCTTCTTGTTGAGCTTGCAACAGAAGCGATAAAACATGGCCAGGTTGAGCGGGCCAAAGTCTGCATAGAAGCTGTTCAAATACAGAAATCAAAGAGGTCAATGATAAAGGTCAGGTACAATCCATAGAAACCATACGTGTATTTAACAGACTGGTCTATGGGACAGAAACACTTTGATTTTAACCTTTAGACAAAATATGATAAAAATGTGCATGTGAGTTATATCATATTTGATCTATCAGGCTTTTATGGCTCATATAGTCTGAGAAATGTGGAGAAAAACAGCTCAGTTTTACTCAAAGACTCAAACTGATCAAAAATTTGGTGCAGATGCTTATATCTATATGATGAAATTCTCCAACTTGTAATGTAAATCTATAAGATCTTTATCTAAAAATCACTAGTCACTCTATATCTCCAATAATATGGCTTAGTAAAATGAGATTGAACTGATCCAAACGTATAATGCAATGCATTCCAATGATGACTGACTTGTGTTCACTTGATAAACACCACACTCTTACTTCTCATAGGAAAGCTCTTCATCGATGCAGAAACAGTGTCTTTCAGGAGTGCTTTTCACCTTCTGATGAAGAACAGCAAAATACAGCTGATCTGAAAAACACAAGAAAGCAAACTACGCGGTAATCTCTCATAATGACTGTACTTCCGGCAGATTTCATGCGATCTGTGAATGTAAACACGTATGAGGGAAGCTATTGGTTCAGCAGATTTGAATCCGCGTACCGGAAGTGAATTCTCATACAAACCGAGAGACACAAAAACATGTGCACTATTAAGAAGAAAACAGAAATAATAGACTCACCTTTAATAAACTCGATGCAGTTTGACAGATCACAGGTTTCTATTGCAAGGTTGTTCCGAAGCATTGTTTAATCTTGGTTTAGCTCAATAATAATAAAACGAGTTCACACTAATCTAAAACTAATACACATTTAAAGTTACACACCCAAACAAAAGAGTCTAACTTAATTTCCGTCGACACTTTATGAAATTAAGCTCAACACATTTAAAAGTGAATTTTGAAGAACGTAAAATATCAAATTTCACTGCTTTACTGTTTTATGCCATAAAACCTGCAATTAAAGGGTTAAATCAGAACTATGACTCCGTTTAAACTGTATAAATTAAAAAATGCCACACGACGCGAGCGATCTTTCTCTCGCTTGAAGTCTGAGTAAAGTTCATCATCAGCGCAGTTTAAATCCAACACGACGTTAAACCCTTTCCCGGCGCCTGATTGGCTGACGGCCTCAGCGCTGACACGTCGATCACTTTAAGTCCCTCCCTCCAGAATTTAAATTGAACAGCAGGCAGTATTCGACTCTAATTGGCACGTTGCCCAAGCCGTTGCTAGGAGAGAAGAGCCGATTGGCCAATAGAATCTCATTTCGCTCTGACTGAAAGCTTTGATCCACTATTACACTCATTTCGGTGATTTACATCCAGCGAACAGAACAAAGAAGCTCGTTCCCGTCTCCACACAGACACACACAGGCACCATGTATGGCAAGCCGTTTTAACATTTAATCTATAAGCCGTACTTGTACTTACTTTTTAGATACTAGTATCTTTTCCATTAAGAACTAGTACTTATTTATTAGCTACTAGTGCCTGTCCTTAAGGCCTGTTCACACCACAATGCCGCAATACTCATTTTAAATTATCAAACTGGTATGACACCCACGGTTCAATACACACTTGTGAATTGCGGTTTTCAGTTTTGCATTTAAATAATTTCCTGGTTTTATTTCTCTCAGAATTTGAACACAGAATGAGACAGACAATAAATTCTATGTATGTGATTAGCAATGTATTACAAAAATACTTAATCATTATGAAAATATACAAGGTGGCTTGAAAACCATATATGATTGCAGACTGGAGTTTATTGTCCTTACATTTTGTCATTCAAAACGTTTAACATTATATCTTGTTTTTATTGGGTTACAGCAATAGCGATGCCTTTATCCATATTAGAAATCAGAGAGAGGAATGGAACGTCATCAGTTACTTCCGAGTTATATGTGGATTTTCTGCACGAGGGCGCCCTCTGGTGGCCAATATGAATAAAACCCATCCTATTTTGCGTAACCCATCCTATTTTTCCAGTGTACAGAGGTTTACAAGGGTATTTTGTTGTTAATTTGTTGCAAAAAAAAAAAAAAAAAAAACACACTGATGTGGCGAACTGAGTTAGCAGAACAGCAGTTAATCAGACTTCATTCAAATTTAAAGCAGGTGACATTTTAGAGAAGCAAACAGACATTACCTAATAAACAGTGTTGGGGAAAGTTACTTTTAAAAGTAATGCATTGCAATATTGCGTTACTCCCTAAAAAAAAGGTAACTAATTACGTTACTTAGATACTTTTTATGGAAAGTAATGCGTTACAATACTTTTGTGTTACTTTTTAAATCTGGACAGGGCTTGCTTGTTTGTTTTTAAATTAAAAACGTTTGATTCTTAGCAAATGTAAAAGCCATTTCACACCAAAATGAAATGAAGTGAATAAGCCCAAGGTTAAAGGAAAATTAACTTCACGTCTCTACAGTAGAACTGTAGGAAAAGAAAGTTCAACACTCTTCAGCAATGAGAAAAAAAGCACAAATGTTAGTATAAAGTAAGTTTTGCTTATTAGTACACTGCAAAAAATGCTTTTCTTACTTAGATTTTTTTGTCTTGTTTCTAGCCAAAATATCAAACAATTCTTAAATCAAAAAAGATTTTTTAGACAAGTAAAAACTGTCTTGTTTTTTTCTAAAAAAACAAGTCAAAATTCAGTGCGTTTTTGCTTAAAACAAGCAAAATAATCTCCCAATGGTGTAAGCAAAATAATCTTGTTTCCTGATTAAAAAAAAAATATTTTTTTTTACCCCATTGGCAGATTATTTAGCTTGTTCTAAGTCTAAGTCTTAATTTTTTTGTACGGTTGAATTGGATCAACAAAGTTCAGCAGCAAAACATTGGTTAATAAAATAGGATTAAATACACAAAGGAAACAAAAATTAACTGGCATTACTTTTTTGAAAAAGTAACTCAGATATTTTCTTGGAAATAAAAAAGTAATGCGTTACTTTACTAGTTACTAAAAAAGTAATATTATCACATAGCTTGCGTTACCCCCAACACTGTTGATGAACAGCTACTAGTATCTATTAAACAAGTACTTTTATCTAATAAATTACTAGTATCAAAAAAATGAGTACTAGTAACTTTACAAAAGACACAAGTTACGAATAAACACTAGTACCTAAAGAATAAGAGCTAGTAGCTAAAGAATAGCTATAAAAATACTAGTATCTAAGAAATCAGGTCTAGTAGCATGAACATAGATACTAGTGCGGCGTACAGATTAAATGTTAAGACGGCTTGCCATACACCATTAGTAGTTAACAGTTAGATTCTAGACACATAATCAGCGCTGATCTCTACGTAAACAACACTTAGTTTGTGATGTGATCTCATGTTTCGTGTTAAAGCGATCATCCTTTGGCATGATCCTCCAAACAAACCCCTGACAGGACTTGTATGACAATACTTTATGGTGACTGAACTCTTTCAAATCACTCTGGCCGCGTCTGTAGTTTGTTTACCTGTGATACGAAGGTAAATGTCGCTCTTGGAGTCCGTCTGGTCCCTCAGAGACCTGCAGAGTCTTTTCCTCGACTCGCTCCGTCGCTCGCTCTTGCGCTTCATACTTCCCTACGCGTGAAAAGATGGCGTTTCAACCGTAAACGCGCGATGGAAGTAGGATTTGCGCTTTGGATCGCATAGTCCTGCTGCAAACGGCTCCATGCGCTGCAGACTAAAGTATATTTGAGGCAGTTGTCCTGCCGGTGACGTATGGAAGGCAAGTTTCTAAAAGCCTTGCGAGTGACGTCACTGCGCCAGCAGCCACCATCCCGCTGCCCAACATCCGGGCACCGACGCAACTTTAACCCATCCAGCGACTCTCGCGAAATCCTAAAAACAGAATAAACTAAGAAATAAGATTGGTTTTAAGATTATTTGCAGTATGTTTTCGTGTTTAAAACATGTCTGTTTTACATTACTGTAATAAAAAAATGTAAATTGTAAAGTATTTTTGCATAATTTTAGTGCTGTATAGTCTATAATTTTAATAATTATATAGCAGCCTATAGTATGGTCAATAATTTTTTAGAGTGTTTTTTTTGGGGGGGGGGGGGGGGGGGGATTTAAGGCATGAATTAACTCAAAAAAAAATAAAAAATAAAATAAAACTGAAGAAAAAAAAAATCCTGAAGAGGTATTTAAAAAAAAATACTTTTTTTAATTTAAAATTTAAAATTGTTGAAAGACAATGCATATAAGTGCTCATGAAATAAGTGCTACATTTTTCAATAATGCTCATGATCACTTTAAAATATTTATTACAGTTTATACTGATAAATGTAACATTGACTTGTATGAGTTTATGCTTTCAATTGATTTCCTATTGAATTGTCACAGCAGTGCTGTTGTCAGTTTTGTTTTATTGTTGGGTAAATATCATATTCATACATGCAAATGGAAAAAATGTAAGCCTTCCTTTAATGTATTTCTCTGTGAAAGTGTAAAAATGTTTAAAGAGTTTTAAAAAGTCTGATTCTCTATGTCAAAATATTTATTATTTTAATATATTTTTATTTGATGTATTTTTGTTCTTTTTCTATTCTTGCTCCTTGTGTTTTCCCCCCCTTTTTTGTGCTTCTTTCTCATTGTTATATTGTGAGTATAATATTTATTTATGTTCATTATTCATATTATTTATGGTGGATGTGCCTTATGTAAATACATAAAACAAAAGAAGCGCTCAAATATTTCAAATATAGTGAATTCGCGGATCGGATCTTTGGAGTGCAAATCATTTGATTCAGTTTGGTACTTAGGGGTGGGGATGCGAATCATTTTTCAAGTTACATACTTGGGTATTGTAATTAATAAAGACCAAAAACAAGATTTAAACTAAATTTTGATCCTTTCATATTGAAAACGCAAAGGAAACTCATTATGTGACTTATGTCTCGACTGACTTATGCAGGTTGATAGCATGTTTTCAATGTTTTTGTTTGGAAAAATAAAACTCATATAGGCTACAGGTGCATCTCAATAAAGTGGAATGTTGTGGAATAGTTCTTTTATTTCAGTAATTCAACACAAATTGTGAAACTTGTCTATTAAAGAAATTCAGTGCACACAGACTGAAGTATAGTTATAGTAAATCTTTGGTTCTTTTAATTGTGATGATTTTGGCTCACATTTAGAAAAAACAGCAATTCACCATCTCAAAAAAAAAAAAAAACTTTTAGTACTTTAATTTTACGCAATTTCAATTCTCTGTATGTATGTACTGTATATATAGCAGAATTGACAATAAAGCAGACTTTGACTTTGATTTTAGTGAATTGTTGTCCTTCTGGAAAGTATGTTCATTTACTGTACATGTACTCAATACTTGTTAGGGGCTCCTTTTGCTTTAATGACTGCCTCAGTTCAGCGTGGCATGGAGGTGATCAGTCTGTGGCACTGCTGAGGTGGTTTCTTTGACAGTGGCCTTCAGCTCATCTGCATTTTTTGGTCTCTTGTTTCTCATTTTCCTCTTGACAATACCCCATAGATTCTCTCGGGTTTGCTGGCCAGTCAAGAACACCAACACCAACTTTTGGCAGTGTGGGCAGGTGCCAAATCTAAATCTGCTCAAAACTAAAATCAGCATCTTTAAAACGCTGGTCAGCAGAAGGAAGCATGAAGTGCTCTAAAATTTCTTGATAAACGGGTACAGTGACTTTACAGTGGACCAACACCAGCAGGAGACATTGCACCCATCACAGACTGTAGAAACTTAACACTGGACTTCAAGCAACTTGGGCTATGAGCTTCTCCTCCCTTCCTCCAGACTCTAGGACATTGGTTTCCAAATGAAATACAAAACTTGCTCTCATCTGAAAAGAGGACTTTGGACTACTGGGCAACAGTCCAGTTCTTCTTCTCCTTAGCCTCTGATGTTGTCTGTGGTTCAGGAGTGGCTTAACAAGAGGAATACAACAACTCAAATTCCTTGTCATTCCAAATTCCTTGTCATGTCTGTGTGTGGTGGCTCTTGATGCCTTGACTCCATTCCTTGTGAAGTTCAACCAAATTCTTAAATCAATTTTGCTTGTCAAGCCTCTCAAGGCTGCGGTTCTCTCGTTTGGTTGTGCATCTTTTCCTTCCACTCAACTTTCTGTTAACATGCTTGGATTCAGCACTCTGTGAACAGCCAGCTTCTTTGACAATGAATGTTTGTGGCTTACCCTCCTCGTGAAGGGTGTCCATGATTGTCTTCTGGAGAACTGTCAGATCAGCATTCCTCCCCATGATTGTGTATCCTAGTGAACCAAACTGAAAGACCATTTTGAAGGCTCAGGAAACCTTTGCAGGTGTTTTGAGTTGATAAGCTGATTGGCATGTCCCTGTATTCTAATTTGTTGAGATGGAGAATTGGTGTTTTTTTATTAAATGTGAGCCAAAATCATCACAATTAAAAGAACCAAAGACTTAAACTACTTCAGTCTGTGTGCATTTGAATTTATTTAATACACGAGTTTCACAATTTGAGTTGAATTACTGAAATAAATGAACACTTCCATGACATTCTATTTTATTGAGATGCACCTGTAGTCCTGTTTTTTAGGATGAACAGTGTTTTTTTTGCTTACTTTGCATGTGATTCACTTTTATTTTGGGCATTTTGTTATCTCAGTATATTTATCTTTTTTAGAATTTGAAAGATAGGACATTGTTTGATAAGACAAACTTTATTTGATCCTTGAAAATCAAAAAAGTAGTGCCTGAAAAGGTACTTGGTACTTCATTTGACAGTATCTGTCCGAATCCTGTTTACATACCCATGTATATACACACACTAATTCTCTTGACTGTAATACAAAAAATAGTGATGCATTTATATTTATACATATGTACTGTTTTGCAGTAAAAATGACACTTACAGTAATAAGAATATTATTTTTACAATGTAAAAGATGATGTTGATGTTATTTACGATAATGCAAATATATTTTCTAAAAAATATACTATTTTTATGTTTTGTTTTCAAAGATGGAACATAACTTTGACATGTTTATGTGAGCTTCACACCAAAACCAGTGTTTTATACTCAGTAATGATAATCTATTATGACATACTATAAAACAAATTCTTAACGTAACAAACATAAAATCAAGGGTCCCCGTGGAATGGCTTGTTCCTATCAAACATAAATAATATACAAAATACTATATACACAACAATATTGTGCCATTATAGTGTTCAAACAAAGAGCAGCATTGCAATATAACAGCTATAAGCATCGAGTGCAGTTCCATCTTGGTGTAACAGCGCCTTTCTCCTTTAAATATGAATAATTTTGGGCGAATCGCTGAAGTCCAGCGTTTGAAGACCTGCTAACTGCAGCAACCAGTTGATGGGCATGTGGTCCAACCGGTTCATGTCAAAATGTGCAAAATGAACCTCTGGACCTGAGAATTAAAACACAGTGTGTTTAGAATTATGTCAAGATATAGAGATAAAACTGAAAACAGAAAGCATGTAACCTGGGCCTACGATCAGGGCTCCACCTTGCTGCAGCGGATCTCCCTGGAAGTCAAAGACAGGGCTGGTCATGGCACGCCACATGCTCTTCAGGCTCCCGACCAGCAAACTGGATTTCACATGTGGACTGCTGGAAGCTACAAATGCAGATCAAATTAAGTGGACATCCAATCAAACCCATCATTTTTTGGCATACAATGTGCATACCAGGGTGCGATTTGGCTCTGTTGGCTCTGTCCCCCATCCCCATTCCTGTTCCGAATCAAATTATTCAAATTTCTCTTCTGAAGCAAACGATTCCAATTCCTGTTCCGAAGCAAACGATTCGCGATACACACTTTGAATTCCTGTTCTGAATCAAATGATTCAAATTCCTGTTCTGAATCGAATGATTCAAGTTCCTGTTCCGAATCGAATGATTCGCGATACATACTTTGAATTCCTGTTCTGAATCAAATGATACAAATTCTTGTTCTGAATCAATTGATTTGCAATACACGCTTTGAATTCCTGTTCTGAATCGAATGATTCAAATTCCTGTTCTGAATCGAATGATTCAAGTTCCTGTTCCGAATCGAATGATTCGCGATACATACTTTGAATTCCTGTTCTGAATCAAATGATTCAAATTCTTGTTCTGAATCAATTGATTTGCAATACACACTCTGAATTCCTGTTCTGAATCAAATGATTCAAATTCTTGTTCCAAAGCAAATGATTCAAATTCCTGTTCCGAAGCAAACGATTCACAATACGTGCTTTGAATTCCTGTTCTGAATCAAATGATTCAAATTCTTGTTCTGAATCAATTGATTTGCAATACACACTTTGAATTCCTGTTCTGAATCGAATGATTCAAATTCCTGTTCCGAATCGAATGATTCGCGATACATACTTTGAATTCCTGTTCTGAATCAAATGATTCAAATTCCTGTTCCGGATTGAATCATTCGCAATACGTGCTTTGAATTCCTGTTCCAAATCAAACGATTTACGATACGCGCTTTGAATTCCTACAATAACAAAGAAAGCTTCTCTTTTCATGCGTTGATTTTAGTCTGTCAATTTAAGATCTAAAAACGTTACTAAATTCTAAAACAATCACACTCTTGCTCCAGAGCAACTATATTTGACATTAAACGCTGGCAAGTAAAGCAAAAAGCAAAATAACCCACATGACATGAAGGGACAAAATCAAGCACTAATTCAGAGGATCTTACGTGTCTCCATGTAGGTCTCTCCTCTTCTCATTCCAAGTTTTTTGTAAATTTGTCTCTCTGGATCAACATATATTTCATGAGGATAGCCTGTCAGGGAGGAGAAACCCTACACATAAAGAGATCACAGGATAGAATTAGTTTCAGGAAACTCAGTCAAATGCATGTCTCTTTTTTTTTCCTAAACAATACTGCTTTTACGCAGAGCTCTGGAACAATGGAAACTTCCTACAATCATTCACTGTTTGAACCAGCTGGATTTAAAACTACTTGACACACTGTTGCAGGTTATATTTATCTTGCTCATATGCTTTTCAAACGTAAAAGTTAACAACTGTGGACGCTCATTTTCACAATGAGATAAAAAGAAATATTCTGACAATATCAACATTTTCCCTGCAATTCTGAGGGTGTATCTTGCAGATGTGATCATGCAAGATGTAAACTCAGAATTCTGAGAAAAAAAGTCAGAAATGTGAGATGTAAAATAGAAATTGCGAGATAAAAAAGTAGTGATGAAAGGAACCTCTTCGAAGCTTCGAATCAATTGAACCACGATTCACTGTTTTGAAGCGTTCTGGCGACACCTGCTGGACAAAACTATGCATCTACAACACAAACTCAGCCCAAACATGCATAAAAAAACCTTTTACAAACCCCTGCAAATGTCTTTTTGACATAATGCATTTAATGCGATTAAAAAAAATCTACTATTAAATATGAAGAAAACAAACCACTGAAATTCTGAAACACTGTGAGATAAAAAGTTGCATTTACCATTTTCAATTTGTGATCCATCACGAAAAAACAAAAGTGCTTGATATAAACTAAGAATTGTAAGAAAAAAGCATTAACTGTGAATAATAATAATAAAAAAAATCTCAATCTCTTTTTTTATTCTTTTCATTCCATTGTGGAAACAGACTTCCATAAACAACATAATTTTCTCTTTGAGTCAAAATCTCATATTTTCAGCTATAAACATTAAATTACTCCAATATAAAAATTCCCTGATAATTTACTCACAGCCATGTGTGTAGTTACATAGTTCTTGCCGATTACCATCTGACATGTTAAGGGCTAAAACAATAAAATTGTGGCTTTAGCTTTAGAATTTTTTTTTTTTACAAAAATAAAGAGACTGTAGACACACAAAATGATGATAAATGTTACATTTTTTTTATCATTAAATTGTTATAATCGTTATCAGGGACATAAGCAGTAGGTGTTTTATAACAATTTCAGTGTAAAGTCCTTCTTAAACCAATGCCATTTTGTCCATAACGGGGTTGAGAAAAAAAGGTGTTTAAAGCGGAAAACAACTGAAAATAATAAAAGGTCTTTAATGCCTGAGGTGGGAAAATATGATTTTTTTGGAGGTCTGATATGCGTCTAATGATGTGGGCTATTTTGAAGTTGAAAAACGTGTTCCAGTTCCCAGGAATGACCCAAATATAGTTATTTAAACAGAGAATTATATGCGTTTTGAATAAATCGAGTCAATGGTTCACTTATCTAGTCATAAACTGATGACTTTTTTGCTAATAATATTGTGAATAATATGATTAATTATGGACACCTGTAACGGAAACAAAAGTGTCCTTTGAAGCTGCATTTAAACTGCATTTTAGAAGTTCAAACTTGCAAGCACCACTGAAATCCACTATATGAAGAAAAACCTTGTAATGTTTTCTTCTAAAAACTTAATCTCTGTGACTGAAGAAAGAAAGACATGAATATCTTGGAGACATACGGGTGAGTAAATTATCAGGAAATTTTTGTTTTGGAAGTGGAATAATCCTTAAATAAACCCTTTTTACCTCTATATGACACCATGATGACTGTCCAATCACCACCAATCTGACGTTCGATTCCTACATTTGAGAGAGAAGGAACAAAAACATCCTTTTCTTCACATACTGCATAGCCAACATTATAATATTCTCACTTTATATTCATACATTTGACCAAATATTACATTATTCATTAGTCTAACAGCATTTTCCTATTATCATCACTTCACCTGCAACATATTCTGAGGTATTTTGCCCAAATCCTCCACATATTCTTTGCATGTGTAGCACAAGAAGTTCTGCAAAACATTTGTGAAAACAAAAAATATTAAGATCTGTAATAGACAAACTTTGCCCTATATTTAAAAAATGTACAAGAGCAAATCTAACCAAACAGAAACTGAATGCAGAACAAAACTAAATTAAAAATCATGAGGCATTGCATATAAAAAGGTCAACAAAACTTATTGGTGTTTCTTCAACTAGGGACACTTTTAGCTTTGTGAAGTTCAAAAGTCATGTAACACAGTCTCGTAAGTTTAAATAATTTGTCTAGTTTTAAGGTCTGAAAGAGGACAAATTTAGAGTACAAGAGAAATTGTTCATATTTTACATTTTTTCCGACCTGCGATGAACAAAAGTCATTTCCACCACGTCTCAATATACAGCTGTTATTTACAAACAGAACTTATGCCACTCAAGAATTGTTTAAGATCATTTTTAAGTAGTTTTACCAGTTTTTCCACAATGTACAATAATTATACATTTGTCAATGAGATAAATGAGCTGCCCTAAGAACCTGAACTGTATAACTGTCACACTCTCAAATTAAATATTGGATTGGGTAAGAGCTTATTAGATAATAAATAACTTGATTTTTTATATTAAGTAGAGCATGATCTCATCAACTGTGGATACATTTTTAATGTGTGATGAGAACTTTTTTAATATTTGTAAAAATGTGTGCGGTGGTGGAAATGACAATGAATTAATGTGATATGAGATATTTATTAGAAAAACTCATCACACTCATTAAACTCATTCACAACGTCATTAACCCTTGTGCATCAATTTAAAAAAAGTTACACAGAGGTTCATAGAGGACAAAAATGTCCATGTTTAAAAAACTGTCATAACATTTTTAATATTGGGAGCACATTGGCAGACCCTTAGCAGAAAAGCTGTACAAATTGAAACCCAAAAAGTTAGAGAGGTTTAGGTTTATGGAAATGATTTATGAGCATTTTTTAAATATAAAATATATATTTTATAAAACATTTTGAATGAAACAACACAGAAATGGAAAGAAAAATCAAAGCCATAAATCTAAACAAGTTGTGTTCCAGATGTAATATCTCAAAAAATAGCTTTTAGTAAGATTTTGTTTTACAGAAAACAAGAATAAAGCACGTAGTTTGCTTTATATGCCAAACTAAAGTGTAAAAAGTAGTCAAGATTTAATTCTGAAGCCTTGTCAACAGAATAAAAGCCTATGAACAAATATTGCATGATTTTACAGTTAAATGGCCCAAGGATTATCATTAAATCACCGTTTTAATGGGTTTCAATGAGGACATTTTTGTCCAAAAGGTGCTGAGAGGAACGATCTTTTGTACCTAGCATAAAATAGATTTATTATAGGAAATGAGGGTGAAATATTAAAATTCCAATGTACTTTATAACCATAAAGTAATACTTAGCATTTAAAAGTATGCAAAATACTCTTATTTAACTTAAAATTTTAAACTTTTTAAAAACACCCTTGAAGGTACAGCATGTTTGTAAATGACGTAGAATAAACATATTAACTGATCAAGCGAAATTGACCTTGATTTTTCTTCATTTGTTGTTGATGGAAATTAAAATTCACTCCATGTCTAACATGTGCTCTGATGACACTAAACATTTCCATAGAAAGCACTTAAACAATCTTTCACACAAACTTTTTAAAAGGACATTACAGTGTTGTGGTGGAAATGACACCAATATTGTGCGACAGCTATATTTTGTATAAAAAGTAATATTGATAGTGGTCTCACATTAAATGCTATAATGTATTTAAATTATTTTACTAGTGCTTAATTCAGGTACATTAATAGTTACCAGATAAGGCATTTTTTTAAACTGTATTGTCATTGATGATGTTTAAAAGTCTGGGTGTAAAGGAGGTTAAAAAGTATGAAAAAATAATAGAAAGGTAGTATTTTTTTTTTTTTAAAGTTGGTTTTATTGTTAGTTTGACAAAGCAAAATGGAATTTATCCAAACTTACAGTTGTGTTAAAAAGTTTACACACCCCTTGCAGAATCTGAGAAATGTTACTTCTTTTAGCAAAATATATTAATACAACAAAATGCATGTCATTTTTTATTTAGTACTCACCTGAATAAGATATTTTACATAAAAAGATATTTACATATAGTCCACAAGAGAAAACAATACTTGAATTTATAAAAATGACTGTTCAAAAGTTTACATTCCCTTGATTCTTAACACTGTGTTGTTCCTGAATGACCCACAGCTGTGTTTTTTTGTTTAGTGATAGTTGTTCATGAGTCCCTTGTTTGTCCTGAACAGTTAAACTGTCTGCTGTTCATCAGAAAAATCCTTCAGCTCCCACAAATTCTTTGGTTTTCCAGCATTTTTGTGTATTTTAACCCTTTCCAACAATGACTGTATGATTTTGAGATCCATCTTTTCACACTGAGGACAACTGAGGGACTCATATGCAACTATTACAGAAGGTTCAAACACTCACTGATGCTCCAGAAGGAAAAACATGCATTAAGAACCGGGGGGTGAAAACTTTTGAACAGAATGGAAATGTGTACATTTTGCTCATTTTGCCTAAATATCATATTTTTTTCATTTAGCACTGCCCTTCAGAAGCTACAGAAGATACTTGCACGTTTCCAAGAAGACAAAATTAGTTACATTTACCATGATCTTCAAATCTCAAAAGTTTTCACCCCCCGGATCTTAATGCATGTTTTTCTTTCTGGAGCATCAGTGAGTGTTTGAACCTTCTGTAATAGTTGCATATGAGTCCCTCAGTTGTCCTCAGTGTGAAAAGATGGATCTCAAAATCATACAGTCATTGTTGGAAAGGGTTCAAATACACAAAAATGCTGGAAAACCAAAGAATTTGTGGGAGCTGAAGGATTTTTTTGAAGAACAGTTTAACTGTTCAGGACAAACGAGGGACTCATGAACAACTATCACTAAACAAAAAAACAGATATGGATCATTCAGGTAACAACACAGTATTAAGAATCAAGTGTATGTAAACTTTTGAACAGGGTCATTTTTATAAATTCAGCTAGTGTTTTCTCTTGTGGACTATATTTTGCAGATTCTGCAAGGGGTATGTAAACTTTTGAGCACAACTGTATATGTATTTTTAAAAATATGATCAAAGAACATAAGAGTGCCCATAGTCTAAGAATCACCCATATATATATATATATATATATATATATATATATATATATATATATATATACGTTAAAGAGCATGCATGATGATTACAAGCTTGGATATGATCATCGATACACAGATGACATACAAGAATAACATATTACATCATGTATGTTGTAATGTTATGGCCAAGTTTAGCACGTTTAACCTGCTGGGACTGTGATATGAATAAGAAAACATTCGCACACGCGTCCAACATAAACACACGAGATGGAACATGACTCTCTTACCCTCAGGAAAACAATGATCGCTTTGTTGTGTTCAAACAAACTGTCGAAGGTTTTAGGGACACCGTGCCGATCAAATATCAGACAGTCAGAGACATCAGAGATGCAGAGATCGTGTGAAGCGAGTTTGTTGTCCTGAGCGGAGCGAACGATCTGTTGCGTTATCGGGAGAACGGCAGCCATTGCGTTCAGTTTTGCTGGGCTAGTTATTTTTAGGAAGTTTGCTGCGGCACGCCCATTCCTGCTGGATCACGGACAAATAAAGCCAATCCCACCATATACTGGAATGTATCACTTTCTTTCTGCTGCTTTATTTCCTTTCCAGGTATTTTAGATGAACAGTTAAATGAGAGCCAGGTTGTGACTTGCAGATGTACGAAATACATGAGTAGATACAAAACTTACCTTTTACTCCTTCCAATTTTATTTCATCTTGAAAAGTACGTTAGATTTTTATTTTATCTTATGCACAATATTGAAAAAAACAGCATATGCTGGTTAGGTAGGTTTTGATGCTGGTATGCTGTTTTTTCTGGTTTAAGCTGGTCCTTTTGCTGGTTTATGCTGGTGCAGGATAGGTCCACCAGCAAAGGACCATCTTAAACCAGCAAAGGACCAGCTTAAACCAGCAAAGGACCTTCTTAAACCAGCAAAGGACCTTCTTAAACCAGCAAAGGACCAGCATAAACCAGCAAAGGACCAGCATAAACCAGCAAAGGACCATCTTAAACCAGCAAAGGACCATCTTAAACCAGCAAAGGACCATCTTAAACCAGCAAAGGACCATCTTAAACCAGCAAAGGACCAGCTTAAACCAGCAAAGGGCCAGCTTAAACCAGCAAAGGACCAGCTTAAACCAGCAAAGGACCAGCTTAAACCAGAACAGGACCAGCTTAAACCAGCAAAGGACCAGCATAAACCAGCAAAGGGCCAGCTTAAACCAGCAAAGGGCCAGCTTAAACCAGCAAAGGGCCATCTTAAACCAGCAAAGGGCCATCTTAAACCAGCAAAGGGCCAGCATAAACCAGCAAAGGACCATCTTAAACCAGCAAAGGACCAGCATAAACCAGCAAAGGACCAGCTTAAACCAGCAAAGGACCAGCTTAAACCAGCAAAGGACCAGCTTAAACCAGAACAGGACCAGCTTAAACCAGCAAAGGACCAGCATAAACCAGCAAAGGACCAGCTTAAACCAGCAAAGGGCCAGCTTAAACCGGCAAAGGACCATCTTAAACCAGCAAAGGACCATCTTAAACCAGCAAAGGGCCAGCATAAACCAGCAAAGGACCATCTTAAACCAGCAAAGGACCAGCATAAACCAGCAAAGGACCAGCTTAAACCAGCAAATGACCAGCTTAAACCAGCAAAGGACCAGCTTAAACCAGCAAAGGACCAGCTTAAACCAGCATACCAGCATCAAAACCTACCTAACCAGCATATGCGGTTTTTTTTCTGCAGGGATATGTGACCCTGGACCACAAAACCATTCATAAGCATCAGTTTGTTTAAATTGAGATTTATACATCAAAAGCTGAATATGCAAAATAAGCTTTCCACTGATGCAGTTTGTTAGGACAGGACATATTTGGCAGAAATACAAGTATTTGAAAATCTGGGGTATCTAAGGGTAGCGTTGTAGTACTTGAGACTTGAGTACTTGATGGTCTTGGTTTTGTCTCGGTCTCGACTGCATTTGGACTCGGTCTTGTCTTGGTCTCAGACTCAAGGCCGGTCAAGACCACAACTGTGTGGATATCAATAAATTGCAAGTGCATTGTCTTTGTGAACATCATGATATTGGATCTAAATGTTACAAATGCAATAGCCTAAATAACATATTTCTATACTGATGTCTATTGCTAAGCTACTGTTGTGCTTGTATGTGATCATAATGTTACATAATTAAGCAATACAATACGAAAGAGAGCAGTTTTCATAAATATGTGCACAATTGCAAATGTTATATTTATACTAGCATTCAATAAACAAGGAGTAATATTAAGTTACTATATTTTATACAGAACTTTAAATACAACTTTTATTTCCCCATTATGCGTTTATCCCTGTTGAGCTTAGATGTGTGAATGTTTTGTCACTGCAGTTTGTTTAAACAGCTCCCAATGAAACAAATGTGATTGTTTTATGACTGAGTCACATGCAGTTAGATCACTAAATGAAGTTAAAACACTTATATGCAGTACAGACTCTCTGTGACTGTTGAGAGTCATGAGCCAAAATATTTAATATAAAGTCTAATTATTCTATTGTTTTGTTGAAGGAGTTCTCGGGGTATTTATATACACTGGGGGTCAAAAGTTTAGAATAATTAAGATTTGTTCGTATTTCTGAAAGGAGTCTCTTGCTCACCAAGGCTGTATTTATTTGATCAGGAATACAGTAAAAAATGTATTATTGTGACACATTATTACAATTTAAATAAATGGTTTCTCTTTTAATAAATTTTAAAAATGTATTGCTGTTATCAAAGCATCATAACTCCAGTCACGCAATCCTTCAGAAATCATATTAATATGCTGATTTAGAGCTCAATTATTATTAAATACTTTATTATTATTACTGAATAATTTTTAATTATTATAAACTGTAATAACATTGTACCGCATTAATGTCTTACTGTATTTTTATCGAATAAATGCTGTTTTGGTGAGCAAAACACTAAAAAATCTTAATTATTCTAAACATTTGACACCCAGCGTATATCTTGGGTATTTACAATTTTCTACATTTTAAATTTTGAATGTTTTGCTTTTTTTCTTACATCAAAATAGTAATATTTTAAGTCTTATAATAGAACAGACAATAAGTGTTGAATAAAGATGGTTAAGTTGTTTTTAGCTTGTACATGTACAGCGGGGAAAATAAGTATTTGACACATCAGCATTTTTATCAGTAAGGGGATTTCTAAGTGGGCTATTGACACAAAATTTCCACCAGATGTAGCCATCAAGCCAAATATTGAATTCATACAAAGAAATCAGAACATTTCAGTATACAAGTTGAGTCATAATAAATAAAGTGAAATGACACAGGGAAAAAGTATTGAACACATGAAGATAACAAGGTGCAAAATGACATAGAAAGCCAGGAGATCACCTGAAATCTGTCAGTATTGAGAGAGAAACCCTGCCCCCTATCAGTACTAATTGATATCAGCTGCTTTAGTCCTAATTGATGGCCTATAAAGGCTTCTCATTACCCAGGAAAGACTTCCTGGGTAATGTGCCACCAGTGCCACCAGTGCAGAGCTTGCTCAGGAACGGCAGCAGGCAGGTGTGAGCGCATCTGCAGCACAGTGAGGCCAAGACTTTTGGAAGATGGCCTGGTGTCAAGAAGGGCAGCAAAGAAGCCACTTCTCTCCAAAAAAAAACATCAGGGACAGATTGATCTTCTGCAAAAAAGTATGGCGAATGGACTGCTGAGGACTGGGGCAAAGTCATATTCTCAGATGAAGCCTCTTTCCGATTGTTTGGGGCATCTGGAAAAAGGCTTGTCCGGAGAAGAAAAGGTGAGCGCTACCATCAGTCCTGTGTCATGCCAACAGTAAAGCTGTAACGCGGACTCAGGAGGCGTTTGATCCATTTGCACCTTTATTAATCTCATAAACAAACAAGCAAGGGTCGACAGGGTTTACCAGGTGTATCGTAGGATATCCAGAGGGAATAAAGCAGTCCAGGCAGAGTTCGGGGCGGGCAGCAGACAGAGAGTAAATCCAGGAAACAAAGCGAGAAAGTCGGTAGGCGGGCGGCAAACGATCACAGAGGTAAAACAATCCAGTCGACAACAGGTAGGCAAACACAGGGAAAAACGCTCAGAGATGATAGCCACGGCAAATCAAAACTTCGCGAAGGAAAAGGCAAAATGTCCGACTATTTATAGGGGGAGCGGAGCGAAATGGCGGCGGAAAACCCGGAACCGGAAGTGAGTCCAGACGGAACCGGAAGAGCGGCCCCAGGTACGGGGTGATGGGTAATGCAGTACGGGTTAGAATTCGGGCGAGGGCTGCCGCTGGTGATGGTCGGAGGAAGCCACTGAGACCGGGATGGTGACAAAAGCATCCTGAGACCATTCATGTGTGGGGTTGCTTCTCATCCAATTCTCATACAATTTTGCCCAAAAACACAGCCATGAATAAAGAATGGTACCAAAACACCCTCCAACAGCAACTTCTTCCAACAATCCAACAACAGTTTGTTGAAGAACAATGCATTTTCCAGCACGATGGAGCACCGTGCCATAAGGCAAAAGCGATAACTAAGTGGCTCGGAGACCAAAACGTTGAAATTTTGGGTCCATGGCCTGGAAACTCCCCAGATCTTAATCCCATTGAGAACTTGTGGTCAATCCTCAAGAGGCGGGTGGACAAACAAAAACCCACTAATTCTGACAAACTCCAAGAAGTGATTATGAAAGAATGGGTTGCTATCAGTCAGGATTTGGCCCAGAAGTTGATTGAGAGCATGCCCAGTCGAATTGCAGAGGTCCTGAAAAAGAAGGGCCAACACTGCAAATACTGACTCTTTGCATAAATGTCATGTAATTGTCGATAAAAGCCTTTGAAACATATGAAGTGCTTGTAATTATATTTCAGTACATCACAGAAACAACTGAAACAAAGATCTAAAAGCAGTTTAGCAGCAAACTTTGTGAAAACTAATATTTGTGTCATTCTCAAAACTTTTGGACATGACTGTAGTTTCAAAGAAAACTATAAGCAATGCACTGAATCTCCATGGCATCCATGCACGCTCACCACACAAGACTGAACAAAAAGCATGTTGAGGCTCGGTTAAAGTTTGCGAAACAGCATTTGGAGAAGACTGTGGATTATTGGGAGACTATAGTATGGTCAGATGAAAGCAAAATTGAACTGTTTGGCAGTCATTCTACACACCATGTTTGGAGAAGAAATGGCACTGCCCACCACCCCAAGAACACCATACCAACAGTTAAGTTTGGGGGTGGAAGCATCATGGTTTGGGGCTGCTTTTCAGCAAGGGGTACTGGCAGACTTCATATTATTGAAGGCAGGATGAATGGAGAAATGTACCGGGACATTCTGGATAAAAATCTGCTGCCATCTACCAGAAAGCTGAATGATCCCAAACACAAGGCCAAGGAAACAATGAAGTGGTTTCAAAGAAAGAAAATCAAGTTGCTTGAATGGCCCAGTCAATCACCTGACCTAAATCCCATAGAAAATCTATGGAGAGAACTGAAGATCAAAGTTCATAAAAGAGGCCCAAGGAACCTTCAAGATTTTGCAGACGACTGGTCTTTCCATACAAGAGGCGTCTAGAAGCTGTAATCACCAACAAAGGCTTTTCTACAAAGTATTAAATAAAGTGTGTTCAATACTTATTCCCTGTGTCATTTCACTTTATTTATTATGACTCAACTTGTATACTTAAATGTTCTGATTTCTTTGTATGAATTCAATATTTGGCTTGATGGCTACATCTGGTGGAAATTTTGTGTCAATAGCCCACTTAGAAATCCCCTTACTGATAAAAATGCTGATGTGTCAAATATTTACTTTCCCGCTGTATATGTTTGCCAATTTAAAAGGAAAATTCCTATAAAATAATAAAATTCACCATTGCAATGACTTTTTATTATTTTTTCCAAGATATTTCACAGTAAATGTGGATCTTTCAAATTAATTTGAGGAGTGCTGGACGGACTTAGTCTCATCTTGGTCTTGTCTTGTTCTCGGTTTAGGTGGTCTTGGCTACAATACTATCTAAGGGTGCAAAAAATCTAAATAATGAGAACATCGCCTTTAAAGTTGTCCAAACGAAGTTCTTAGCAATGCATATTACTAATCAAAAATTAAGTTTTGATAGCCATCAGCTATGTAATATATTAGCTGAATGCACAAAATTCACAAAAAAACATTTTTGTAATTCATGTTTAGTGATGTTCTTAGTGGATAAGTTGTATTTTCAATATATGACACATTGAGTAGGAATTAGGATTGTCAATTTAATAACTGAATATTTAATAATAATTTATATTTATCTTAATAATTACATGATTTGCTCATTAATTAATCTAATTAGTCGCAAATAATTATTTATCAATATTTGTTGAGGAAAAAAACTCTGAATGCATCAAATAAACAACTAAAAGATGAATTATCCTTTTAAACAGTGACATTGAATACTGTAGACAACACAAAAGGTGGCCTTTCAAAACATTAATGTTGTATGTTTTAATGACTCTCCTCATTAATTCAACACATTCTTGTATTTTGTTTAGAATATGCTTCTAGCCTCTGCATCACATCTTGCTCTTCAAAGGGATAGTTCACCCAAAAATGAAAAATCTCTCATCATTTACTGAACCTCTGTCATCCCTGATGCTTATGACTTTCTATCATTTCATTTAAGAAGACACTGATTCATTAAGAGGGGTTGCATGAGTTACTGTCATATTTTTGTGTGGTTTTTGAAGTGTCATTTTTGGACATCCCATACACTTGTGCTATATGAAGAGAGACTTTTTTTCTTTCTGATAAATGATAATCGTATGGGATGGCATGAGGGTAGAAAAGATGGAGTTTCCTTTTAATGCCTTTCCTTTTTTTTTCTGTGTTCTGCTGTGCTGCATTTTGATTGTTGTTGTTGCACTACATACGTGTTTGACTTGTGCCATTGCATTTTGTTTGTTTTCTTCTTTTAACCAAACTTCTGTATGTCTATCAGAAAAAAAGGATTCTCGAACCCACTTTGTTCCGATCTAAATCAAAAGATTCTCGAAAAAAAAAGCACAAACCCACTCCGAAGTTCGCGATACGGGCTCTGCAGTCCCAATCTGAATCAATAGATTTGCAATCCCTCAAATTTCTGATCAAAATTGAATGATTTGCTGTACAGTGCTGAAGTTCCAACCTTAAAAGAGTCACGAACCAGATCTGAATCAAATGATTTGCGAACCTGCTCTGAAGTCTTGATCTGAATCAAATGATTCGCAATATGCTCTCTTAAGTCACGATCTGAATAAAGATTCATGAACCCGCTCTGAAGTTCTGATCTGAATCAAAAGATTCACGAACCAGATCTGAATCCAATGATTCATGAACCCACTCCGAAGTCTTGATCTGAATCAATCGATTCGCAATATGCTCTCTTAAGTCACGATCTGAATAAAGATTCATGAACCCGCTCCGAAGTTCTGATCTGAATCAAAAGATTCACGAACCGAATCCGAAGTTCCGAGCTGAATCAAAAGATTCACAAACGTTAAAATAAGTTCCAGCAGCGGCTTCAGGTATTTGTAACTTACTGTAACTTATTGATATAATACCAACTTTGTGAACAACTAATATTATTGTTTGACACCTGTAACAGAAAAAAAGGCTATCTTTGAGTGAAGTCATTAAAGAAACTGAACACTGAAAAATAAATCTGTCTTGAGTAGTAACTGATGGCTTTTTCACAAGTACAACTACGAGGTGATAATAATATTGTGAACTTAATATTAATATTATTCTTCATGGACATTGTAGCCTGTAGCGGCTCATTGGAAAGAATCATCTGAACCGACTCGCTACAATGAATCTCAACAAAACGCGTGTGTCCTGCAGCAGTGACGTGCATCTATAAGGGGTGCAGATGATTTGCACACATTCATAAAATCTCGTTTGCGAAAGTTTGCCAAATGTTCAAATAAATCTGCTTTCAGAATTCAGAAATGTTAATGGTTAAAAACGTAAGATTTAGACTCCATCCCGTTACAGCCGTCTGCAGGTATAAGCATTACCCACACTGAAGGTGTTTACAAATGTTAAAGCTGTATTTAAAGAGTTCGCTTTAAGGCACAGCTGATTGGCCATCCCCTCCCTACAGACAGATGATCTGACCAATGAACGGCCGCGCTTATCTCGAGCCGTGGGCGGGATTTCCTCTGTTATTTGAAATCCGGAAGTGTTTTGAAACATTGTAGCAGGTTGACACAGCAAGCGCGCGTTAGCGGTGCGTTCGCTTCTGTTTCTGTGTCGCGCGGATTATGAGAGCGCGGGAAGGAGGTGCTGAGGGCCGCGTGAGCTGGTGAGGATTGGCGCGTTTTATTCTGACAGCTATTCGGTGTTGCTTCTTTTCTCGCGGGGGGAGTTTAATGGCGTCGTCCGCCACTATCACTCAATGAAACACAACAACACTCAGTGACGAGCGGTCAGCCGTGTGTAAACAGTGACAGCAGTGGCTTTCATTGTTTCTCAGTGTTTATACGGTTCCTGCTGAGGGATAACAGCAGCACAGAGCTTTACTCACACATTATGTCTGATATCTGAGACATTAGGCAGCCCTGCTGCTCTATATACTCATTATCCGTGCAGAAAGTACTCTGGTGCTACCATGGTACACTTATAGACCATAGTACGGATGGATAACATGCTCATGGTGTTTATATGGTTGCAATTGTTAACTTAGTAGATGGACATTCAATAGTGATCTTCCTCTGCCTCATGCTGGTGCAGTTGTTTGTTTATAAGATAATTTGTAAGACTTCTATGTGTTTTTCCTCGTTTCCACTGGATCAAGTGTCTAGCTTGTCATTGTTGTTCTGTCAGAATGATTTTTGAGCTCAGGATGAAACAGCCACAAATGTACTTTGATATGGTTTTGTGTAGATGAGAGTCAAAATCTCATTTTCAGAGCAAAAGATGCCTTTTCAGTCTGATTCCTGCCCTGAATGTCAATCTTCCATCAGCTGATGGGTCTGCAGATATCTTCTGTCATCAGATTGAACTGCAGAAATGATGATTGCTGTCAAACATGTTTCCCAAACACGCCTCCTGCCTGCCATTGGTCGTTCAAACAGATAGCCACGCCCCCAATTGCCGTTGCGCTTTACAATGTGAACTTATGAACTCTTATAATGATTCTTAATGTTAAACATTATAGAAAGTTTTTAATATTGTATGTTGTACTTATTTGATCCCTGTAACAGTTATAACCATTTAAATTATGGCCACACTGCACTAATTAATTCCCTTGTTTGGGAATTTGTTCCTTTTTAGTAAACAATGGCCATGTTTTGCTAATTCGTTCCCTTGTTTTAGTAAACCATGTCTAATTTCTTACCTTGTTTTGGTAAACCGTGACCTTGTTTTAGTAAACTATGGCCATGTTTGTTGATTTGTTCCCACTTTTTAGTAAATCAAGGCCATGTGGTATTAATTTCTTGCCTCGTTTTAGTAAATTTTGGCCTTGCTTTAATAATTTGTTGCCTTGTTTTAGTAAACTATGGCCACGTTTTGCCAATTAGTTCCCTTGTTTTAGTAAATCAAAGCCATGAGGTACAAATTTCTTACCTTGTTTTAGTAAATTTTGGCCTTGCTGTAAAATTTAGTTCCCTTGTTTTAGTAAACGATGGCCATGTGGTACTAATTTCTTACCTCGTTTTGGTAAACCGTGACCTTGTTTTAGTAAACTATGGCCACATTTGTTGATTTGTTCCCCCTTTTTTAGTAAATCAAGACCGTGTTCTACTATTTTCTTGCCTTGTTTTAGTACATTTTGGCCTTGCTTTAATTATTTGTTCTCTTGTGGTACTAATTTCTTACATCGTTTTAGTTAACTGTGACCTTGCTTTAGTAATTCGTTCCCTCGTTTTAGTAAACGATGTGAAATTTCTTACCTTGTTTTGGTAAACCGTGACCTTGTTTTAGTAAACTATGGCCATGTTTGTTGATTTGTTCCCTCTTTTTAGTAAATCAAGGCCATGTGCTTCTAATTTCTTGCCTCGTAAATTTAATAATTTTTGCTTTAATTTAAATTGTATGATGTACAAATTTCTTACCTCATTTTTGTAAACCATGACCTTGCTTTAGTAATTATTTCCTTGTTTTAGTAAATTGTGACATTGCTTTAGTAATTTGTTCCCTTGTTTTACTAAATGAAGGCTTTGTGCTACTAATTTCTTGCCTCGTTTTAGTAAATTTTGGCCCTGCTTTAATTTCTTTTGTTTTAGTAAACTATATCCACTTTTTTCCAATTAGTTCCCTTGTTTTAGTAAACCATGATCTTTCTTTAGTAATTAATTCCTTGTTTAGTAAATCGTAACCTTACTGTACTAATTAGTTACTTTGTTTTAGTAATTATTGCACTAATTAGTTCTCTCGTTTTAGTAAAATTTAATATTGCTGTAATTATTTTACCTCGTTTTAGTAAACCATGTGGAATTTCTTACCTAGTTTTGGTAAACCGTGACCTTGTTTTAGTAAACTATGGCCATGTTTGTTGATTTGTTCCCTCTTTTTAGTAAATCAAGGCCATGTGCTACTAGTTTCTTGCCTCGTTTTAGTACATTTTGGCCTTGCTTTAATAATTTGTTGCCTTGTTTTAGTAAACTATGGCCATGTTTTGCCAATTAGTTCCCTCATTTTAGTAAATCAAAGCCATGAGGTACAAATTTCTTACCTCGTTTTAGTAAAGCGTGACCTCAGGATGAAACGGCCACAAATGTACTTTGATATGGTTTTGTGTAGATGAGAGTCAAAATCTCATTTTCAGAGCAAAAGATGCCTTTTCAGTCTGATTCCTGCCCTGAATGTCAATCTTCCATCAGCTGATGGGTCTGCAGATATCCTCTGTCATCAGACTGAACTGCAGAAATGATGATTGTTGTCAAACATGTTTCCCAAACACGCCTCCTGCCTGCCATTGGTCGTTCAAACAGATAGCCACGCCCCCAATTGCCGTTGCGCTTTACAATGTGAACTTATGAACTCTTATAATGATTCTTAATGTTAAACATTATAGAAAAGTTTTTAATATTGTATGTTGTACTTATTTGATCCCTGTAACAGTTATAACCATTTTAAATTATGGCCACACTGCACTAATTAATTCCCTTGTTTGGGAATTTGTTCCTTTTTAGTAAACAATGGCCACGTTTTGCTAATTCGTTCCCTTGTTTTAGTAAACCATGTGGAATTTCTTACCTTGTTTTGGTAAACCGTGACCTTGTTTTAGTAAACTATGGCCATGTTTGTTGATTTGTTCCCTCTTTTTAGTAAATCAAGGCCATGTGCTTCTAATTTCTTGCCTCGTTTTAGTAAATTTAATAATTTTTGCTTTAATAATTAGTTTAAATTGTATGATGTACAAATTTCTTACCTCATTTTTGTAAACCATGACCTTGCTTTAGTAATTATTTCCTTGTTTTAGTAAATTGTGACATTGCTTTAGTAATTTGTTCCCTTGTTTTACTAAATGAAGGCTTTGTGCTACTAATTTCTTGCCTCGTTTTAGTAAATTTTGGCCCTGCTTTAATTTCTTTTGTTTTAGTAAACTATATCCACTTTTTTCCAATTAGTTCCCTCGTTTTAGTAAACCATGATCTTTCTTTAGTAATTAATTCCTTGTTTAGTAAATCGTAACCTTACAGTACTAATTAGTTACTTTGTTTTAGTAATTATTGCACTAATTAGTTCTCTCGTTTTAGTAAAATTTAATATTGCTGTAATTATTTTACCTCGTTTTAGTAAACCATGTGGAATTTCTTACCTAGTTTTGGTAAACCGTGACCTTGTTTTAGTAAACTATGGCCACGTTTGTTGATTCATTCCCCCTTTTTAGTAAATCAAGGCCATGTGCTACTAGTTTCTTGCCTCGTTTCAGTACATTTTGGCCTTGCTTTAATAATTTGTTGCCTTGTTTTAGTAAACTATGGCCATGTTTTGCCAATTAGTTCCCTCATTTTAGTAAATCAAAGCCATGAGGTACAAATTTCTTACCTCGTTTTAGTAAAGCGTGACCTCAGGATGAAATGGCCACAAATGTACTTTGATATGGTTTTGTGTAGATGAGAGTCAAAATCTCATTTTCAGAGCAAAAGATGCCTTTTCAGTCTGATTCCTGCCCTGAATGTCAATCTTCCATCAGCTGATGGGTCTGCAGATATCCTCTGTCATCAAATTGAACTGCAGAAATGATGATTGCTGTCAAACACGTTTCCCCAAACACGCCTCCTGCCTGCCATTGGTCGTTCAAACAGATAGCCACGCCCCCAGTTGACATGTGCTTTACAATGTGAACTCTTATTATGATTCTGAATGTTAAATATTGCAGAAAAGTTTTTAATATTGTACTTATTTGTTCCCTATATTAATCATAACAATTTTAAATTATGGTCACACTCACTCTAATTAATTTCCTTTGTTTGGGAATTTGTTCCTTCGTTTTAGTAAACAATGGCCACGTTTTGCTCTTGTTCCCTTGTTTTAGTAAACCATGTGGAATTTCTTACCTCGTTTTAGTAAACCATGACCTTGCTTTAGTAATTCATTTCCTTGTTTTAGTAAATCGTAACCTTGTTTTTGTAAACTATGGCCACATTTGTTGATTCGTTCCCCCTTTTTAGTAAATCAAGGCCATGTGGTGTTAATTTCTTGCCTCGTTTTAGTAAATTTTGGCCTTGCTGTAAAATTTAGTTCCCTTGTTTTAGTAAACGATGGCCATGTGGTACTAATTTCTTACCTCGTTTTGGTAAACCGTGACCTTGTTTTAGTAAACTATGGCCACGTTTGTTGATTTGTTCCCCCTTTTTTAGTAAATCAAGACCATGTTCTGCTATTTTCTTGCCTTGGTTTAGTAATTTTGGCCTTACTTTAATTATTTGTTCTCTTGTGGTACTAATCTCTTAAATCGTTTTAGTTAACTGTGACCTTGCTTTAGTAATTCGTTCCCTCGTTTTAGTAAACTATGGCCACGTTTTGCTTATTCATTCCCTTGTTTTAGTAAATTCTGTCCGCCTCCTTCTTTCATTTAAGGCCACATTATACTAGTTTGTTCCTTTTGTTTGAGTATTTTTTGCATGCATGTCATGTTGCACTATTTTCAGATCTTTTACTGTTCAAGACCCTGCTTTGGTTTGCGTTGTATAACAAACCTGAAGTGAAAACTTGTAAATATGACTTCAACCAAGATGTAAGCAGGTTTTACTTCTTGTATGTCACCCTGGAGCACAAAACCAGTCTATGTAGCAATAGCCAAAATACATTGTATGGGTCAAAATGATGACGTTTTACTAATTAATTCCCTCGTTTTAGTAAATGATTTTTTTTTACCTTGTTTTAGTAAATTTTGGCCTTGCTTTAATAATTAATTCCCTCATTTTAGTGAACTATGTCCACTTTTTTTTTTTTAAACTTGTAAATATGACTTCAACCAAGATGTAAGCAGGTTTTACTTCTTGTATGTGACCCTGGACCAGTCTTAAGTAGCATGGATATATTTGTAGCAATAGCCAATATAGACAATATAGATTTTTCTTTTATGCCAAAAATCATTAGGATATTCAGTAAAGATCAAGTTCCATGAAGATGTTTTATAAATTCCCTACCGTAAATATATCAAAACCTTGATTTGGACAACTTTAAATGTGATTTTCTCAGTATTTAGATTTTTTTGCACCCTAGATAGTTGTATCTCGACCAAATATTGTCCTATCTTTACAAACCATACAACAGTGGAAACTTAGATGATGTATAAATCTAAAATTGCAGTTACGATATATGGTCACATATATGGTCTCATTTTCTTTTTTACCTCGGTTTAGTACATTTTGGCCATGCTTTAATAATTTGTTTTCTCATTTTAGTAAACTATGGCCATGTTTTGCTAATTCATTGCCTTGTTTTAGTAAATGAAGGCCATGTAGAACTAATTTTTTTTTCCTCGTTTTAGTAAATTTTGGCCTTGCTTTAATAATTAATTCGCTCATTTTAGTGAAGTATGTCCATGTTTTACTAATTCATTCCCTCGTTTTAGTAAATGAAGGCCATGTGGAACAAATTTCTTACCTTATTATAGTACATTTTGGCCTTGCTTTAATAATTAGTTTTAGTTTTAGTAAACTATGGCCACATAAGTAAAGATCAAGTTCCATGAAGATGTTTTATACATTTCCTACTGTAAATATATCAAAACCTTGATTTGGACAACTTTATATGCGTTTTTTTTCAGTATTTTGATATTTTTTTTTTTTTGCACCCTGGATAGTTGTATCTCGACCAAATATTGTCCTATCTTTACAAACCATACAACAATGGAAACTTAGATGATGTATAAATCTAAATTTGCAAAGTATATGTGACACTGGACCACAAGACCAGTCATAAGTTGCTGGGGAATATTTTTAGCAATAGCCAAAATACAATG
Source organism: Cirrhinus molitorella (assembly GCA_033026305.1). NCBI lineage: Eukaryota > Metazoa > Chordata > Actinopteri > Cypriniformes > Cyprinidae > Cirrhinus > Cirrhinus molitorella. Next base: position 39,858,383 of record CM065125.1, on the reverse strand, counting down.
TATGGGTCAAAATTACAGATTTTTCTTTTATGCCAAAAATCATTAGGATATTAAGTAAAGATCATGTTCCATGAAGATATTCTGTAAATTTCCTACCATAAATGTATCAAAACTTAATTTTTTATGAGTAATATGCATTGCTAGAACTTCATTTGGACAACTTTAAATGCGATTTTCTCATTAATTTTATCTTTTGCACCCTCAGATTCCAGATTTTCAAATAGTTGTATCTCGGCCAAATATTGTCCTATCCTTACAAACCATACAACAATGGAAACTTAGATGATGTATACATCTAAATTTGAAATTATGACTGGTTTTATGGTCCAGGGTCACGTATATGGTCTCATTTTCTTTCTTTTTTTTTTTTTTTTTTACCTCGGTTTAGTACATTTTGGCCTTGCTTTAATAATTTTTCTCATTTTAGTAAACTATGGCCAAGTTTTGCTAATTTGTTCCCTCGTTTTAGTAAACCATGACCTTGCTTTAGTACTATGTTCCCTCGTTTTAGTAAATGAAGGCCATGTGGAACAAATTTTTACCTCATTTTAGTACATTTTGACCTTACTTTAATAATGAGTTCCCTCATTTTAGTAAACTATGGCCACGTTTTGCTTATTCATTCCCTTGTTTCATCAAATTCTGTCCACGTTGTACTAATTTGCCTCCTTTTTTCATTTAATGCCATTTTATACTAATTTGTTCCTTTTGTTTGAGTAAAATATTTTAATTAAATAAAATAGTTACAACATGACCATGATTTACTATAATAATGAAAGATCAAATTAATAAATTCTGGGAACCAATTCATAATTCCAGGCAATGATAAATATATATTTTGTCCACATGTCATGTTGCACTAGTAGCAGATTTTTTACTATTCAAGCCCCTGCTTTGGTTTGCTATAACGAAACTTGTAAATGTGACTTCAACCAAGATGTAAGCAGTTTTTACTTCTTCTATGTGACTCTAGAGCACAAAATCAGTCTTAAGTACCATGGGTATATTTGTAGCAATAGCCAAAATACATTGTATGGGTCAAAATGATTGATTTTTCTTTTACGCCAAAAATCATTAGGATATTAAGTAAAGATCATGTTCCATGAAGATATTTTGTAAATTTCCTGCCATAAATGTATCAAAACTTAATTTTTTATGAGTAATATGGATTGCTAGAACTTCATTTGGACAAATTTAAATGCGATTTTCTCATTAATTTGATCTTTTGCACCCTCAGATTCCTGATTTTCAAATAGTTGTATCTCGGCCAAATATTGTCCTATCATAACAAACCATATATCAATGGAAAGTGTATTTATTCAGCTTTCAGATGTTGGATAAATCTCAGTTTCCAAAAATGGACCCTTTTCTGTTTGTAATGTTCCTTTGTTCCTCTGTCGTTCCCCAGAGTCACCGCGAATCATCTATATGGGCCATCTTCTCTCAAAAAATGGTTACGGCCTGAAGAAGAAATCACGGAAGCTGCGCAAGAAGAAGAGGAGGAGGAACTGCTTCCTTCAGGGTCCCTGCATGCTGTGCTTCATCGTCCACGGCACCAGCGGGAGCGTTGAGGACGATTGGCCCTTCGAGAGCGCGGCGGCAGCGGCGTCCAGACTCGCCGAGCGCTACGTGTCGTTGAACTCGCCCGAGGAGTGCGCCAAGTTCCTCCTCTCCCCGGGAGAGCTGGCCATTTGGGAGGGCCAGGGTAGGAGCCTGCTGTCCGCTCTGCCAGCCAAGCTGATCGGGCCCCCGGCGCTGTTCTGTGCTGTCGTCCCGGCTGTGGACTATTCGGAAATGGTGTGCAAGCGCAAGTGCGCTGAGCTGCAGCGGTGCACGCCCCGCAAGCAGCCTCGCTGTGCCTTCCAGGAGGCCATGGAGAACGGAGAAGAGCGAGGAGACGCCTCCGCTCCGGACAGCCAGTGCCTCCTCCCTTCGCTCTGCCCGCTGCCTTCGTCCTCCTCTTCTTCCTCTCCGTCGGAGGAGGGCGGCTCCGGCTCGGGCGCGGGGCGGCACGCGGACGCGGGCAGCGCTGCGACCTCTTCCTCCTCCTCCTGCTGCTGTCAGCTGTCCCAAAACGAGAGCTCGGAGGAGACGAAGAGCGCTGAAAATACAGACACATCCCACATTAACCAGCTGCCCTCGTCTATACTGCTCAAGGTGAACATTAGGCGTGAATGTGCTCATCCTCATGCCATCCGAGATTAGGATGAGTTCGTTTCTTCATCAGATTTGCGGAAATGGGTCACTTGCTCACCAACGGATCCTCTGTAGTGAATGGGTGCCGTCAGAATGAGAGTCAAAACAGCTGATTAAAAACATTAATCCACAAGTAATCACACCAGTCCAGTCCCAGGGCTCTAAGGTGCGACCATTTTACTCGTGGTAAAGTGGGAGCTTTAAAGGTTTCTACGTGTTTTTGAAGCGTTGAGTAATGTATCACAGACATATGTGACCCTGGACCACAAAACCAGTCTTAAGTCGCTGGGGTATATTTGTAGCAATAGCCAAAAATACAATGTATGGGTCAAAATTATCAAAAAAAAATGTATGCCAAAAACCATCAGGATATTAAGTAAAAATCATGTTCCATTTAGTTATTTTGTAAATTTTCTACCATAAATGTATCAGCTTAATTTTTGATTAGTAATATGCATTGCTTAGAACTTCATTTGGACAACTTTAAAGGTGATTTTCTCAATATTTAGATTTTTTTGCAAACTCAGATTCCAGATTTCAAATAGTTGTATCTCGACCTAATGTCCAATCCTAACAAACCATACATCAGTAGAAAGCTTATTTATTTATCTTTTCGATTATTTATAAATCTCAATTTTGAAAAATTGACACTTATGACTGATTTTGTGGTCCAGGGTCACATATCTGACGAATCCTTTCATAAACAAAATGTAGAGAGAGTGTAAATAAGAGATTCATTATGCAGTGTAGAGAGATTCGTTGATTATAATGAAACTTTGTAAGATTGCGATGAACTAAGATGAGTGACAGCTTTTAATGATTTTTAACCCCCTAATTGTCACCCGGCCTAAGTTTCTTCATCATTTTACAAATAAATTTTAATTTAATCATGACAAGCTATATATCGTTGGAAAGGTCTAAGAATTCTAAATAGATATTTTACTTTTTTTTTTTTTTTTTTTGTGTGTTACAAATTATGTAGGAAAAGTAATAGATTAATTTATGACAAGAGTGCACCTCAAAAATCTACTTCATAACAGGAGTTCTGACCTTTGTCGCAAAAAGACTTTCTTTGTTGCCTTTTTCCGTATCACGCTTTAGAAATCATAAGAAATTACCGATCACTTAAAAAACCTAAAAACTTAAAATCTCAATATTCATCCTTTGAAACCCATTTTAAAATCAGACATTGCACTATGATGGAAAATATACATCAAAATCGTATTACAAAATGTTTTTGTTCATGAATTATAAAAAAATAAGTTTAAATATTGCATTTACATGTATTTGTTAAAAAATGGGAGTGACAGTTAAAGGGTTATGCGAGTTTATAAATTAAATATTAATACAACAGAAACATTGACTATTGTCTAACACCATTGCCCGATTTGGCTCTATTTCGTCGTCAAAATAATCCAGAGATGATTTCCATTCATAAAGACGTCATTTCTGAATGAATCGGCTATTCGAATGAATCAAATGAATATGATTCAGTAATTAAATCAGTGACTTACCGGCAGTTGTAGTTTCATTTTTGAAGTATCTTTTCAGTTATTTAAATTTAATATTTCTGTATTCAAACCGGTATATTAAAACCTTAATCTCAACATGAATTTATGCATTCGATTGCCCTCATGCCACTTCTGAGCCTCATGAAGCATATGAAAACACCTACAAGCCACTTTTGTGTTCTTCTGTGCCACCTCTGTAGTACAAACACATTTAGTTAATAGTGATTTAATTTGATTGATAACTTATGCTTATTCTACTTGTTCTGATTCTGCTGTTTTAGTTAGACATATAAAGATTATTTAACATAAAAGATTACATACTTTTAATAAAAAATGCCATTATAAAGGTAAAAACAAAATGCCCCTGAAAATCTTTAATTAGAAGACTAATTTTTCATCAAATTTTTTTTATTGTTGATTAGATGGTGCTCCTAAATTTTTGACTGTGCTCCTAAATTTTTTAAGTTAGGAGCACAAGTACTCCTAAAAAGAAAACTAAGCGTAGAGCCCTGAGTCCATCAGTTAACATCTTAACAAATGCATTATTAAGACGTTTTTGGCTAAAACACAAGTCTGTAATCCATAATAATGCTTCCTCCTGTAAAAAAGTGGTTTGGTCTGAATCAGGTGAGAAATCTGCACAGATCAAGCACCAAGCCAAAACAGCTCTAAACAAATATGTGGCTGGATTTTAATGTGAGAGACATGAGATGGACTTTTGTCCTTTTTTGGACTTTTTTTTTTTTTTTTTTTTTTACTGGAGGAAGTGTTGTTATGAATTGTGAACTTTGTTTCTTAGAAACAAATAACTTTTGGCTTTACAAGACGTTAATTGATGCACTGGAGTCATGTGGATTACTTGTGGATTATTGTTTATGCTTATGTTTGTGATTTTCATACATTGATCAATTTTGAGTTTTTGGCTTTTCATAACATCTCGACTTAGACTAGTGGAACAAAAACCTCCAAAATACACATTTAATTGTTTATTTTATTGCACTTTATCTATTTTTGTCTGTAGATTTCAATTCCAGTCTTTTTCCAGTTACTAAGGGCGTTGTTCATAAATGATTTACGCTGATTTAAACAGCATTTTATTCTTAAAAACATGGTGAAAATTGTAGTTTTTTTTTGTCTGTTGACAGTATTTTCTGATTTATGGAGTAATTAAAAAGAGAAATGCAAAATCCCCTCTATTAAAACCTTTCAGTCTTAATATGATGACAAAATCTACACAAGAATTTTGAACCTGTCTTTATCTGATTTATATTCTGGAAATGTATGTAATGTAATTTAGTGCATGTTTAATAAGGTAACATGCAATACAAACAATGTTTGCAATTCTTAATGTAATCAATTTATATATGTGACCCTGGACCACAAAACCAGTCTTAAGTAGCTTGGGTATATTTAAAGCAAAATCCAAAAATACATTGTATGGCTCAAAATTATTGATTTTATTTCTTTTATGCTAAAAATCATTAGGATATTAAGTAAAGATCATGTTCCATGAAGATATTTTGTAAATTTCCTACCGTAAATATATCAAAACTTAATTTTGATTAGTAATATGCATTGCTGAGAACTTCATTTGGACAACTTTAAAGGCGATTTTCTCAATATTTAGATTTTTTTGCACTCTCAAATTCGGGCCAAATATTATCCTGGCCTAACACAATTAAAACCATACATCAATTAAAAGCTTATTTATTTAGCTTTCGGTTAATGTTCTACTGTACAATTTACTTTTCCTTCAGCCTTATGCTTATTCATTTAACTTTTTGGTGTGAAAGGGCTTTTACATTTGCTAAAAATTGAACTTTTTATATTAAAAACAAACAAGCGAGCCCTGCCTAGATTTAAAAAGTAACGCAAAAAAGTAACGTAATGCATTACTTTCCATAAAAAGTAACTAAGTAACTTAATGAGTTACTTTTTTAGGGAGTAACGCAATATTGTAACACATTACTTTTAAAAGAAACATCATATATATGACCCTGGACCACAAAATAAGTCTTAAGTCGCTGGGGTATATTTGTAGCAATAGCCAAAAATACATTGTATGGGTCAAAATTATAGATTTTTCTTTTATGCCAAAAAACATTAGGGTATTAAAGGAAAGATCATGTTCCATGAAGGTATTTTGTAAATTTCCTACCATAAATGTATCTCAACTTAATTTTTGCTAAGTAATATGCATTGCTAAGAACTTAATTTGGACAACTTTAAAGGTGATTTTCTCAATATTTTTATTTTTTGCATCTTCAGATTACAGATTTCAAATAGTTGTATCTCGGCCATATATTGTCCTATCCTAACAAACCATACATCAATGGAAAAAGCTTATTTATTCAACTTTCAGATGATATATAAATCTCAATTTCGAAAAATTGACACACATGACTGGTTTTGAGGTCCAGGGTCACATATTGTGTTGAGACGTCAGGTGTTGACCCAACACAATACCAAAACTATTTACTGTACAGAAAAAATGAGCGGCATGATACTAACAAATCATCTGTATGGAGCTTCATATCATACCTGCAGCTGAAATATTGAGATTAATTATTATTTAATTAAAATAACATTTAAATTTCAGTGCAGATCTTGATTAATTCATGTATTTGAACTAATGAACAGTTCATTAACTTCGTGTGCATTGTGTTCTCAGGTGTTTTCTCACTTGTCGGTGAAGGAGAGATGTCTGGGTGCGTCTCTGGTCTGTAAGTACTGGCGCGATCTCTGCTTAGACTTCCAGTTCTGGAAACAGATCGATCTGAGCGGCCTCCAGCAGGTTTGTGCTTCTTATTAATTATTAGAGCTGCACAATTAATACAAATTTTACATATTAGTAAGTTAGGGCTGTGACAGTGTGGGGGTAACGCATTACAAGTAACATAAGTTACGTAATAATATTACTTTTGTCAAGTAACTAGTAAAGTAACGTATTACTTTTTCATTTCCAAGAAAATATCTGAGTTTTTGTTTCCTTTATGTGTCTAATCCCATTTTATTAACCAGTGACTTTGCTGTTGACCTTTGTTGATCCAATTCAACCGTACACTGCAAAAATACTTCTCTTACTTAGATTTGTTTTGTCTTGTTTCCACCAAAATATCAAAAAATTCTTAAATCAAGAAGGATTTTCTAGACAAGTAAAAAATATTGTCTTGTTTTCAGAAAAAACAATTCAAAATTAAGTGAGTTTTTGCTTAGAACAAGCAAAATAATCTGCCAATGGGGTAAACAAAAAATATTATTTCAAACAGAAAACAAGATTATTTTGCTTATATTTTGCTCGTTTGAAACATTTGTATTGGTGCCGACGTGTTGGGGGTAACTCAAGTTACGTAATAATATTACTTTTTTCAAGTAATGACTAGTAATGTGACGCATTACTTTTTAATTTACACGAAAATATCTGAGTTACGTTTTCAAAAAAGTAACGCCAGTTACTTTTTGTATTCTTTATCTATGTAATCCCATTTTATTAACCAGTGACTTTGTTGTTGACCTTTGTTGATCCAATTCAACCGTACACTGCAAAAATACTTTTCTTACTTAGATTTTTTGTCTTGTTAAAAAAAAGACAAAAAATGTATAAAAAAAATCTTAAATGAAGTAAATAATTATTGTTTGTTTTCAGAAAAAACAAGTCAAAATTAAAGCTGCAAGCAGCGATGAACGGGCCCTCGCACCCGGGCTCACCGTCGACCGGTGACAAACGTTGACCAATTTATGCATTTAAAGTGTTAAATATAAATGACTGACATATTCCTTCTATATGTACCCAACTTCCTGCTGCCAGATGGTGGTGCTATCACTATAAATGGATATTGTCATGTAGATGTCTTCAGGCCAGGACTGTCATCAGACATATGAAGTTTGGTGCAGATTGAACATGGTATGGTTGAGTTATTGAGTGATTTGCATGTTGCCAACAGGTGGCGCTATGATTGTAACTGAATAGTGGCACATATATGCCTTCAGGCCAGGACCCTTATCAAACAAGTGAAGTTTGGGGCAGATCGGACACTGCATGTGTAAAAAAAAAAGCAATTTCCTGTTTCCAGCAGGTGGCGCTATGATTGTAACAGAGTATTGGCCTTTAGATGTGTTCAAGTCAGGACTCTTATCAAACAAGTGAAGTTTGGTGCAGATCAGACACTGCCTGCCTGAGTTACAGTAACTTCCTGTTTCATTGCATTAATAGCATCCTTTAGCACTTAGCTAAGTATTGCTAGCATGTTTTAGAATGTGTATAACATTTTGCTAGCCTATTTTACACTTGCTGATGCTTTTTAATATGCTGCTAAGAGACCATAACAGTGTTAAACATGTTACTTCCTGTTGCCAGCAGGTGGCGCTATGACTATGACTAAATATTGGCATGGACATGTGTTCAGGACATGAATGTTAATAAAGGTGTGAAGTTTGGGGCAGATTGGACATTGCTTGCCTGAGTTACAGCAACTTCCTGTTTCATGGCGAAACATCAAAGTTTGTCAGGCCGCCAGGGACACGCCCTTCGACGAAAACGCAAAAGCTTCGCAATTTAGTGTCACAAAGGCCTTATGAACACACTCACCAAATCTGAAGATGATCCGATAAAAACTGTAGGAGGAGTTCGTTAAAATACGAGGTCTGAAAATGGCAAAAACTGCACAAAAATCGTACAGGAAATTACAAATAACGGACTTCCTGTTGGGTTTGGGATGTTGTGCCAGGAGACTCTTTTGTAGGGATTGGTGTGATACACGTATGTACCGAGTTTCGTACACGTACGTGAAACGTAGCTCGAGGGGCACTCCGTTAAAGTTTTCTAGGTGGCGCTACAGAGCCATTTTGCCACACCCACTTTTGAAACCCATATCAGATGTAAATTTTCGCCAGTCCTGACGCGTGTGCAAAGTTTCATGAGTTTTCGAGCATGTTTAGGCCCTCTAAAATGCGATTCATTTCGGAGAAGAAGAAGAATAATAAGAAACGGAGCAATTCCAAGAGGGTCCTCGCACCGCGGTGCTCGGGCCCTAATAAGTGACTTTTTGCTTACAACAAGCAAAATAATCTGCCAATGGGGTAAGCAAAAAAATATTATTTCAGACAGAAAACAAGATAATTTATCTTACCCCATTGGGGGATTATTTTGCTTGTTTCAAGCAAAAACGCACTTAAATTTGACTTATCAGAAAATCCTTCTTGATTTTTAAGAATTTTTAGATATTTTGGCTAGAAATGAAACAAAAAATCTATGTACGTAACGCATTGCTTTCCATAAAAAGTAACCCTTTCTTTGTCCAATAAATTATTAAAATAACAACCTAAAAAGCTGCAGAAAGAACAAGCAGAGCTCAACATTGCTTAGATCTGGGGAGTTGTGCTAAACTTCGATTACTATTTCTTTAGACAACTTGTTGAAACTTTAAATAACTGTTAAAATAATTAGTTATACGATGACAAAAACTGTTCCGTAATTTCTATTAAACTCGAAAGCTATTGAAAAAACCCATCAAAGTTGTAGAAATAAATATTATTTCATGTTATTTTTGTCAGGGGCATGCAGGGCATGTGGTTTATTTTCAGTTCATTTTCCTGACCGAAAACTGAAGCTCGTTAACCGATCATTAATCGTTAACTGTCAAAAATTTGAACCGTAAATTAGATTTTAAATAAATGAGTTTTAAATCTAGTATTGTACTTTGCAGAGTACAATAAATTGTCCTAAAAACAATTTACTTCTCTAATTTTTTTATTTGACTGCGTGGCAAGTCTACACCGAATTCTGTCATTTTTGTGACCACGTCACAAATTCAAGGAACGAATAATGTATTATTCTTATAGTTTCATTCGTAATAGTTTATCACTTTAAATGCAATGAATTTTAAAGATATCAACAAAAAATGGGCAAAAAATTGGAAAAAGAGGGCAGACAACCATAACGCAAATGGGTATTTCTTTAGCCCATTTAAGCCCACCGGCAACTATAGTTGCCGCAGTTTATAGTTGTCATTTTTCTTTTGTAAGTATTTTTCTAGATGTGATCCACGTTTTATTTCTCAATGACATGCAAGTGAACAACCAAATAAAAGATTTTAAGAAAAAAAAAAAAGAGGTATTGACTGACTGACTTGTCACATGAGGTGGTCAACTTCCTACCCCTACTTCTAGGAAGCATGGCGAGGGCAAACCCTCACAAAGAAAGTTAATTTTCAAGTTACTAACAAGTATTTTTTTGTTGACATATCTACATAATCATGAAGATCTCTGGAATCATCCAAACAACACGAATCTTACAAGAGATCTATAGTTTTTTGTATACTTAGTCAAAAGTACAAATGCCTTGTAAGTACAGGGCTCGAAATTGCGACCATTTTGGTCGCATATGCTCCCGAAATTTTATCTATGCGACCTCAAAATATATTTGGGAGCATTTGTGCGAGTACATGTAACTGTTGTCGTACGACCTCTTTTCATTTCTCTAAAAACGTTCACAGTATGTGGCTTCTGTGCACTGAATTGACCAATTTCACACTTCCGGGTTTTTGGCTTCCGGCGTGGCTGCATGCAGGGTAAAAGTATTTCCGGTAACAGTGATTGCCGAGTCTAAGGAGCACCCGCTCGGGCATCAATGTCTTTGCAAGAATTAAATCTCATGTAAATGTTTAAACTGTCTTGGTCATTTATTGGTGAGACTACAAAGTTTTATTTCAGAAATAAAAGCCGTGCCTTGTCGCACTCCATGTAAAAAAATGTTTTTGGCGATGTGTTGGAGAAATCGACCGACAGCTCTGATCCTCCGATTTGCGAAAGAGCACCACTCGATCCCTGGATGCGTTTTTGCATTTCTTTCTGGATATATGGATCATAAACAGCACTTCTGTCATCTCGCAATGATGGTTCACTCACATTTTCTCCGCTCGTTATCATCTTCCCTTACGAAAATTAACCATGGTTTTATTATAGTAAAAGCAGGTTTGTTTTATTACTATTTGCATAACCACACAAATCAGATTTTGTAACAAAACCATGGAATAACTGCAATAACTGCCGTTTTGGTTTCATTCGTAGTTAATTTTAGTAAGGGCTAAGGTCTGTAATATGCACAGCATTAACAAACCTATTAGTACTTTGTTGTATATTTAGTTAATAAATATATTAACTCCAATTCAACTGATGTAGCTATACAATGAGGTCTTGGAAATAAATGTCTTATTTATTTTAGTCTCTCAGATATAGTTATAATGTGCGATTAATACATGGTCAACAGTTTCAGCGTTTCATAGGTTGAGATAATCTACATATTGTTGTGACTTTTTTAAAGTTACTCATGCGTTTTTAAAATACAGGCAATAGCATGTATTCGCGCAACATTATATCCCACATTAAAGCATATTATAACTCATTCTGACACTGAATTTATATATTTGTTCTGTAACGGTGCATACGTACTTAGAATTTAGTTTTTACATAAATTAGGCATATAAATAAATGCTTGTCATATATTGAAACGAGCAATGGAATTGTTGAATGAGCCTATATATAGGACAGCTGGTGAAATAAAACTACCCACCGGTAAATTCTAGAACGATCTGAGCGGCCATATAAGCTACAAATAAATTTCTTTGTAGATTATATAACAACAACTTGGAAAACAGACAAAATAGAAAGGGTAAGAGACGAAATTTGAGACAAGAGCATACAACGTAATGTCCGCAGACCGCTAGCGGAACTATATTTACCCTGCGTCACGTGATTTCCGATTCTTGTGAAAAAGGCCTATGCTGATACGGTGACCGGTCTGCCATGCAGATTTTAGATTGGTTAATATTAGCTGTCAATCACTCTGCTAACTACTACTGGAAATGTAAAGGGCTGAAGAAGAGGGAAAATGAAAAGAACACTGACAGATTTCTTTTGCAAACTGCCTAACGTTACAAATAATGGCACTGGTGAAAGAGAATTTTACTTGCCCTACCGGACAGTAACCCGATCAAAAAAAAAAAAATAAATAAATAAAATCAATAACAAACGATAACTAGCGCAGCACCGAAACTTGAGATGATTCTGACTGTATTAAAACGCTGACTGAAAACGGACAGGATCAAGGTTGCGTCAGTTGAGGCTCAAAACTAATAGGCGCAACAGCAAACAGAAAGAAACAAACATACTGTGGTAGAAAAAACTGCATATAACATATAGGTAAGAAACATTACATTAACAAGCACCATTACGATATGACAACAGCAGTTCAATAAACTAGTATCATTGACCATTTTGCTAACGAAAATAGTCCTAAGCAAAGGCGCAGCAGAACAGTCGCGAATCTTCGAGCCATTCTGAATAACCGCCACCTCTTACCGCCACCTATTGGTGGTTCAGTTTCATATTTTAAAAATTGTTGCGTTTTACACATATATGTTTAAAAAAACTAAAACTTTAATTTTATAACATTATGCATTTGCAATTTTATTGCACAAATGCATTTTTTGGAACCTCTTATCTTCATTAAACAGTAAAGACATTTAAATGCACTTAGGATTTGTTTTCCTCTGTATTGGAAAAATGGAGTTGGTTGATACTGATTTAATGTCTAATTATTCTAACTAAATGCATTGATAAGTACAAATCTGACGTAAATAATGACACGTACATTTAGTAAGGTTAGGAAAATATTGGCCTTCATGAAGTTAAAAAGTTTAAGGCAAATATCACAAATAAGCTAATCAAAGTAAGCCCTCATAGAATAGGGATACTGGAATGGATTACATTTATGCCAAAGAAAAAAGGGCATTTTTATTTATTTATTTTTTTTTTTTTACCTGGACAAGTAAATTTTTTACTAATTGTTGGTGAGTGCTCCTAAATTTTTACTGGTGCTCCTAACTTTTGAAGTTGGGAGCACCAGTGCTACCAAGTAAAAAAGTTAATTTCGAGCTTTTTTTCGAGTTAATTTAGATGCTAATCACACTAACAGCTGGTTTTATACATGTTAACATTATGCTAGCAAAATGCTAATTTTGTTTTAACATTGTTAGCATAATGCTAACACAATTAACATGTTGTTAACATGATGCCATGATTAGGGCTATTATTAGTGTCGAGTTTTGTCACAGTAAGCACCACTTACATTTTCTTCAGAAAATATACATATATATTTATTTTTATTTATTTATTTTCATTTAACTTTTTGATACACAATACACTGTTGGGGCAACAATGGCTGCACTTGATACTGCACTATATTCCACCACCTTACGACAAGTGGATTTTGTTGTCTGTTGTCTATTCAAGACATTATAAGCTAGATGCAGCTTTTTTGGGTTTGCATTGAATGCTCTTTTTTTATACGTAATAAATATGTTTATGAAATAAAGATTGATCTTCCCTGCTGAAAAAAAAAAAACAGCTGAAACCAGCCTAAACTGGTTGTCTGGTTTTAGCTGGTCATCCAGCCTGGTTTTAGCTAGTCATAGCTGGTCAGCAGGCTGGTTTTAGGGGGGTTTGGCCACTTTCTTAGCTGGTCAGGCTGGTCTTATCTAGTCAGCAAGCTGATTTTAGAGGGGTTTTGGTCACTTGGTCACTTTCTTAGCTGGTCAGGCTGGGAGACCAGCTAAAACCAGCTACTTCCAGCTTAAACCAGCCAACCAGCTTAGGCTGGTTTTAGCTGTTCATCCAGCCTGGTTTTAGCTGGTCAGCAGGCTGGTTTTAGAGGGGTTTTGGTCACTTGGTCACTTCCTTAGATGGAGATCAGATGGAACAACCGGCTAAAACCAGTTTAAACCATCTGAGACCAGCTTAGACTGGTTTTAGCTGTTTTTTTCAAGAGAGTGTTATCAGCAGTTATTTTGATTAGATGCCAAATGCTCTCCTCCTATTCAAATTTGACATTGAAGGGGTACGTACAACATATTTTCCCCCCGACAACTATAGTTGCCGCACATTCAAACACAATTTTCAAGAAAAAAAAAAAAAAAACACCCGGGGAAAATAAATGCACAACATGTTCACATAGGACACTATTAACACAACTAGATGCATGAAACCATAAAAAAAAAAATTGGGCACAGATGGGTTAAAACCATTCAAGGTATGACTACAATATCATTTTAAAGCTTATGGTGTTCTCTTTCCATTGATATTAATGGAAATTTGGGTCACTGTGATTCATTTTGCTGGATCAGGTCACTATTGAACAGTAAAAATACTAGTAAAACACTGATGTGTCCACACTCTGTTCTCTGTCTTGCTTCAGGTTAAAGACGACCTCCTGGTGAAGATCGCGTCTCGGAGGCAGAACGTCACCGAGATCAACATCTCCGACTGCCGAAACGTTCAGGATCACGGCGTTTGCTCTCTGGCGTCCAACTGTCCCGGTCTGATCAAATACACGGCGTACCGCTGTAAGCAGCTCAGCGATGTGTCTCTGTGCACTGTGGCCATCCACTGCCCGCTCCTGCAGAAACTTCACGTCGGCAACCAGGACAAACTCACCGACCACGCTCTCAAACTGGTGAGGGGTTTTCGGTCACTTAAGGGATGCATGGGATAAATATGTGTGCTTATGACTCCCTATTAGCCAGTTTCCATGTGCATGTTTTATTGTGCATTTTGCAATGTTGCATTAAAACACTGGAAGATCTTAAAATATGCATTAAAAACTTGCACTACATTTAGGATTTTTATTTTTATTTGATAAGAAAACATGCATTTAAACTGTGATGGAAACAAACATGCAGAATAACGTTCTAGATGTGCAACAAAAAGTCTTTTTTAGACAGCATATTTCCTGTTTTTGCTTAATTTCGCAAACAAAAATCATTCCAGACACAGCCACAGCACTGTTTTGCGTCTCTGAGCAACATGAAGGTGTTTAGTTTCTGAATGAATCAACCGTTTAATTGATTCGGTTCAATCGCAGTGACTCACTTATTAACAGTGACTTACTGACACCTGCTGGCGGTGAAATAATATTAAATATAGCTGCATTATCGTGTGTAAATACATCTAAATGCCACTTTATATGCAACCTCTCAGGGCTCTACAGTGCCACCATTTCACTGCATGGGAAAAATAAGTGTGCTCATGACTCCCTATTAGCGAGTCATGTTTCCATGTGCATGTTTTATTGTGAATTTTGCAATATTGCATTAAAACACTGGAAGATCTTAAAATATGCATTAAAAACTTGCACTACATTTAGGAGTTTTTTTTTTTTTTTTTTTTTGATAAGAAAACATGCATTTAAACTGTGATGGAAACAAACATGCAGAATAACGTTCTAGATGTGCAACAAAAAGTCTTTTTTAGACAGCATATTTCCTGTTTTTGCTTAATTTCGCCAACAGAGATCATTCCAAACACAGCCACAGCACTGTTTTGCGTCTCTGAGCAACATGAAGGTGTTTAGTTTCTGAATGAATCAACCGTTTAAATGATTCGGTTCAATTGCAATGAATAAATATAACTGGATTATCGTGTGTAAATGCATCTAAATGCCACTTTATATGCAACCTCTCAGGGCTCTACAGTGCCACCATTTCACTGCATGGGAAAAATATATGTGTGCTTATGGCTCCCTATTAGCGAGTCATGTTTCCATGTGCATGTTTTATTGTGAATTTTGCAATATTGCATTAAAACACTGGAAGATCTTAAAATATGCATTAAAAACTTGCACTACATTTAAGAGTTTTTTTTTTTTTTTTATATGATAAGAAAACATGCATTTAAACTGTGACGGAAACACACATGCAGAATAACTTCCTAGATGTGCAACAAAAAGTTTATTTACACAGCATATTTCCTGTTTTTGCTTAATTTTGCCAACAAAAATCATTCCAAACACAGCCACAGCACTGTTTTGCGTCTCTGAGCAACATGAAGGTGTTTAGTTTCTGAATGAATCAACCGTTTAAATGATTCGGCTCAATCGCAGTGACTCACTTATTAACAGCGACTTACTGGTGAAATAATATTAAATATAACTGGATTATCGTGTGTAAATGCATCTAAATGCCACTTTATATGCAACCTCTCAGGGCTCTACAGTGCCACCATTTCACTGCATGGGGAAAATAAGTGTGCTTATGACTCCCTATTAGCGAGTCATGTTTCCATGTGCATGTTTTAGTGTGAATTTTGCAATATTGCATTAAAACACTGGAAAATCCTAAAATATGCATTAAAAACTTGCACTACATTTAGGATTTAGTTTTTTATTTGATAAGAAAACATGCATATAAACTGCGATGAAAACAAACATACAGAATAACTTCCTAGATGTGCAACAAAAAGTCTTTTTTAGACAGCATATTTCCTGTTTTTGCTTAATTTCGCCAACAAAAATCATTCCAAACACAGCCACAGCACTGTTTTGCGTTTCTGAGCAACATGAAGGTGTTTAGTTTCTGAATGAATTAACCGTTTAAATGATTCGGTTCAATTGCAGTGACTCACTTATTAACAGCGACTTACTGGTGAAATAATATTAAATATAGCTGCATTATCGTGTGTAAATGCATCTAAATGCCACTTTATATGCAACCTCTCAGGGCTCTACAGTGCCACCATTTCACTGCATGGGAAAAATAAGTGTGCTTATGACTCCCTATTAGCGAGTCATGTTTCCATGTGCATGTTTTAGTGTGAATTTTGCAATATTGCATTAAAACACTGGAAGATCTTAAAATATGCATTAAAAACTTGCACTACATTTAGGAGTTTTTTTTTTTTTTTTTTTTTGATAAGAAAACATGCATTTAAACTGTGATGGAAACAAACATGCAGAATAACGTTCTAGATGTGCAACAAAAAGTCTTTTTTAGACAGCATATTTCCTGTTTTTGCTTAATTTCGCCAACAGAGATCATTCCAAACACAGCCACAGCACTGTTTTGCGTCTCTGAGCAACATGAAGGTGTTTAGTTTCTGAATGAATCAACCGTTTAAATGATTCGGTTCAATTGCAATGAATAAATATAACTGGATTATCGTGTGTAAATGCATCTAAATGCCACTTTATATGCAACCTCTCAGGGCTCTACAGTGCCACCATTTCACTGCATGGGAAAAATATATGTGTGCTTATGGCTCCCTATTAGCGAGTCATGTTTCCATGTGCATGTTTTATTGTGAATTTTGCAATATTGCATTAAAACACTGGAAGATCTTAAAATATGCATTAAAAACTTGCACTACATTTAAGAGTTTTTTTTTTTTTTTTATATGATAAGAAAACATGCATTTAAACTGTGACGGAAACACACATGCAGAATAACTTCCTAGATGTGCAACAAAAAGTTTATTTACACAGCATATTTCCTGTTTTTGCTTAATTTTGCCAACAAAAATCATTCCAAACACAGCCACAGCACTGTTTTGCGTCTCTGAGCAACATGAAGGTGTTTAGTTTCTGAATGAATCAACCGTTTAAATGATTCGGCTCAATCGCAGTGACTCACTTATTAACAGCGACTTACTGGTGAAATAATATTAAATATAACTGGATTATCGTGTGTAAATGCATCTAAATGCCACTTTATATGCAACCTCTCAGGGCTCTACAGTGCCACCATTTCACTGCATGGGGAAAATAAGTGTGCTTATGACTCCCTATTAGCGAGTCATGTTTCCATGTGCATGTTTTAGTGTGAATTTTGCAATATTGCATTAAAACACTGGAAAATCCTAAAATATGCATTAAAAACTTGCACTACATTTAGGATTTAGTTTTTTATTTGATAAGAAAACATGCATATAAACTGCGATGAAAACAAACATACAGAATAACTTCCTAGATGTGCAACAAAAAGTCTTTTTTAGACAGCATATTTCCTGTTTTTGCTTAATTTCGCCAACAAAAATCATTCCAAACACAGCCACAGCACTGTTTTGCGTTTCTGAGCAACATGAAGGTGTTTAGTTTCTGAATGAATTAACCGTTTAAATGATTCGGTTCAATTGCAGTGACTCACTTATTAACAGCGACTTACTGGTGAAATAATATTAAATATAGCTGCATTATCGTGTGTAAATGCATCTAAATGCCACTTTATATGCAACCTCTCAGGGCTCTACAGTGCCACCATTTCACTGCATGGGAAAAATAAGTGTGCTTATGACTCCCTATTAGCGAGTCATGTTTCCATGTGCATGTTTTAGTGTGAATTTTGCAATATTGCATTAAAACACTGGAAGATCTTAAAATATGCATTAAAAACTTGCACTACATTTAGGAGTTTTTTTTTTATTTGATAAGAAAACATGCATTTAAACTGTGATGGAAACACACATGCAGAATAACGTTCTAGATGTGCAACAAAAAGTCTTTTTTAGACAGCATATTTCCTGTTTTTGCTTAATTTCGCAAACAAAAATCATTCCAGACACAGCCACAGCACTGTTTTGCGTTTCTGAGCAACATGAAGGTGTTTAGTTTCTGAATGAATTAACCGTTTAAATGATTCAGTCCAATTGCAGTGACTCACTTATTAACAGTGACTTACTGACACCTGCTGGCGGTGAAATAATATTAAATATAACTGGATTATCGTGTGTCAGTGCATCTAAATGTCACTTTATATGCAACCTCTCAGGGCTCTACAGTGCCACCATTTCACTGCATGGGAAAAATAAGTGTGCTTATGACTCCCTATTAGCGAGTCATGTTTCCATGTGCATGTTTTAGTGTGAATTTTGCAATATTGCATTAAAACACAGGAAAATCTTAAAATATGCATTAAAAACTTGCACTACATTTAGGATTTTTTTTATTCGATAACAAAACATGCATATAAACTGTGAAGGAAACAAACATACAGAATAACTTCCTAGATGTGCAACAAAGTCTTTTTTAGACAGCATATTTCCTGTTTTTGCTTAATTTCGCAGACAAAAATCATTCCAAACACAGCCACAGCACTGTTTTGCGTCTCTGAGCAACATGAAGGTGTTTAGTTTCTGAATGAATCAACCGTTTAATTGATTCGGTTCAATCGCAGTGACTCACTTATTAACAGTGACTTACTGACACCTGCTGGCGGTGAAATAATATTAAATATAACTGGATTATCGTGTGTCAGTGCATCTAAATGTCACTTTATATGCAACCTCTCAGGGCTCTACAGTGCCACCATTTCACTGCATGGGGAAAATAAGTGTGCTTATGACTCCCTATTAGCGAGTCATGTTCCATGTGCATGTTTTAGTGTGAATTTTGCAATATTGCATTAAAACACTGGAAGATCTTAAAATATGCATTAAAAACTTGCACTACATTTAGGAGTTTTTTTTTTATTTGATAAGAAAACATGCATTTAAACTGTGATGGAAACAAACATGCAGAATAACGTTCTAGATGTGCAACAAAAAGTCTTTTTTAGACAGCATATTTCCTGTTTTTGCTTAATTTCGCAAACAAAAATCATTCCAGACACAGCCACAGCACTGTTTTGCGTCTCTGAGCAACATGAAGGTGTTTAGTTTCTGAATGAATCAACCGTTTAATTGATTCGGTTCAATCGCAGTGACTCACTTATTAACAGTGACTTACTGACACCTACTGGCGGTGAAATAATATTAAATATAGCTGCATTATCGTGTGTCAATGCATCTAAATGCCACTTTATATGCAACCTCTCAGGGCTCTACAGTGCCACCATTTCACTGCATGGGGAAAATAAGTGTGCTTATGACTCCCTATTAGCGAGTCATGTTCCATGTGCATGTTTTATTGTGAATTTTGCAATATTGCATTAAAACACTGGAAGATCTTAAAATATGCATTAAAAACTTGCACTACATTTAGGAGGTTTTTTTTTTTTTTTTTTGATAAGAAAACATGCATTTAAACTGTGATGGAAACAAACATGCAGAATAACGTTCTAGATGTGCAACAAAAAGTCTTTTTTAGACAGCATATTTCCTGTTTTTGCTTAATTTCGCAAACAAAAATCATTCCAGACACAGCCACAGCACTGTTTTGCGTCTCTGAGCAACATGAAGGTGTTTAGTTTCTGTATGAATCAACCGTTTAATTGATTCGGTTCAATCGCAGTGACTCACTTATTAACAGTGACTTACTGACACCTGCTGGCGGTGAAATAATATTAAATATAGCTGCATTATCGTGTGTAAATGCATCTAAATGCCACTTTATATGCAACCTCTCAGGGCTCTACAGTGCCACCATTTCACTGCATGGGAAAAATAAGTGTGCTTATGACTCCCTATTAGCGAGTCATGTTTCCATGTGCATGTTTTATTGTGAATTTTGCAATATTGCATTAAAACACTGGAAGATCTTGAAATATGCATTAAAAACTTGCACTACATTTAGGATTTTTTTTTTATTCGATAACAAAACATGCATATAAACTGTGAAGGAAACAAACATACTGAATAACTTCCTAGATGTGCAACAAAAAGTCTTTTTTAGATAGCATATTTCCTGTTTTTGCTTAATTTCGCAAACAAAAATCATTCCAGACACAGCCACAGCACTGTTTTGCGTCTCTGAGCAACATGAAGGTGTTTAGTTTCTGAATGAATCAACCGTTTAAATGATTCGGTTCAATTGCAATGAATAAATATAACTGGATTATCGTGTGTAAATGCATCTAAATGCCACTTTATATGCAACCTCTCAGGGCTCTACAGTGCCACCATTTCACTGCATGGGAAAAATATATGTGTGCTTATGGCTCCCTATTAGCGAGTCATGTTTCCATGTGCATGTTTTATTGTGAATTTTGCAATATTGCATTAAAACACTGGAAGATCTTAAAATATGCATTAAAAACTTGCACTACATTTAAGAGTTTTTTTTTTTTGTTTGATAAGAAAACATGCATTTAAACTGTGACGGAAACACACATGCAGAATAACTTCCTAGATGTGCAACAAAAAGTTTATTTACACAGCATATTTCCTGTTTTTGCTTAATTTTGCCAACAAAAATCATTCCAAACACAGCCACAGCACTGTTTTGCGTCTCTGAGCAACATGAAGGTGTTTAGTTTCTGAATGAATCAACCGTTTAAATGATTCGGTTCAATCGCAGTGACTCACTTATTAACAGCGACTTACTGGTGAAATAATATTAAATATAGCTGCATTATCGTGTGTAAATGCATCTAAATGCCACTTTATATGCAACCTCTCAGGGCTCTACAGTGCCACCATTTCACTGCATGGGAAAAATAAGTGTGCTCATGACTCCCTATTAGCGAGTCATGTTTCCATGTGCATGTTTTATTGTGAATTTTGCAATATTGCATTAAAACACTGGAAGATCCTAAAATATGCATTAAAAACTTGCACTACATTTAGGATTTAGTTTTTTATTTGATAAGAAAACATGCATTTAAACTGTGATGGAAACAAACATACTGAATAACTTCATAGATGTGCAACAAAAAAGCCACATAACATTTGTTGAAGCAAAAAGGAAGTAATTGACTATACAGGAAGAAAAGAGTTGCAGGCTTCCCTGTTTGCAGCAACATTTTATAGTTTTTTATTACTGATATGCTGCTCTGGTTTCCCAGGAAGTGAAGATTTTGTTCTCTTGAACACATTTGCAAATAAAGCACCATTTCCAGGAGGAGTCATAATGGAATATAATTAGAGTTTAATTTTTTGTGATTAAGCTATAGAGCTTATGCTTTTCATACAAATACATAGAAACCCATGTTTGTGGTTTTAACTGTTTAATTATCGTGATCTAAATGTATGCTGCTATGGAAAACCAGTGGTTAATAAAAAATAAAAACCCTCAAACAACCAGAATAATTAAATTTCATCATATAAAAATGAGGTTGCTACAATTTATACCAATATTACTCAAATCTTGATAATGAACATACAATCTACATCTGCATCCCAGCTTAAACTTAATTTTTATTTTTATTTTATTATTAATATTTTTTGTTGCCTCATGATATTAAAATATATTATCATATATATTAAAATATTATATATTTAATATATATAATAAGATTTCATATATATATATATATATATATATATATACAAAAATACTCAAAAAAGGGGCAAAATAGATGCATAATAAAGATTAAATAAAAATGCATGTAATAACTAAATTAAATTGTGTGGGGAAAAAAAGTGTAAAAAAATTAGTAAAACCCTGTAAAAAAAATTTAATGTGTAAAAGTAGTGTAATAAAGTGTAATAAAAATAGTAAAAACATTTTATATTCATTTGTTGATTTGTTTGTGAAAAAAAAAGGGGAAAAATAGATGCCTAATAAAGTTTAAATAAAAATACATGCAACAATAACTAAATTAAAATGTGTGAAAAAAAAGTGTAATAAAAAATAGTAAAACCCTGAAAAAAATTAAATGTGTAAAAAAAAAAGTGTAATAAATAGAAGTAAAAATAGATTTGGTTTGTGAAAAAAAAAAAAAAAAGGGGGGAAAATAGATGCATAATAAAGATTAAATAAAAATACATGTAACAATAGCTAAATTTAAATGTGTGAAAAAAAGTGTAATAAAAAATAGTAAAGCCCTGTAAAAAAAAAAAAATAAGTGTAAATAAAGTGTAATTAAAAAATTGTAAAAACAGATTTGTTCTTGAAAAAAAAAAAGATTAAATAAAAATACATGTAACAATAACTAAATTAAAATGTGTGAAAAACGTGATTACAAAATAGGCAAAATAGATTTGTTCTTGGAAAAAAAAACATAAAAGGGGGAAAATTGATGCCTAATAGAGATAAAATAAAAACACATGTAACAATAACTAAATTAAAATGTGTGAAAAAAAGTGTAATAAAAAAATAGTAAAGCCCTGTAAACATTTTTTAAGTGTAAATAAAGTGTAATAAAAAATAGTAAAAATAGATTTGTTCTTGAAAAAAAAAAACATAAAAGGGGAAAAATTAAAGCCTAATAGAGATAAAATAAAAATACATGTAACAATAACTTTTTTTTTTCTAAACCAAACTTTTTCTTTCTTTTTTTCTTGAAATAATATTTCACAATATTACATTTGTTTTTTTCTGTATTTTTGATCAAATAAATGCAGCCTTGATGAGCATAAGAAACATCTCTATAAACCTTTAAAAATGTTACTGATCCCGAACTTTTATTGATCACAGCTGTTAGGTGCATGAAAATGCACTGTAAAAAAGCTTGCATTTATTTATTTTTAATTTGCATTGCAAAGAGTATATGGTTTTGTGTGTTTTGTGCAGCTGGGCGAACACTGCAAAGAGCTGAAGGATGTGCATTTCGGCCAGTGCTACAGCATCAGCGACGAGGGTCTGGTTTCTCTGGCGCAGGGATGCGGCAAACTACAGCGGATCTACATGCAGGAGAACAAACTGGTACGTGCCATTATTATGCTTTCGCTGACTACTGGTTACTAGCTCAGCATCAAGCACTGGCTGGTTATTGAGGTTTATTTGTGGCGTTGTATAGATTGTCTTTTAGTGCTGCTGTTTTAAAGAGGAGGAATTTCAAAGCACAACTTTTGATGGCTCATCTGAACTTTTAAGGGTCTCTGCGACACTTTGCATCACTTTGCTCATCTGTTGTGATCAGCGCTCATTTGATTATTCATAATCTGTAGTTTTTTGTGAACTATGGTGGTTTTATTTCATGCAGAGCTTCTGTTGGTTGATTCAGTGGTTATCGTTCATGAATTAAGAAATGCATCTGATTGGTGAATTGGTGAAGCATGCTTAAAATGTAATATGTGCATATTTTCATATGAAATATTGTCTTTTAGTAAAAACGCATATAAACCTATTCAAAATTGGAGTTCATATATTAATGTATATATTTAGCCAGTACAGATGTGTGTGTTTATTCTTGGACAGATGTTACCTGGACCACAAAACTAGTCATAAGGGTCATTTTATTGAAACTGAGATTTATACATCACCGGAATTATATAATCTGAATTAATAAGCTTTCTGTTGATGTATGGTTTGGCTGAGATACAACTATATGAAAATCTGCAATCTGAGGGTGCAAAAAATGCGTAAATGCATGCATGAAAATATAAAAAAGTAATAAATAAGTAAATAAAAAAGGTTATAAAAACGCTATTAACGTTAATATTACATTAAATTAATGTTAAATGTGCCACATTTAGCCAGGGTGTCCAATTTTCATCTTTAGTTACAGGGTAAAGTAAAATAAAATAAAATAAATAATAAATACGTAAAAGTTATTAGCAAAATAAATGCATAAAAAAACTGTAAAGAAAGTGTACAAATATATATTAATACAAAAAAAAAATAATAATAAAATAAAAATATGGGAAAAAATATGTAAATACATAAATGAAAATATATAAAAGCAATAAATAATTAAGTGTATAAAAAAGGTTATAACAACACTATTAACACTATTAACATTAATATTACATTAAATCCATGTTAAATATGCCACATTTAGCCAGGATGGCCACTTTTCATCTTTATTTCCAAGGTAAACTTAAAAAAAAAATTATAATAAAAATGAATAAAACATTGTAACGGTAATACAAAATAAAATAAAAATCAGTACATGAATACAACATTTTTAACATTGAAATCCCTAAAAATATTTACAATTTTTATTTTGACAATCAAACTTTCAAAACACATAAATAAATAAATATATAGATATTTAGATATTTATTTATCTATATATACACACACACCATTTTCGCTTGACAAAACAAATAAGACATAAAAAAACTTAAGTTATTAACAAAATAAATACATAAACTTTTAAAAACATTTTTTTGTTTGTTTGTATATAAAATGTAAAAAAAAACACTTAAATTATTAGCAAAATATATATACATAAAAAAATCTAAATAAATTGTTAAAAAGTGTAAAAATAAATATAAATACAAAATGCCTAATAAAATGTAAAAAAAGAATAAAACTGTGAACAAAAATAAAAATACGTAAATATAAAAATATAAAGAATAAATACACAAGTGCCTTTCTTTCTTTTTCTTTTTCTGTTTTTTTCTTTTTCTTTGTTTTTTTTCTTTCTTTCTTGTGCATTTGTTTGTATATAAAACAAAAAACTTATTAAAAAAATACATAAACTTAACTATTTTGTTAAAATCGAAAAAAACATCCCTTAAGTTATTAGCAAAATATGTATAGAAATAAAATATGTATATACAATCTGTAAATAAATAAATACATTGTTAAAAAGTGTAAAAATAAATATAAATACAAAATGCTTAATAAAATGTAAAAAAACAATAAAAATATGGACAAAAAATAATAAAAAAAGGTGCAGTTGGACGTCTGTGTGTAGCATTTCTTTGGTTTCTGCTGAAATGATCAGAGGATCCAGATTGTGCTTTTTTTTTTGTTGTTTTTGTGTTTTTAGCCATTTTTGCTTGTTCTTTTCTCTCATTGTTTGATTGATTACATCCGTACATCTGTAGCTCTTTCTGCATTTGTGTTTTTATCAGTATTTATGTATGTATTGATCTGTCTGAATCTGTGTGAGCTGTTATTATCCCATCAATCTCAGCCTTATTATCATTCAGTATCTGCCTTCATTATATTCATCATATTCAACAAATCTGTCTGTGCACGACTACAGTGATTTTCTTAATTAGTGTTTTTGTCTTGTTTTGCTTTAAAACTTACTTTTAACTGCAAAACAAGACAAAACAGGTCTTTTTCTGGGTGAATGTCTGTTTGCAGCCACTGGAGGTCAGTGTTGCTCTTCTGATGAGAAAACGCTGTTTTGGTTTTATGGAAGTACTTTATGACAGACCTTTGGAGATGAATTGTCATCAAACACAATCTGGCGTGTATTTGATGTGCATTATGTGATCCTAACTGTGAGTTTGAGCTCTTCTTCGCTGGAAGATGAGAAACACGTTGAATGTGAATCTGCTGCTCGTCTTTGTACGTGTTTTTGAAGCACTTTAAGAATGAAAGGACTCAATGCCTAATAATAACAATAACTGCGGATCAGATTTCTCACCAGGCTTTTCCAGATGTGTGATTGTTGGCGAGGAGTCTGACGACTGCTGATGGTGTGTTGCTGAGTAAAAAAAAAAAAAAAAATACTGTTTTCACAACCTGAACCTGATCTTGATCTGATGGAACTGGTTGTTCATTGAGTTTGCTTTAGTTATTTGTCCATTTGGTTGTTAACTTAAACTAATACCTTGCATTGTTAGTCCTTGGTGATGCGTTTGTTTGTTTATATTATATTATATTATATATATATATATATATGTGTGTGTATGTATATATATATATATATATATATATATATATATATAATATTTCTTTCTTGTGCACTTGTGTGTGTGTGTATATATATATATATATATATATATATATATATGTGTATATATGTATATTTATATGTATATGTTAAAAAAATCTTAAGCTATTACCAAAATAAATACATAAAAATCTGTAAAATAAATAAAAACTGTGTAAAAAATAAATATAAAATGCACAATAAAACGTGTAAACAAAATCAAAAAAGTACAAATAAATAAATAAAACAATAAAATAAATAGAAATTACATTTATAGCAAATAAAAAATAAAATAATCAATAAATTAGTACAACATTAACACAATTTTTGATTTGACAGCCAATCTTTTTCTTTCTTACAGTTTTTTTTTCTGTCATGTGTAAAAATAAATACAAAATGCATAATAAATACATACATAAAAATACATAATAAGTGAAAATATTAAATAAATAAATGCATTTTAAAAAAGTTTGTAAAAAAACAAAAACAAAATATTAACATTACATAAAATCAATGTAAAAATACATGAATAAAAATGCATAATAAATAAAAAAAAATATGAAAAAGTATAAATAAATAATTAGAATGGTTGTGAAAAATTAAATTAATTAATATAAAATAAAATAACTATAATATAAAAATTAAATTGTAAAATGCTAATTTTGAATTGCATTTGTATTCTCTTGTTTTATTTTTATTATATATATATATATATATATATATATATATATATATATGAAAACACATGAATAAAAATGCATCATAAATAATTAAATTAATTAGTTAAATAAAAAGATTGAGAATTTTATCTTTAGTTCTAGAGGGGAAAAATAAAAATGAAGATAAATTAAAAAATAATAAAATTAAAAGTTAAAAAATTTAAAGTTTAAAAATAAATACAAAATGCATAATAAAAATGTTAAAATTACATTAAAAAATACATGAATAAAAAGGCATAATAAAAAAAATGTTAATTAACTAAATTAATTGAATAATAATAATAATAATAAAAAAGCTTATACAAAACAAAAAAACTTGTACAATACAATTCAATACACATTAGTATTACATATCAATGTAAAATGTGCTGGCTTTAGCCAGGGTGGCCAATTTTCATCTTTAGTTACAGGAAAAAAATTAAAAATAAATAAATACAAATAAAATAGATATTAAATAAAATAAAACAAAAAATTACAAAAAACTTAAAGATCCATGAATAAAATGCATAATAACTAAAAAGTATAAAAAAAAAAAAATTAAATAATAAAAAAGAGGTTGTGGAAAACAAAACACTATATATATATAATATATAAAAAATTCATGTATAAAAATGCATGCTAACTAAAAATATTTTTTAAAAAGAATAAAAAAAAAAATCATTAAATAATAAAAAAGAGGTTGTGGAAAACAAAACACTCGTACAATTCAATACACATTAATATTGCATACAGTCAGTGTAAAATGTGCCAGCTTTAGCCAGGGTGGCCAATTTTCATCTTTAGTTACAGAAAATAAATAAATAAATAAATAAATACAAATAAATTAACTATAAAACAAAAAATCCATGAATAAAAATGCATAATAACTAAAAATATTTTTTAAAAAGTATAAAAAAAAATCATTAAATAATAATAATAAAAAAACTTGTACAATTCAATGCACATTTATATTATATACAATCCGTGTAAAATGTGCCAGTTTTAGCCAGGGTGGCCAATTTTCATCTTGAGTTCCAGGGAAAAATAAAATCAGATTAGTCAGTCGTGATGTTTCCTCACTGTAACGTGTTTCTCTGGCGTTCTCAGTGCAGAAGTGAATTGCTCTGGACTCTGAGACCATAAGCATGTCTTTGGTTCCCCTGAAGAGCGAGCGAGATCCAGCGAGGCTCCGCTGCGTCTGCTCCTGATATCTGAATCCTCTCTCTCCTGACGGCTCCAATGTTTTCGGTGACAGATCGCACAATTGTGGCCCTCATTTACAATAAAGGGCCCGGGTCCGGTCCCGCTGCTAATGGAGTAAAACGATCCCGCGTCTGTCTCTCCCAATCAATGATGAATAGGGCTGATCCGCAGATGGGCCGCTCGTCCGCACACAGATAATTGAATAATTAAAAAGCTGGAAGTCGTTTCTGTGCGCTCAGAGCGTCTCCTCCTTTAAATATCGGACTTATCTGGAAATCTTTAAGACCGACTCTGTTTACTCGCCCTCGTTTTGTGTCGATGCGTTTTTCATATATTTGTGTGAGCTGTTTCTTTAAGACTCTATTACACTCAGATTACAAAAAACATTTCTGAATTGTATTTTATATACTTTTTAATCTGTATTTGCGTCTCAAGCATAAACCTCCACAGTGAAGTAAAAAATCATAAATCAGAAATGTAAATAAACAGTTTTATAGTAAATCACGGTGTATATTCCCTGAAAGCAAGTCTTAATGTACGTAAAAATTGCTTTTGAAGTAAGTTGATCTTGTTTTAAACATGTCAAATCTCATGTTATTTGTGATTTAATCTGCACAGATAGTTGATTAGCGGAATTATCGGTTATCAAAGTGATGTAAATGTACATAAAAACTTCACCATGGGCTGGAAGATTGTGTGTATTGTGCATTTTTAGCAAAACGTTTTTCTTTCTGTGGCTCTAAAAAAGGCATGTTTCATAATGAGAGCTATAATGGCGCTTTTTCTTTGTTTGCTCTGTTGTTAAACACCGAACTTCAAACTCATCAATGCCGCTTTTTGATCATTCTTGAAGTAAACTTATGTCCGTTTGGTGATTTAAATGAACTGTTTTAGTTGCTGTTTGAACTAAATGCGAATACTTAAATTTATTTATTTTTTAATTTATTTTTTAATGTATTTTCTATTTTATTTTAATTTCTTTATTTGATTTTTATATATATATATATATATATATATATATATATATATATATATATATATATATATATATATATATATATGGTATTGTATATTTTTATTTATTTATTTTTCGTTTGTTTTATACTTATTTTTTCAGATTTTATTTATTTTAATAATATTTATTTTTATTTAATTTAATTTCTTTATTTATTTTTGTGTGCTACAAAAAGATCTAGATTTATCTGATTTAATTTTCTATTGTTTGCTATATATATTTACATTTACTCAACAGCAATAAATAACCAAGTCACTCATCAGATGTCTGCAGAAATTGTTTTAATTTAATCAGACTTTTTTTTAATAAAAGGCTTGTACTTTTAAATAGCACTGTATATATATTTATTTATTTATTTATTTATTTATTTATTTATTTATTTATTTATTTATTTATTTTTAAATATGAAATTTCCAGATGTTATTTTTTCTTTTCTATTTTATTTCATTTAATTTCTTTTGTTACTTTTGTGTGCAAATTTTTGCAGTGAAATTCAAATTTTTTTCTTTTCTTTTCTTTTCTTTTCTTTTCTTTTCTTTTCTTTTCTTTTCTTTTCTTTTCTTTTACCCCCATTTTACTTTATCTTTTAAACTCAACGGCTGTAAATAAATCATCAGATGTCTTTAGAAATATGTTTAATTTAATCAGATTTTTTTTAAAGGCTTGCACTTTTTATAAATCAATTTGTACTGTATATTTTTATTTTTTTTATTTTATTTTATTTTTTTTTATAATATTACATTTCCAAATTTTATTATTTTTTTCGTTTATTTATTTTTTTATGTGAAGACTTGCTTTCTAAGAGTATAACTTGACATTTATTTTTTTATTGTTTTTGAAGCATCGCTGGTAAGTTAAAAAAAGGCATAAAATATGTAAATTTAAGTACTAAAAAGCTAGTTGTTTTTTTTTTTTTTTTTTTTTGGAGAAGGAAATTATTTTAATTAGCAAGGACACATGGTCAAAAGTGACTCAAATCTGCTTTTTATAGCTGTTGAATCTCATGTTATTTCAGACCTGTTTCATATCCAGGCAGGATCTTTGTGTTGTATGATATTTCTTTACGATGTTTCAGTCATCTTTAATCTGTATTTGCGTTGTGTTTCCTATGATTGGTTTGTATCCTATGCAGATGGCCTGGGTTTTTAATGACCCGACTGCGATTACGGCCGTTTCCTGCCTCAGGGGTCGTGCGGATAAATCCAATTTTCACCTACATTCAGATTTACGGAGTATCCCTTGCTCCTGCCCCCACGTTTTATGGCCAAGTAGCCGGAGAACTAAAAGCAATTAAGCAGCGCGTTTAGCCAATTACCCGTCTCGTGATGGTCTCCAAATCAAATCTGTAGTTTTAAGGCCAGGTTCGCTGCGCTAAAGAGCCTGCGCTCTTAAATTGGCCCACTTGTCTCTTTGTCAGGTCTGAACTGCTGAACCGCGGGAGTCGAGCTCCATCTGCGCCCGAGAGTTTCGGATGGCGTCCGTCCGCCTCTTTTAGCGTCTCGGAGATCAACGCGAGCCTGTGGGAGTCGTTTCATTTAGCGTAACTTTAGATCAGGCCTTCTCATAGCTTTCAGGCCAAGTATTACCTTTGATCGCATCTGAACGTCTAAGTAACACAGAGTTGAGTGTAATATTTTCTGTGTTCCTGTGTTGTTTTTTGTCAGTCTTTGCGAGCGCAAGCAGGCGGGTCTGAATAACGTCTTGCAGAATGTAGATTTAGAGAATAGCGTATCACCTTTTTGGAAGCTATTTTTGTGCATGGACTGAAGCCGCAGAACACTGCTGTGTTATTGTAATACAAATCCTAATTAAATCAGAAAAATAATTTAAAAAAAGAATCAAATAAATAGATTAACAAACTAATCTTTAAAAGTTTTGGGTTAAAAAATTTAATTAATTAGATGTATTAATTAAAAAATAAATTAAGTTTAATTAATAATAAGAAATTAAAATCTCTTATGTTTAATGAAGCACTTATTTGACCAAAAATGCAGCAAAAAAAAAAAAAAAAAGTAATATTGTGAAATATTATTAAAACTTAAAGTACTTATATACATATACATTGCATAAAAATATCAGTTTATTTATTTATTTTTTACATTTTACTTTTGTTTATGACAGAAAATGTTTTGGTCTTATTTTAATATTTCCAGTCTTTTTTTTTCTTTTACTTTTACTTATTTTTCTTTTACAGCTATAAATAATCTTAATTTTGCCTTAATGTCCTGTTATTTTGAATGATTTTGGTTATTTTAATGTTTAATTTTTTTATTTAATTTTATTTTATTTTACAGCTATGAGACCCACTTATCAGATGACAGCATTAATATATTTAATTGAATCCTAATTTTTGAAGGATTTTGGTTATTTTTATTTTATTTATTTTATTTTATTTTATTTTATTCAACCGCTATGAGACCCACTTATCAGATGACAGCATTAATATAATTAATTGAATCCTAATTTTTGAAGGATTTTGGTTATTTATTTATTTATTTATTTATTTATTTTATTTATTTTTTTATTTTATTCAACCGCTATGAGACTCACTTATCAGATGACAGCATTAATATATTTAATTGAATCCTAATTTTGCATGAAAGACACTATTGTGGATGTCATGCACCAAAGAATATAATTTTGACAATTTTATTGTGTGTTATAATATAATATAATATAATATAATATAATATAATATAATATTTATATTTTTATATATTTATTTATTTTTTATATTTAATATTCATTTTTTTTTATTCATTTTATTTGTGTGTGTATATATATATATATATATATATATATATATATAATGTATGTATGTGTATATATATATATATATATATATATATATACACACTTGACAGCTTATTTGAATTTAATTTAATCCTAATTTTGCATGAAATACTTTATTTTGCAGTGTATTTTGTTTTGTTTTTTATAATTTTTGATTTTTTGATATTCAATCTTATTATTATTTTATATATATATATATATATAATATATATATAATTATTATTTTTTTTTTTTGACATGTTTTTGGTCCTTTTAAGTATTTAATTTCCAGATTTTATTTATTTATTTATTTTTTTTATATCTTTTACTCGACAGCTACAAATAGGAGTCTCACTCATCAGCGGACAGCAGAAGTATATTTAATTTAATCTTTATTTTCCATGAAAGTTCTCTTCTTTCTGCCCCACGCTTTCCTTGAAGTGCGTGATTTTAATTTTCCAGCGGCTCTGAGATGCCAGAAACTCTTCCTTCAGAGACGTGCCCCGATCACGCACACGTCCATCTGATTAGCTCCAGTTTTAATTAGCCTAAATGTCTACTGTAAATGGAATTGTTGATGACCTAAAATAGATTAGAGAGCCCTCAATTTGCCTTTAATTATGTGCGAATGCTCCGACAGCATCGTTGGCACATGATTAAATATCAAATAGCACTTTATGCCTTTATTTGGCTTTTTGAAGAGCCATCTAAGGAATAAGAAGGAACGGTGAAAAGCTTTGCATTAAACTGAAGATGTAATGACTGCTGTCAATTACAGCCGCTCGTCTTCTGACAGATAACGCCTTTTCACTGAATGCGACGAGAGACCGAGGGAGATATTGCTCTCAGGAAACGTGTCGTGAACATCCTGCAATTATGTTGAAATATAAGCAGCCTTCTGTAAAGAAAGAGCGTGATCTGCGTCTCGTAAAGCACCTGGATAAAACCTTAAAGGAATAGCTCGTCCAAAAAGGCCATCCAAGATTGCGATGAGTTTGTTTCTTCTTCAGATTTGTAGAAATGTGTCATTGCTCACCTGTGGATGTGAATGGGTGCCGTCAGAATGATAGTCCAAACAGCTGATAAAAACATCACAATAATCCTCAATACTCCAGTCTATCAGTTAACATCTTGACAAATCCATCATTAAGATGTTTTTAACTAAAATCCGAGTCCAAGCACCATTTACAAGCCAAAACAGTCTAAAACAGCTCTAAATAAATTAGGGCTGACACTAATGACTGTTTTTATTTAGATTAGTCTATTGACTAATTTATTGATTAATTGATTCATCAAAGTGACTGATTTCCCACAAAACATCAACAATTTTATTAAATAAACTGAAATAAAATAAGCTAAACTAAAACTATACAAAAAAAAAAAAAATTATATATATATATATATATATCGTATATATGTATGTATGTATGTATATGTTGCTAAAATAACTGATTTTAATAAAAAAATATGTATAGTTAGCTAAAACAAACAAAACAGCAAAAAAAGAAAAAAAAAAGAAAAATTGTTTAGCTTGCTAAAATGTATGAAAATGGCCAAAAGTAAAATTTAAATAAAAAATGAACATTTTCAAAAACATTGCATATAGAAAATATATAAAAATACATAGACAATAAAAAAAC
The DNA here is from genome assembly GCA_033026305.1 of Cirrhinus molitorella. NCBI lineage: Eukaryota > Metazoa > Chordata > Actinopteri > Cypriniformes > Cyprinidae > Cirrhinus > Cirrhinus molitorella. The sequence continues at coordinate 39,825,086 of CM065125.1, read as the reverse complement.
TGAAAGTAAAGTTATGTAAGATGTAAATGTAAGATGAAAGCAGAAAATATAACAAAATATTAAAAAAGTAAATGAGAAATTAATAA